>ML677334.1:51062939-51462243 GCA_007922305.1 Dermatemys mawii
GGGTCGCTGAAAGCTTCCAGGGGGGTCGCTGAAAGCTTCCAGGGGGGTCGCTGAAAGCTTCCAGGGGGGTCGCGAGCTCCTGCCGCCGCTTAAAAGCCGCCAAATGAATTACTTCCGCATTCAGCAGCTTTTCGGTGGACGTACTGAGCTATTTTGGGAGCACTCAGCATGTCCGCCAAAAATAGCCACCGAATTCAGAAGTAATGTATTTGGTGGGTTTTCGGCGGACATACAAGGGTCCACCGCGGCAGCCGAGGAAGGAAAAATGGGTCATGGTTCTCAAAAGTTGGAGAACCACTGTGTTACAGGATTAAACTGGTGTTTTTTAATTTTGAAACTCGCACCAAAAAATTTGCTAACTCAGGAAATACATTAACTTCAACTCTATCCTGTCTATGCAATTTCTTTTTTTTTTTAAAGTAATGTTACTTAGAACATTTATATTCATACCCCATGCCATGCCTCTTAATCATAAAATCCAAATAGAGTTCCAGACACCCCTTCAGCAATAAACTGCTTTAGCATACAAACACAGACAGTACATACCAAAGCAGTCCTAAAAATCACACTCATGTGCACAACGTTAACGCTCTTCAGGTGTTCTTAAATAGTAATAATACATTACAGATTTTTAAAGTGAAGTGTGTATGTCAGTAAGACATCTTGGTGTGATCAGTTAAGGTTTTGCGGCATTGAGAAATAGAGGGAAACAAGAGCTGCTCTCTTTAAAAAAATAAATAATTAAATGTACGTTATGTCACGCTGTCTCGAGTGGTTCACAACCCTAAGTGCCAACCTCACGGCAGACACCCCAAACTGGTAATATGTTCTCTCACTAGATTTCACCAATCCAGTAACAAGTGTGAACTCCTGGATTACTGTAAACAGTCTTACTATGGCAGGGGTAGCCAACCTGTGGCTCCGGAGCCACATACGTCTCTTCAGAAGTTAATATGCAGCTCCTTGTATAGGCACCGACTCCGGGACTGGAGCTACAGGTGCCAACTTTCTAATGTGCCGCGGTGCTCACTGCTCAACCCCTGGTTCTGCCACAGGCGCTGTCCCCACTCCACCCCTTTTCGCCCCTCTCCTGAGCATGCTGTGCCCTTGCTCCTGCCCCTACAAGGCTCCTGCACATCACAGAATAGCTGATCATAAAATGCGGGGATGGAGGGGAGGCGCTGATTGGCAGGGCTGCTGGTGGGTGGGAAGCATTGGAAGCAAGGGTGGGAGAGCTGATGGGAGGCTGCTGTCATATTACTGTGGCTCTTTGACAGTGTACATTGGTAAATTCTGGTCCTCCTAGGGCTCAGGTTGGCCACCCCTGTACTATGGCATCACAGACAGTCCCCTTAGACTCTCCAGTTTATCTTGCCAACTAGGCAAGCTGGACTTAGTGATAAATAGTCATAATAGTGATAAATAGTCAAAGAGCACAAGATATTCAGGTTGCTCCAAGTCCCAAGAGACCAGTCACCCCCGATCAATTATCTCTCACCAAAAACAACACTGGTAGTCAATCCTATAGCAGACTAAGAATTTATTAACTAGGGAAAAATGTTATTTACAGGTTAAAGCACCCAACACACATGCACAATTGAGTTCAGTTTATGGTTACAAAAGATGACCGTGTTGTAGCAATCTGACTGCATTGAATGTCTTTTTGGGGCTTAAGACAGGTTGACACTGAAGATGTGTGCTCCTTGTTTCTTCTTAGTGCCAGCTTTTGTAAGAGTCCAGACAGTGAAGAGATGAAAAATCTTCGTATCAACTAGTTTTATTTCCCTCTTCCAACTTTCAAAACAATAGGATGAGGCCTTCTGCACATACTTCTCCATGGGGCAATCAACAAAGCTTATGTCCTACTATGGCCCAGTTAATTTTGATAGCCCTTCTGAGTGGGTAGAGGCAACCACTCTTCCTGCCTGAGTTCACAAGTTCAGAGCAGGCATTTTTACAATTGTAAAACAAACTTATATTTTACTTTGTAGCATGGAATACAGATATTACAAGTAAGATTAATGCCTGCAGCATTTTATACATTCTAAATATCCTTAAAAGTCTAACACATATCTTGAACAACAGAAACACATTGGTGAGGTGGTCTGGTTTCCAGCTGTGAATTTGTCACCTGATGCTACAGACTTGGCAAAAGCCGGTTTACCAGGGTCACATGTAATCTACAGTCTGTCTTTTTGGGGGGGCTTTAGTAACAAAAACACATCCCCGTTGTCCCTCCTCTTCCCCTTAAATAAAACATCCAACTTTCTGTCAAAGCAGGGAATTCAGTTATTTCTGTTCTTGAATGTGGTACAGGTTTGTATTTTGAAATAGCTGCACCAGTCATAATAGGACACACCTTTCTATTGTATCCCCTTTGAGAAAGGCACACTCTTCCACAACTAGTGTAAGTGCTTACTTTTTGAGCTGGAAGCCAACAAAGGGCTTCAGTGGAGATTCCTTTCAGGTTTTTTATTCATTGCAGATCAGTGTACTATCTTGTTGAAAGGGGTTTAGCGTCCCATTCAACATGAGGATCTTGGTCTGTATGATTAAAAATAATTAAGCTAGAGAAGAAATAATTTTGCAACATTTATAGGAAGGCTGCATCCTGAGAGACTAGTAAGTTCCATGAAAACTACTGTGTTACTAGTGTAGGTAGCATGGCATTCAAAACAACAAAGAACTACCTCTGTAATTTAGAGACATGATCTGAAACCATCACTATATTCTTCGCACTGGAGTAAAATTAACTTTACAGTATTCAGATTTTTTTGAGCAACCTACTATACCTCTAACATAAATACTAATTTAAAATTATAACTTACTTTTGCATATGGTTTGAGAAGTGGTTACTGTTTTAACCTTTTAACCTGACAATCAAGTTGGCATTGCTCTTGCGCTTGTAGGTTACTTCATTTACTTTTCATTCAGATGGGAGATTTCTTATTAGAAAGTGAATTGTATTGACTTGAGTGGAAGCTACAATATAAAAAAACTATTGTGTCAAATAGTTTATTCTAGTGTACAAATGAGTATTGGATTAAAAGCAATAATCTTTATCAAAGTTAAGACTGAAAATTAGCCTTTTTCAAAAGTAAAATTCTTCCAGCCCTGACGTATTTTGGAATGGGAGAAATATTTAGATAAAAATTACAACCTATATATATTTTATAAAAATAAAATCAATGTGTATGGGTTGGTTTTTTTTTTTTGGTAAGCATCTGACATATTTGGCCACTGGATGTCACTCTTGACTCGTATTTACATTTATTTAACGGTGGGGTTTTATTTGTATTCAGGAAATGTTTCTTAAAGAAGAATGTCAGAGTTGGGGCTTTATATAGCCCCTTTCACTGTTGTTTTTTATCCTAGTTTTGTATTTGCTAATATATGTTCTGAATATACTGACGTACAGATACAGCCACTTGTCTTCATGGCAAATCAAGCAAATTCCCATACCATCACTAGCTGCTCCAAATTGTCTTGTGGTCACATGGGTGACCAATAGACAGAAGCACCTACGTTGTGTTAAAGATGAACTTTATCCTCATTGGTCTGTGAAGACCCTTGCTGAGTGGCACTGGGTGAAAGTAAGTTCTGAATCTGTTTGTTTTTGGTGGGTGAGGGAAGAGCATGCAACATGGTGCTTTTCTGCATATTGCTATAATTTCTCTGTCCCTTAGTGCTTTTTTGTATTTAAAGGTCATGACTTCTTCACTGGAATGCAGTAATTTTATATCTTCGTTTTGTATGGGTGGGTGGGTAGGGGAGATTAATAATAACTAATAGAAAAAATATACCTATTGTATACCAAATCACATGCAAAATTTATTTCTCATTTCTTTTTGTCAGATTACCAGATCTGGAGAATTTGTATTTCCATTAGATTCTTCCCACAAAAAACCCTATGAAGTTCTTGTGTTGGGGAGAGTTCAAGGATGTATAGATTTGTCATTAAGGTAGGAGAGATTATTTTTAGTAAGTATTTTTCAAAGTGGTGGTTCTTTTTGCCTGTGTCATTCTTATATAAGCTATATAATAACCTTCCAGTGTTGTCACTGTGTGTCACTCTGGAGCCTAGAATCTCTGTTTAATCAGTGTGAAGTGATGGAAACAGCTATAAGAATTGAGAGCTTTTCTTGTTTAGAAAATCTCCAGATTTAATCATTAGTGGGATTTGTGATGTGTTACAATCCAGTTTTTAAGTTCTTAGTCATTTTGACTTTACAAATTACACTTGTGGTACTGTACCTGTACACTAAGGCACGCTGGCCACTTTTTGCCCCTCAGCTGGTTCCTACTGCACCTAAAACTGGCACAGCCACCCTTGGGAGCATCATCCCAGTGGAAGGGGAATTCTCCAGTGGCACAGAGTGACCAGAGCAACTCCTGTTTCTCCAAGCTGCCTGTGTATGGAGCATGGCCCTGGGAAAGGGGACATGGCTAGAGCTTCCTCTTGCTGGCACTTCCCAGCTGCAGTCCTTTGGAGTTGTTGGCTGCCATCAGAAGTTAGAGCAGTCCTTTGTTCTCTTTCTTACTGGGGAACTGAGTTTTTAAAGTGCTTGTACACAAATGCCAGAAGTCTAAATAATAAGATGGGTGAACTAGAGTGCCTCGTGTTAAAGGAGGATCTTGACATAATAGGCATCACAGAAACATGGTGGAGTGAGGACAATCAGTGGGACACAATCATTCCGGGGCATAAAATATATTGGAAGGACAGAACAGGTCATGGGGGTGGGGGAGTGGCACTATATGTGAAAGAAAATGTAGAATCAAATGAAGTAAAAATCTTAAATGAATCCACATGTTCCATAGAATCTCTATGGATAGGTAATTCCATGCTCTAATAAGAATATAACAATAGGAATCTGTTATCGACCACCTGATCAGGACAGTGATAGTGACGATGAAATGCTAAGGGAGATTAGTGAGGCTGTCAAAATAAAGAACTCAATAATAGTGGAGGATTTCACTTATCCCCGAATTGACTGGGTACATGTCACCCCAGAATGAAATGCAGAGACAAAATTCCTCGATACTTTAAATGACTGCTTCTTGGAGCAGCTGGCACAGGAACCCACAAGGGGAGAGGCAACTCTTGATTTAGTTCCGAGTGGAGTACAGGAGCTGGTCCAAGAGGTAACTATAAAAGCACTGCTTTGGAGATAGTGATCATAATATAACAACATTTAACATTCCTGTTGTGGGAACAACACCTCAGCAGCCCAACACTGTGGCATTTAATTTCAGAAAGGGGAACTATACAAAAATGAGGGGGTTAGTTATATGGAAATTAATAGGTAAAGTGACAAAAGTGAAATCCCTGCAAGCTGCATGGACACTTTTCAAAGACACCATAATAGAGGCCCAACTTAAATGTATACTCCAAATTAAAAAACAAAGTCAAAGAACTAAAAAAGAGCCACTGTGGCTTAACAACCATGTAAAAGAAGAAGTGAGAGATAAAAAGGCATCTTTTAAAAAGTGGAAGTCAAATCCTAGTGAGGTAACTAGAAAGGAGCATAAACACTGCCAAATTAAGTGTAAAAATATAATAAGAAAAGCAAAAATGGAGTTTGAAGAACAGCTAGACAAAAACTCAAAAGATAATAATAAAATATTTTTTAAATACGTCAGAAGCAGGAAGCCTGCTAAACAACCCTTGGGGCCCCTGGATGATAGAGATACAAAAGGAGCACTTAAAGATGATAAAGTCATTGCGGAGAAACTAAATGAATTCTTTGCTTTGGTCTTTACGGCTGATGACATTAGGGAGATTCCCAAACCCGAGCCGTCTTTTGAAGGTGACAGATCTGAGGAATTGTCACAGATTGAAGTGTCACTAGAGGAGGTTTTGGAACTAATCGATAATCTTAACTGTAACAAGTCACTGGGACCAGACGGCATTCACCCGAGAGTTGTGAAAGAACTCAAATGTGAAATTGTGGAACTATTAACTAGGGTTTGTAACCTGTTCTTTAAATCGGCTTCTGTACCCAATGCCTGGAAGATAGCTAATATAACGCCAATATTTAAAAAGGGCTCTGGAGGTGATCCCGGCAATTACAGACCGGTAAGTCTAATGTCCGTACCGGGCAAATTAGTTGAAACAATAGTAAAGAATAAAATTGTCAGACACATAGAAGAACATAAATTGTTGGGCAAAAGTCAGCGCGGTTTCTGTAAAGGGAAATCATGTCTTACTAATCTATTTAGAGTTCTTTGAAGGGGTCAACAAACATGTGGACAAGGGGGATCCAGTGGACGTAGTGTACTTAGATTTCCAGAAAGCCTTTGACAAGGTCCCTCACCAAAGGCTCTTATATAAATTAAGTTGCCATGGGATAAGAGGAAAGATCCTTTCATGGATTGAGAACTGGTTGAAAGACAGGGAACAAAGGGTAGGAATAAATGGTAAATTTTCAGAATGGAGAGGGGTAACTAATGGTGTTCCCCAAGGGTCAGTCCTAGGACCAATCCTATTCAACTTATTCATAAATGATTTGGAGGAAGGGGTAAACAGTGAGGTGGCTACGTTTGCGGATGATACTAACCTGCTCAAAATAGTTAAGACCCAAGCAGACTGTGAAGAACCTCAAAAAGATCTCACAAAACTAAGTGATTGGGCAACAAAATGGCAAATGAAATTTAATGTGGATAAATGTAAAGTAATGCACATTGGAAAAAATGACCCTAACTATACAATATGATGGGGGCTAATTTAGCTACAACTACTCAGGAAAAAGATCTTGGAGTCATTGTGGATAGTATTCTGAAGATGTCCATGCAGTGTGCAGCGGCAGTCAAAAAAACAAACAAGATGTTAGGAATCATTTAAAAAGGGGTTAGAGAATAAGACAGAGAATATCTTATTGCTCTTATACAAATCCGTAGTGCGCCCACATCTTGAATACTGTATACAAATGCGGTCTCCTTGTCTCAAAAAGGATATACTGGCATTAGAAAAGGTTCAGAGAAGGGCAACTAAAATGATTAGGGGTTTGGAACAGATCCCATAGGAGGAGAGATTAAAGAGGCTAGGACTTTTTAGCTTGGAAAAGAGGAGACTAAGGGGGGATATGATAGAGGTATATAAAATGATGAGCGATGTGGAGGAAGTGAATAAGGAAAAGTTATTACTTTTTCCCATAATAGAAGAACTAGGGGCCACCCAATGAAATTAGTGGGCAACAGGTTTAAAACAAATAAAAGGAAGTTCTTCTTCACACAGCGCACAGTCAACCTGTGGAACTCCTTGCCTGAGGAGGCTGTGAAGGCTAGGACTATAACCAGGTTTAAAAGAGAACTGGATAAATTCATGGAGGTTAAGTCCATTAATGGCTATTAGCCAGGATGGGTAAGGAATGGCGTCCCTAGCCTCTGTTTGTCAGAGAGGAGTGATGGATGGCAGGAGAGAGAGATCACTTGATCCTCACCTGTTAGATTCACTCACTCTGTGGCACTTGGCACTGGCCACTGTAAGTAGACAGGATACTGGGCTAGATGAACCTTTGGTCTGACCCAGTGCGGCCTTTCTTATGTTCTTATGTTAACCAGTCCAATGAACAGGTGGCCCAAAATCATAAGGAAAAAAGTGGGTGGTGGTGTGCTGTGTTTTCCTCACCATAGCAAAAGGCCAGTGAGTATGTATTTGTGTATGCACATAATGTAGAGGTTTGGTTTGGGGTCTTTTGGTTAAAGTCGGTGATAGTCTACAAGGGAAAAGTGACAGAACTATTAATTAGTTTGGATTTTTTCCCCTTCTTGTTTTATCCCTTTATTACCTATATTTTCTCCAAAGCCTCTGAAATTTCATAAATTGCCCTTTATCTTTCAGGAAAACAAATATACTCATCATTATGATATTTAGCTTCCCCAAGGCTTATGGTGAATGAGTATTTTGTATTTTTTATATCCCATTTGAAACAAAACCCTATGAAAATGTGTACCTGTATCACAGTTTTGATTGAGAAATCTCATTTATTTTCTTCTGATTTTTATATAACAGGAAATCAGATGTGGAAGTACTTCCAATTCCAGACCACAAATTAATTGTCAGCGTACCCTGCACTCTTCATTCACACAAACCTCCTCTTACTGGTATGTTCTTTGAACACCTCTCTACAATATAGTGTTTATGTAGACCAGGGGTTCTCAAACCTTTGTACTGTGACCCCTTTCACATAGCAAGCCTCTGAGTGCAACTCCCCCTTATCTATTAAAAACACTTTTTAATGTATTTAACACCATTATAAATGCTGGAGGCAAAGCAGGGTTTGAGGTGGAGGCTGACAGCTCGCGACCCCCCACATAATAACCTTGCGACCCTCTGAAGGGTCCCAACCCCTGATATAGACCGAGATTTTTCAAACTTGAGTGTCTGAAGTTAGGCACCTAAATCCATATATAAGTTCTAAATAAATGGTCTGATTTTCAGAGACACCATTAGGCAGTCAATAGGCATAACAAATATTCAACATCTCTGAAAATCCTGCCACTTTTAGTTCCTTAGATATGGGTGTTAGGTGCCAAAGTTTGGGCATCTCTGTTTGAAATTTTTGGACAGAGGTCTTAAATTTTTTAAAAAAAATTGTTGCATTTATTTTATCGCTTATAACTACTTCAAAATTGCTCTGTTCCTGCAATCTGTATAAGAGCCCCAGATGACCTGAGTTCTTCTTTTTGTGTGGTGAACAGCATTTCCCTTGCTAGGAATATATAAAATAGACTGTGTATTGCTTACTTACTTAAACCACCAGTCTCTTCTTTCTGGGACACCTTCGTGGAAGAGATTAATTTATTTTTTCATAGAGAGATATGCACAATAATAGACAGCAAGTAGATTATACACATTAATTACAATAGCGTCTCTCCCCATGAACCATCATAAATGAGATCAGTTTGAGTTAAATCACTGGATTTAAATGTATGAGAGCTTGGTGACAGGATGTGCAAAGGAGAAGTCTTTCAACTTTAATTTACCCCATCCTTCTCTCCATACACACTTCTGACAGAATCCTCATTTGATTACCCTTCTATATAGGTAATTATACTGACCTCATCACTGTAATATCTGAGCACCTTCCATTGGTCCATTAAATGACATGACTAACATTTGTCATGTGTGGTTTGTTCTTCAGGTCATCCTCTAGGGGGTGGGAAATTGTGTATGCAGTGTAGTGTTAGTTATGGTAGATTTAAAAATCATATGCATACAGTGCTATGTGTTTCTGATGTAGAAGGCAGGTTGAAGAAGTGTGACTTACATTTAGAGTGGAATGTTGTGAGATTGGAGGTGATTCTTTGTTCCTGTGGGAACTTGTTCCACATCCTTCGACCAGCCCCCAAGAAGCTCTGTCTCCTGCAATGACAAGATTTACTCTTATGGTAGAAAGTTGCATTGTGTTAGAGCAGAGTTGTCCATTGATAGGATAGTAGTCTCAACTCCTTTTGCAGTTTTGTCTGAGAGGGAGTTTTGGAAGTTTTTGTTAATAGTGTGTGTTAATGCACATGTCTGGAAACAAGTAACTGGGCACAATTTAGTAATCTGAAATATAAGCAAGCTTGAATCCATGACCATTCGTCAGCAATATCCTGCAATGAGCCTTAGAATTTAAGTCTTTCTGGCTAATTAACAGGGGTGTCTGGACTGATCTGCATTATGGCAAGGTTTATGGTGACTGAGGCAGCCAGGACTCAGACCCCTTAAGATTTTACTGGCCAAGCTTGGAAAGGCTTTATGGACAAACAGAAATGCAGTCGAGTTCAGTGTATATAATGTGATAACTAGATCACTGAAATTTTGGAATTGATCTGATGCACTGTTCAAATGATATCAGTGGGCAGAACTCTGTTGATCTGGGGGTAAATGGGGAACTTATGCAGTTGCTGTCATCTGTTCAGCGCAGCCACAGTTTCAGGTGCCTCTGCACTTATCTGTAGATCAAACAACTCATTGATGGTACCCCTTAATGCCTTCCAGCATAACCCCTGCTCATCCTCCCAATTGAATTTAATATTGTTGACATTCTGACTGATTTATCTTCCAGACAGACAGAAGAGAAATCATTTTTCTTCCTGATGGGATCTGTGGTGTAGATGCTTAACCAATAGGGGCAACCAGAGCGAGAGGAGAGAGAGAGAAGAAGGCTTCATTCCTCCCTTCTAGTGTCTTGCCTCCACAACTCCTGCTCTGAGGTGGGGAGGGAGGCAGCAGTGCTCCCCTCCCTTCCAGAACCGGGGGAGAAAACGGTACTTTGGACAGAGTGCAGAGGAGAATGACAAAAATAGCAAAAAGTATAGAAAAACTGGCTAAAGATAAAAGGTTAAAAAAAATCTTCAAATATGTTAGGGGCTGGTATAAAGAAGATGGTAATCAGTTGTTCTCCGTGTCCACTGAAGGTCAGGCAAGAAGTAATAGACGTAATGTAAAGTAGAGGAAATTTAGATTAGATTTTTAGGAACTATTTTCTAACTCTAAGAGTAAACTCTGGAATAGGTTTCTAAGGGAGGTTGTAGGTTCCCTGTCATTGGAGGTTAAGAACAAGATGGACAAACACCTGTTGGGGATGGTCTATATTTACTTACTCCTGCCATAGTGCCGGGGCTGGAGTTGGCCTCTTGAGGTCCCTTCCAGCCTGACGTTGTTATGATTCTGTAAGTATGATTTGAGGTAGGGGAGTCACATTGCCTGTGGCATAGGAGGAATGAGTGGGAATAGGACCCATAGTGTGGGAGAAGAGAGGAATAGGGAACAGAGCCCCTGGCATGGTGTTGAGAATGGGAGATCCTGCTTGGAGGGGTTGAAGGTGCGGGGAAGACAGAGACAATGCTGAAGGGGAAATAGTGGGAGGGCAGTGACCCTGGCATGGGAAAAGGGAGAAATGGGGTGCACAAAGCCCCTGGTATTGCAGGGGAAGAGTGGGTAATCTTAAAATGGGTAGATAAGGGAATTGGGGGAGCAGACAGAGCCTTTGAAGGAACAGATGCAGCCCCAACCACTGCCAGACCCTCCAGAGGCTTCTCGCTACCCACCAGTTTCTTATTTGGATTGAACTTCAGCCAGTTGTCTTGCATCCGTGTCAGACATTGGTCAGGCACTAGGGAGACTGCAATCCAATTCTGACCAAAGTGACTTAGTTCACAGGTCATACTGCATCTCAAAATGTCCAATTTCCTTTAGTGCAGGGGTTCTCAAAGTGGGTGTTGTGAGCTCTCAGCCTCCACACCCAAACCCCACTTCATCTCCAGCATTTATAATAGTGTTGACTATAAAAAATTGTTTTTTAATTTATAAGGGGAAGGGGCTGCACTCAGAGGCTTGCTGTGTGAAAGGGCTCACTAGTACAAAAGTCTGAGAACCACTGCATTAGTGTCTTATATCCATAGTGTGCAGGATGGTGACACTACTATGTATAGATTGTTCAGGATTCCTGTACTAGAGAGGCTCCTTCATACCGTATGTGTCTGATACAAACTATAGAAATAACTGGTGAATTCCTGTATATGAATTCAGGTCTGAAACTGACTTAAAAACAAAATATTGTACTTTGGGGATTAGTAAAAGTATTTAAAGCCAAGGATTTGGCAAAATTAATTATAGTCAAGTAAGTATGATTAGAATTCACCTTTTATTTGTGTGCTTCTTGCTTGTCACGCAAATATCTGGTACTAATGCTATTGTAGCAAGAGACAGGCACCATGATTTGGTAGGCTTAATGTACCCTCACTATATGCGCCACACATCATGTGTCATTTTGAAAGCTTACTATGTCTACTTTAAGATGAGAGATGATTTAGAGCTGTCAAGTGGTGCCATTACCATAGAAACAGGAATAAATAGTGACACTATCAACACACTTTGAAATATTTGCCTTTGTTAGTGTAATTGCTCTGTGTGTTATTTCAAGACACAAAATTGGATTTCTTTGTTGTTGTGATGCTTTAAACTCACAATCTAAAGGGTAAAACAAAATCTAATAATACATTTTGTACTGTTATCATTGAATTATGATTGGTGACATTAATGGTAATGATGTTGACTAGAAGTTTCCTGATCTCTATTGAGAGTGTGTGGGTTGCAACTCCCTTTCTTGCCTTGGTATGTATGTAGTTCTATGAAGGAAAGATTGTTCTGACTATAGATACAGTTAACTATAGAGCAGTGCCTACTGGTACAGGCACAGATAAGATCTTGCAGAAGCTGAGATGCCATTGGTCCTGTGAAGAATACAGGAAATAGATCATACACATTTTTCCATATATGTTATAATGGTGATCCAATATCTGGTTTCCCTATATGTGAAGACATCTTTGTTTGGAGTCTCTTTTGACATGCTATTCAAAACTGTCCTCACATGGGGGGAATTTGGCCAGTGACTTGTCTTTTTTGATGAATAGATTGAGGTGCAAACAATTCAGGTCTCTGTGGATTTCCTTTTCTTGCTCTGGTCATAGAGTGCTGCTTTTGCTGCAGAATTGCAGCTTGTCTGTCAGACTCTCCCAATTTGGCAAGATCTCTGAAGTGGTAAGCTCCCTTTGTTTTCACAATATTAAACACAGTTTTCCCCCCCCCCCCCATCAAATAGGGATGACAGTTATATCTCTTAATACAGGAGGAATGTTGCAGAAGTCTGGAGTAAGCGTGCCACAAATTGTGTGCACAAGTATGAAGCAACACTTGTTAGCTGTGCTTGTAGTGGTGCCTGTTTTAAGCCACATGTTATCTGCATATTCCATTTTTGGAAAGTAGCGAACAGTACGTCCAAATCATATGTGTCAGATGATCTAACTGTTATACAGTAGAATCCCGATTATCTGGGCTGCGGTTTTAATCGGGCTGCGGATTAACTGGGATGTCTAAAACAGGGGTCGGTAGGGGAAGCCCCAAAGTGGCAGCAGGCTGAGCACTCAGCCTGCCGCCGCTTTGGGGTTTCCCCTGCTGGCCCCTTGTCAGCCGGGGTCTCAGCCCGTTGCCAGCCTGGATGTAGGAAGCCCAGGCTGGCAGTGGCTGAGACCCCCGCTGGCAGGAGCCTAGGGGGAACGGTCAGCCCGCTGCCACTTTGGGGTTTCCCTGCTGGCTCCTGCCAGCCGGGGTCTCAGCTTCCGCTGCCAGCCTGGGCTTCCTACGCCCAGGCTAGCAGTGGGAGCTGACTGGGGCAGGCGGTGCCCCCACCACCGCAGGGCAGCTGGTGTACCACCCCATCCCCCCGCAGGGCGGCAGGGGCACTACTGCCACAGTAGACTTGATTATCCAGGATTTTATTAACCGGGATTAAGTTTTTCCCGATCATCCTGGATAATCGAGAGTTTATTGTAGTTCCTTTGTCACCCAAGAAACCCAAAAGTCACTCTGGCACATACAGCGTGCAGAAGCATCTTTGTGTCCACTTCCTCTTGAGTACTATTCAAGTGTTGGGGCTTGTCTCCACTTACTGGTGGATCAATGCTGTGGCTATCGATCCACCGGGAGTCAATTTTGAGGGTTTAGTGAAGACTCACTAAGTTGGCTGTAACGCTCCTCTCCACTCTGGTACTCCACTGGAACGAGCAGAATAAGGGGAGTCGATGGGAGAGCGTCTCCTGTCGACTTAGCGTAGTGTGGACCCCGCGGTAAGTAGATCTAAGCTATGTCGACTTGAGTTATGCTACAAACATAACTCAAATTGTGTAGCTTAGATCGACTTTCCCCCATAGCGAAGACCTGCCATTAGGCTTCTTCAACACATTTAGTGGTGAAGGACTTGGTTATTTCGTGATCGAAAAAGCATCCAGCAAAAAGGAGTGCTTGTGCTGGTGTGCTCCTACACTCTCAGGTGCATTTTGAACAGTATATTCACAGAGAAATTTTACAAGTGACTGCTTCTTGGATGCCATGTTTAAAAACTCCATAAAGCACAGAGTGTCCGCCAGTCACCTCGTATTTCTTGCATCTATCCCAAGATCCTGTCTGGTGCTGTCTGACAAAAAACTGCAGAAAAAGACTTCAGGTACAGAATTAGCTTTTAGGACCTGCCTGAAGTGCTCAGGAGTCATTCGAATGTGTGGAACTTGTGTCCAGCCATCATTTGTATGACAGCCATGGCATCTCTGCTATACACTGAGGTTTCTTCATTGCATACTCTTGGCTCATGGATTCTTTCAGCTTCCAGTTGATGCCCTAATTCAGCTAAGAGGGACATAGGCTCAGGAGCCCATGGGAGACTAAGAATAGTTGGTACTGAAACATCATTCTGTATCTTGCTAAAGATTGGGCTCTGCGGAAAACAATTTCAAGACTGATAGCTGCTGTGATTTTCCCTCCCTTGTCAGACTTAAATTTGGTCTTTTTCACCATGTCAGCAAATGTTTTGATGACAGATTTTTTGAGTCTGGGCTGAAGAAAGTTACATGTCCCATGAAAATCAAGTGCACCTCTCACAGATCTTTCCATTTGTTCTTTACCAGCATCTGCTGTTTTCAATCGAGACTCTTGTATGTGCTCTTCATCTCCAGTTTAGAGGCAAGGACTTGTTTGTGGACTTTGTCTTCACTACATTAGGCCAGAGAAACTCATAGCTTTCTCTCGTACTTCTGCATTTTCATAATATGAAGGTGTGTATTATGATCTCTAACACTAACACTGACTTGTGCATATGTGTCACTGAGTTAGAAAGCTTGTTTCTAGTATATTTCAAAGATTAGTACTGCATGCATAGGCAATTACAAATTAAAACCTTCTATCAGGCAGACTAGAGTCTGCATTGTATGTACAAAAGTTTACAAATGAAGAAGTACTATGTTAAAAATTCATGTACATTTATATCTGCCCACTATGTAGTACAAACTATAGGTACACAGTCTACTGCTACTGGTGCATAATCTTTAGTGTGAACCTATCTGTTCAGCAGATTTTAACTGAAAATATAGAAAACTGTTATCCCTCATGAGATACTTTGACAATTAAGAATGTGATGTGAAAACATTTCACGTTAATATGTTGCAAAATCTTGATTTTTTGCCATGGGCAAAATAGCTTAATCATTGATGGAAAAATATTTGCCCATGCAAAACCAGTAAAAATACATTGATGTTTGGTAGTTTTGATGAATATCCACCGCGTTAAGGTGTTTACATTAACATGAACAGTGTTTTTTTAAAAAAACAAAACAAAACAAAACAACCACCACTCAGTATAGTCAGTCATGTTGTAGTGTTTCCAGAACTGCAAAAAAAGACACACTCGTTTTGGGTACCATTGTTTCACTGTGCCCCTCAGCCTTACTGCACCACTTGACAGCTCCACATCATATTCCTATAAAAGTACATATTCCTATAAAAGACGTAGTATCTGATGTAGATGTGTGTAGAGTGAGTGAGTAGAGTGATGTGTGTAGAGTGAGTACATTACATGCCAAAAATTATTTTGGAGAATTGCTGCACGCCTATTATGCTTTATTCATGTTTATTGCTGGAAGAAGAAATTTGCCACTGTGAACAGATCTGGCCAATGATTTACACACTTTTTTCCTAATATATATGTATATTTGCTATAAGTAAAGGCTATTCTTAGAACAGCAAAAAATTAAGAATAAAAGTGTTGCTTCTGTCTAAAGATATTGCAGATGTTCTTAGCAGTATTATGCTGGATTATTTTTTTTATTTGAAGGCAGTATTCTAGATTTGCCAATAGAGAGCAGCTGATCCACATTCCTAGATTATTTAGAACAACCTGAATAGAAGCTAAAGTTTAAGGTTGGAGGAGAAGGAAACTTGATGACTCAAACACACATTTTTTTGTGTTTTGTTTAAGTAGCAACAAAGCCAGAAATATTAGTATTTATTGCTACTGTCTGGCACTTGATTTCTTGTTACTATTATAAAGTTTTATGTTGGTACATATGTAGCATTTAATGACTGATTATAACAATTTGTTTCTCTGGGGGAAAAGGAAGATGCAAATTAAAGCAAGCCATCAAAAGGAGACATTCGGGTTCCTGAGTGCATTTAACTATGAAATCATGACTGTAGGGGATTTTGGTGATACATGTTCTGTGTTTAGTGCTCACAGCTTTAATATGTCATTATAAATGTACTTAAACTGCTTTATGCAAATACTTTAAAATGAAATGTTATCACTTATGATTTTGATTCAAATAACAGCAGGTTTTCCTTCTAATCCAATTCATTGTTGTTGCTTGCATACATAAAGGGTGGCTCTCTTACATGGAGGACACTGAGTAATGTTGAATTTCAAATAATGTGTTGGGGTTATTTTTACTGTTCTATACAGGTTCCTAGACTGGCTCTTGAGTTCAGATTTCTTCCTCAGTTTGTAAAGAAGTTAATAATTGTGAAAAGACAGCCAACTTAAAAATCCTGGGCCTTATTTTTGGGTCTGCCCCAGCCACTTTGCCCTGCTCTAGCAGAACAAAGCAGTTGGAAGCCCAGAGAAAACCTGCTTCTTGTAGCAGCTCTGTGCCCTCTTGAGCCATGTTTTAGATACATGCCTGAGAGTGAATTAAAGAAGACATGTACAGGGAGGCCTTATGTCCCATGTGGTACTCTGCTGTGCAATAGTCTGTGGGGCTGTTAGCAGCCAGGCATAAATTGGAACTCAGCCAACTGGAGGCTTAGACAAAGGCTAGGTGGCATAATGCCACCTTTGCCCAACCTCCAAAACTCCCTCCCCACCCTTTTCTGGTCCAGTGCGAAGCACAAATCAGTCAGCCCAGATAATCTGGCCCTCATGTTGTGAATAATATTCCTAATATATTACTAAACATGAGCGAATTTCAGTCATTTGATTTCATTTCAGTATTTATGCTGTATGTTTACATTTCGGACCATAAATCAATGACATTTTTTCGCTTGCATTTATATAGACAATTTCCTATCTAGGTTCCTGCTACTTCAATATTTGAATATTTGGGAATGGTTGATTGTTTTAAAACAGACCCTTTCTTTGAACTCTTATTTAAAATGTGTTGTTCTAAAATGTACATTTTGGGCCAAGTGTAAGTTGATAGTGGCTTTTTAAGTTAGAATAATATTGATTTTCAGTGACATTTTTGTTGATAGTAAATAGAACTGAAAAATTAAAAGTATTTTTAATGTGTGGCTATTTAGAGAAAATAATATTTTTATCTTTTGGTATCAAAGGTCTGACCCATCAGTCCTTACTTAGTTGAAAAACTTTGAATTTTGCTTAACATCTGAAGATCAGTCCCCAAGAGTATATTAACATATACTTGTGAAGGTAGGAAGGCTATAAAACCCTAACAAAGATACTACTATAACTCTTAGCTTCAAACAGAAAGTTAATGTTCAAGTAAACTGGTGGCATTAGATTTTATGGCAACAAAATACGGCCATGTTATTGCCCTCTATATATGCTAATTTTCATTGCACTGAGGTTACTGCCTGATGTGATTATGTAAATACCTAATCCAAGCTATGAAAAATTATATTGTGATATCTTGAATTATTGTAAATATAATCTAGATGCATCTGTTCACACAGTCGTCATGTACTGGAGTGGAATCTTTAGGGGCTATAGGGGAAGGGAAGGTGGGAGAGACTCCTAGTAACCAATAGCTAAATTCTGTCACCAGAATTGATGGAAAGGTTGGTGTCTCACCTCTGGTTACAGCTAAGTAATCCCTATCCGAAGTAATTGCTCCCTTGTGCTGTGTCAGGTAGTAGGTATTTTAAAATCCTTTTCAGAAGATGGAAGTTTTGGTGCTCAATAATTAGTAATACTAGTGCTGCTGGACTTCCTGTTGTGACATCAAAATACGTGCGCGCTCTCTCTATATATAAGGAACAAAATACAGGTAGTCCAAAATATAAATTTAATAAAACCTTGTTGGCTAAATGGTGTTGTCTCCTTACTTGCATTTTTTGGTTATGAAAAGTGGGTTTTATTTCTAAATGGGGAAATGAAACTAAAGCTCTGATGTTTCAATAAGATCTGCATGTGCTAGTGCCTGTTGAAGTCAAAAGAGCAGAATTCTGTCCAGGGTGAATTTATTGAAAGCTTGGGGCTTTAGAGATTCCCTCTTTTGGAGATGGGCTCATACCGCTAGTACATGGGCTCTCTTAGATGATCGGAGGAATAGATTTTTGGGAGATGTTTGTTAAAATACTGTCACTATATCAGTACACAAACAGTCCTTAACTAAATGGAGCATTGAAAAGAATTACAGGTTTTGTTGTTGTTAAAGTGGTGTGGCTTTGCAAAATGTTACAGGCACTTTTTTTTTTTATTTTTTATTTTTTTGAGGAGTATTATCTAGCTGTCTAATTAGGTGGAGGGAGGGAAATGCTTGTGAGACCAAAAAGCACTGTTCAGTATAGCAGGCTTGCTGTCAGAATGCACATTTTGTTCTAAACCTGCCAGACTTGTATGCAAATGTTAGATTGGATTAGGTTTTCTAGCCTGCTTATTAAAAGGAATAGATTTTCTGATATGAGCTTATTAGTAATAGCAATATTATGTGGCAAAAAACCCCAATGTGATTAAGCCATTTTAGAATTTCTGTGGGATTTTTGTTTGAGTTGGGTCCGGTCTACATGACCTATGCTTGTACCAAAATGTAAGAAGTATGGAAACTTTAAAGGGAAAAAATCTTTAAAAATACAATATTAGAATGAGCTTAAAGTGGGTTGTAGCGTTCAGAGAAGGGAAAATGTTTGGGTAGAAAAAGCATGTGGTAAGATTGCCACACAGTAGATCTTTGGGAGGATATTCATCTTCCAGCAGCAGGAACATTTCATGATGTGCGTTTGAACAGATGAGAAATCTGCAGTGGCCACTTACCTAAAATTGTAATTCTTTGATGAATAACTCTGACCTGAAAATCAAACAATGGATTCTAGCCGTAAATGTTCCCATCCTTGCTTCGATGTATGCTGATCAGATGTATTTCTGCTTTCTGAAATGATAGTGAGAGGAGAGATCAGGTCATGTAACAAAATGCCTGATACAATAATGAACTGTTTTCTATGCCTCATGTTTTATGAGGAATAGTGAAACTTCTGAATGAGTTCTGGAGGAAAGTTGAGAAAGGGGGAGTTTTTTCAATTTTGTAGTCAGTCATAGAAGTAAAAATTACATTGCTAAACATATTTTTGTTCTAGAGGTATTTTTCAAACTTTCCCACTCCTATATACTATGTAACTTTTAAAAACCTTTTACTTAGTAAGCTTTTTCTGTATTTTAAACCTTCTCCATGAAACTTAACAATTAAGAATCCCTTTGTTCCGGCAATGAGCTATATTGATCTGTCTGACAAATACCTCATTCAAAAATGTTAGAAATATTTGCAGTGGTATCTTTCAGATAAAATCAATGAATCAAGATACCTTCTCTGCCCCTACCTTACCAATATTCCTCATAAGCAGTGAAATAATTGGTATTTTAACAGAAAATACCCATTTATTTAGATTTAAACATTAAAAAAGAATACTAAATTACAGAAGAAATGTGCTTATATTTGTAGCACTAAAGGAAATAACACTTTAATAGACTTTTCTCCTAATGCTTCTAGGATAGAATAGTTCTAGTGTTATGAAGAAGCCATTGTCTCTGTATTAACTACCTACTTACTACTAGATGCTTGAACCGGTGTTTCTTCTTCACCTTTTGACAGGATGTCATCACTAATTGCTCTATCCTTTTTGTGTTGAAGGGTGAGGGGCACTGCAGTCCTAATAAATAATCAGAAGCAATTGCTCTTTAAGAAGGAAAACTTTTTTAAAAAAAATGTCCATGTATTTAAAAAGAGAGTCAAGTCAGTACTCAGGAGATGTTAAGGTGACAATATTGAAAAGTCACCTGTGTAGGCAGTGAAATCCTCATTCCCTGACTCCAAATGAAAACCGATAAATCAGAGCTATTGAAGGCTTTGACAGTATTGTTCAAAATCTCAAGGGCACTTATTTCAAATGACTTTCTGACTATAAATAGTCAAGCTGGTTGATGAAATCCTTGAAATTAATTTGCTGTCTTTTTTTTTTTTTTTTTAATGAAACATTCCTTTTTTCATCTCCCAGCAGCTCGGAGGAAATTGATTTTTTTTTTAACTCCTTTTTCATCATCATCGTTGTTTCTTTTTTTTTCTTTTGCACAGAGATTCTGACAGAATATATCAAACCTGATGCGAAATGTTTGGAGTTGTTTGCTCGCTGCCTGCAGCCCGGTTGGACCAGTTGGGGAAATGAGGTTCTTAAATTCCAACATATTGATTATTTCATTGCTCTGCACAACAAAAACGAAGTAGGATCTTTTAGCTTAACTTGAAAACTCCCCATAGTTCTAGAACACAATTTTATTATGAGGGGTGCACTCAGAAGGCAGTGTAAATGAAACAGACACTTAAATTGAAATCCTTGTAGTGATTAGCCTTCTGATTAGTTTATAGTAGTAGTAGTTTCTTCAGTTTCACAAAGTGTTCCTGTATTCCCCTTGAGAAGTAGGGCTGATCACTTGAAGTACATGCTTCTGAATTGGATTGATTTTTCTGAAAGAAAATACTACTTTGGGTTGGTGACAAATCAGAAAACAAAGGAAACTGAAGTAAATAAGTATAAATACAGCATATCTTACCACATAGTTATGTGTCTTTCTATCCCCTGAGAAAAAGGGAGCAATGCCCATATTAAAAGGTACCTGGACTATTGACTGGTATATAATCTATGTACATGTCTATATTTCTAAAAATTACACTTTTAAAATAGTCAATAATTCCATCTTTTTTTAATGCTATTAATACTTTGAGTGCAGTCTGAACATCTTACAAATTCTGTATATTGAGGCATATGTATATGGTAAAAGTTTTGCAGAATATAAATATTTTATAAACCTTGTTTCCTCATTCTTGAAAACATTTTAAAAACTAAGCTATGCTTCATGTTTCAATTTATACCTAACTTTTTTAGCGCCTCTTTCTTGTAATGTTCTTGAAAAATATATATTTAAAGTTTTATGTCTTTTCTTTTTAACTAGTAACTGTTCTGCAATAATTAAATTATTTTTAGAATGATATACTTCATATGTCCTTTGCTTCCCTTGGGTTTTACTATGAAAAAGATAATTGTTTAATGAAACATTGCTATTTGTATGCAACATTGGAGGCAAAGAGATCCTCAGAAGATAAATTGCCATTATTGATAACAAGGAGCAAAATAAATCATACACCTCAAATTAAATAAACTTTTGATTGTTTTTAACTAAACGCTGATGTTCACAAATTGTCTCTTTTGTAACTTTCACACATTTTTTGAAATTCAATTTGTTTTCTCAATGTATTATTCACGGGTTTTCAATTTCTCTGTTATAGTTTATATTGTGGTGCAATTTCACATTATTTTTTCTTTATTTAGGCAGTAGAATTAGAAGTAATGGTTGTTTTTAAGCTGGATAGGTCATTTTTAAAACAAAAATTATGCAAATATTTCAACTGCAAGATGTTATAATCCTACCAGTAACCAAAAACCTACTGTTGGCTGTACTATTAAATAATAGTTATGGGTTTCTAATTGTCCAAAGTGTAAAGCGAGGAAAAAGCTAAGTGTTTTAAAATATATCTAATTTGCATTTAATATATCTGTGTGTATATATTACGTTTTCCACGGGTTTGTTTAGGCTTCCCTTAGGAAGCTAAACTCGTAGTTAAAAAACATTGTTCTGTGTTAATCATTAAGGGAAAAATGTTTATGCAAGACTTTTATTGATATCATGGGAGCTTTGTTTACAGAGTAAGTGTAGAATTTCGTTTTAAGATAGTTGAATGTCAAGGATTGCAAGAGAAAATAAATGCCATATAAAACTGTGTGTCTAGAGCAGTTCCCAGACTGAAGATCTCACTACACTTTTTTTATAAACATGTAATTAAATAATCTTCATGGTACCAGGGCTTTGACACTTATTCTGGGCTTTGTGTAACACATCTTGTGCAACTCTAAAAAGCTTCCTCTACAAGCGCCAGTAAGGGGGTGTGGTGCCATGGAGTTAGTGAGAAGGGGGTGTTGGGGGAAGGGCTGCAGCACCTAGCATTTTGGGGATTTGAGGTGCCGCTACCACGCACAGGCAGATGGGAACAGGCTGGTATAACTTAGGCTGCCTTCCAGGGCTGTGTGACTTATTCTGGGTGCCATAGCAGTCCAGAATATGGAGAAGTCAGAAGGAGCGTAAAGCCAACATTGGCCCCACAGAGGTTGAGTTTTATGCTGTCCCTCATGTAGGCTCCGCACATATTTTCACCCATAGAGATTACAGTCTGAGGGCCTAATCCTCCTGTTGGCTCCAGGCAGGCAGAGCTCTGGTCCAGTGGGAACCCCCACTGAAATCTGTGGAGTCCACATGAGTGCACAATCCACCTGCACAGAGTTGGCACCTTCATTTTTTAAAGGCCAACTAGTTTTAGGTGTCTCAATTTCAGGGTTTCATCTAAAGAGAGCTGTGACCTGATCTTTAGAAGATGAGGATCCAGAGTTCCAATTGAACTCAGCAGACACATCATGAACTCATCTTCAAAAACCAGGTCTGCCAAAAGTTGAAAGATTAGGCTTAAGTGACTTATCCACGATAAGGTCTTATCGTGGATAAGAGTTAAAAATTTATTTAAAAAACTACTACATCCCTACAGTCCCAGTGCTGTGGAGAAATACTTCCAAACATGAACCAGTGTAAACAGATGTATTTGTCCTCTGAGTCTGCAGCCAATCTAAAACAATAGCATTAACAAGGTATGAGTTGCCCTCATTTTCTCAATGAACAGTTAATTCTGAAACCTAATGATGCTGATATTGTCAGTGATTATTTTAGCAGAGATAGCCAGTTATTATGTTTGTCCCATAATCCCAAACTGCTTCTCCCACTTTCCTGTCTGAAAAATCTTCCTATAATGCCAGTTGTGTTGTCCATACAAGTATCTGATGCATATTGAAAATTCAGGGCAGAGTAAAATCAAATGAATTTAAGTGGACCCCTGTCAACTTGAAATCTAGTTAATCTCTTTTTTTTTTTTTAAAAAAAAGCAAATACAGGCACTATTATATATTGTGGTAATAGCGAAAGGAACCCTGGCCGATTGTGCCAAGCTCTTACAAACATGGAATAAAAAGACAATCCCTGGTTCAAAGAGTTTGCAACCTAGGCATAAAAAGACAGAACAATTGGAAATACATAAAGGCGCATAAGATGAAATGAGTTTAATTCAGATCAGTGTGATACACAGCAGCTGCCTATGTATTAGGTGTGCCCCTTAGTTTTTCTGACAGATTTTGTTGTTTTGTCATCATTTTCCTATTTTTAAAAGGTTTTCCTCTTTCTTGTTGTTTGCCTGGGTCTCTTAATGCAGCAACGAGGTACCTTGCCTTTATGCAGAATGCTGTCTAATGAACAAAACATACTCTGAAGAATATTTTTCTAATTTTCATTTGTTGCAATATTAGGCCTTTAGAAGTACAGTAGGTCATTTTCAGATACTGAGATTTTTAAATTGGCATATCCTTTTATTATCAAATTATGAAGGTTTATTTGAGGAAGAATTGCAGAAGCTCCATGCCTAAGATTCTTTGAGAATTATATAATTACATAAAAACCTTAGCTCATAAAGGCAATATTAAGTCATTTAAAGCTATCTTCATATTTAGAATTAATCAGTTATTATAAAACATTTTTACTCATCCTTCAGCTTCATATGATTTTGAAATGTCAAATTATCATATGACCTTTATTATATTTTTAAAATCTAATAAATAAAAATCTTTTATAATGTTAAGATACTTTCTGGAATACTGTTATTCCTAGGTGTTGATTGTGATCTGAGCTCCTGTTGAAATTACCCACTAAAACTACAAAGCTTCTTATGAGAAGATAAAACTTTATTTAGAAGTGAAGTAGCAGTTTAATGTGCTTTTCTCTTTCCGTAAGTTTTCAGTCTATGTAAATGGCAAGGACAGTAAAGAACAAGCTATGAAAAATTGCTTCCAAGACATTATGATAATATCCAGAGCATATTTGCAGCTGTCATCCTTGTATTGTGTTCATCAACCTTAACACATCATTTGAGACTACTTACCATTTTACACCTGGATTTAAATATAAATAATTGATAGAGGTGGGCAAGATCTGAGATTATATTTATCCAAAATGTTAAGAGTCATGATGACTCAATTGGCAGATCCTTATTGTGCGGTAGAACCTTGCTTGACTCTCTGTAAGACCTTGTGTCATGAGATCACATCTGGGCCCTGCTTACCAAAAGTTCCCAAATTAAGCTACTTTTATATCTTTCCATGAACATCAGTTCCACTGCAAGTGGATGTGTGGGATGTGGAGCTGCTCTACATTAATCTGAGAGTACGATTAGGACTTGTCAAGTGATTAAAAATATTAATCGTGATTAATTGCACTTTTAAAAAATAGAATACCATTTAAATATTTGGATATTTTATGCATTTTAAAATATATTTATTTCAATTAAAACACAATAAAAAGTGTACAGTTCTCACTTTATTTTTGATTACAAGTATTTGCTCTGTAAAAAAAACAAAAGAAATAGATGAATTGAAAAGTACTAATACAAGTACTATAGTGCAATCTCTATCATGAAAGTTAAACTTACAAATGTAGAATTATGTACAAAAAACTGCATTCAAAATGTAAAATTTTAGAGCCTGCAAGTCTACATCCTATTTCTTATTCAGCCAGTCACTAAAACAAACAAGTTTGTGTACATTTTCAGGAGCTAATGCTGCCCTCTTTTTATTTACAATGTCACCTGAAAGTGAGAACAGTCGTTCGCATGGCACTATTTTAGCCAGTGTCACAAAATATTTGTGCTAGATGTGGCTAAAGATTCATATGTCCCTTCATGTTTCAACTCCCATTCCAGTGGACATGTGTCCATGCTGATGATGGGTTCTGCTCAATAACAATCGAAAGCCATGCAGATCAGTGTATCTTCATTTTCATCATCAGCGTCAGATCCCACTAGAAGGTTGATTTTCTTTTTTGGTGGTTTGGGTTCTGTAGTTGCAGTGGAGTGTTGCTCTTTTAAGACTTCTGAAAGCATGCTCCACACCTCATTCCTTTCAGATTTTGGAAGGTGCTTCAGATTCTTAAACCTTGGTTCCGTTAGAAATCTCACACTGATAACTTCTTTGCATTTTGTGAAATCTACAAAGTGTTCTTAAAATGAGTATGTGCTGGGTCATCACCTGAGACGGCTATAACATGAAATATATGGCAGAATGCAGGTAAAACAGAGCAGGGGACGTACAATTCTCCCCCAAGGAGTTCAGTCTCAAATTTAATTAACATTTTTTTTTAACAAGTGTTGTCAGCATGGAAGCATGTCTTCTGGCATGGTGGCCAAAGCATAAAGAGCAATACAATTGTTTAGCTTATCAGGAACGTAAATACATTGCAATGCCAGCTACAAAAGTGCTATTCAAAATGCCTGTTCTCACTTTCTGTTGACATTGTAAATAATAAAAGGGCAGCATTAACTCCTGTAAATGTAAACAAACTTGTTTGTCTTAGCAATTGGCTGAACAAGTAGGACTGCGTGGACTTGTAGGCTCTGAAGTTTTACACTGTTTGTTTTGTTTTTGAGTGCAGTTATGTAACCAAAAAATCCCTACATTTGTAAATTTCACTTTCACAACAAAGAGATTACACTACAGTACTTGTTTGAGGTGAATTGAGAAATATTTCTTTTATCATTTTTACTGTGCAAATATTTGTAAAAAAAACCAAAACACTTTGCTTTCAGTTACAACACAGAATACAATGCATATGAAAATGTAGAAAAACTAATAAATTTCAATTGGTGGTGTTTAACAGTGAAATTAAAATGGCGATTAATTGCGATTACTTTTGAGTTAATCACGTGAGTTGTCTATGATTAATTGACAGCCCTAAGTACTATATATTTTCTACGATGGTCCTGTTGGGGGTAGGGGAAGTAGCTATACTAAGTGAGTGGAAACTGGATGCATAGATTAATTAACTTCAAGAGCAGAAGGTTAGAAAAAACAACCAGGAATGCCAGACAGTGGGTGTGGCTAAACTACTTCAACAAACAGGGTTAAACAATTAACTGTAAAAGGGCCCACTTACAGCTACCCTTATGTCCTGCCAAGGCTGGAAACTATACAATGATCAAATGGACACTAAACAGTTAAAAAGTAACGTGCTAGAGAGAGATCCTAGAGAGAGAGGTCTTGTGGGTGGGTCTGGTTAACTTGGGCCATCCTGGCTGCTACGGAGTTTTGTGGGGAGAAGGAGAGCAAGAATAAGCTAGGTGTGTGTATGTACTGCACAGTACATAAAACTCCTCACTCTTTTGTG
Organism: Dermatemys mawii; assembly: GCA_007922305.1. Taxonomy (NCBI): domain Eukaryota; kingdom Metazoa; phylum Chordata; order Testudines; family Dermatemydidae; genus Dermatemys; species Dermatemys mawii. The sequence continues at coordinate 51,089,287 of ML677334.1, forward strand.
CAGAACTGTGTTCCTACTATTGATCAGTAAGCAATACTTGTTTTGGAGAAGGCTGCCTGGGCACTGCACGTTAACAACTGGTCACAATCCCAAAGGAGAAACCAGGTGTCAGTAATCACAGGAAATAAGCAGGAGGCTACAGCCTGGGAATCCTGTATAAGAGTGGGCAAATTGTGAGATTCCATGCTGAGGGGGGCAAAGGGGGACCCTGTCATCAGGAAGGATGCACTTGGAGGGTCCAGAGAAAGATCCTAGCTAGCCCTGTATTTAGGACTGTGTACAACCCCTGCTTTCCACATACAGAGAATTATTTGTGCGTGAAAATCTGGGTTTAGAGAGGAATGTTATAGTGTGGGTTACATTGTTTAAATCAGGTGCAGCCAAAAGTGCTTGTGTATTACTGAAAATTGGATCCTTTTGAAGGTGTTTTTTCCAGTATTTTTAATGTTAACATTTGAAAAGAAAAGCATTTATTTGGTTAGCCATACCCTGAAAGCAAACAGTCTATAATTTTGACTGGTCTATAAGATATGGGTATATGTTTCACATAGTACTTTTTTAAACCAGTGGTAACATAAGAACAGCCATGCTGGGTCAGACCAAAGGTCCATCTAGCCCAGGATCCTGTCTTCTGACAGTGGCCAATGCCAGGTGCCCCAAAGGTAAGGCTATGTTTTAGTCATGCATAGTTCTAGTAAAAGTCATGGGCAGTAAACAAAAATGTGTGACCTGTGATTTGTACTATATACTCCTAACTAAAACTTCGTCTGGGGGCCTATAGGTGCTCTGGGGCAGTGCGCCAGGGGCTGGGGGTGGTGGCCCAGGACCTCTGCATGTTTTCCTCACCCAACTTTTATTGTTTAATATAAAATAATTTGAAAGATATCACTGCTCTACAGCCAAAATGCTTCTGAAATAAATGTAGTCAAACTTTACTAATTCTGGGTCACTGAGAACGAAAATGATGCTTAAAATTGTTGATTGGCTCTAGTTTTGAAGATATGCTATTGGGTCAGTGTATACGACCCTTGACATGGGAATGGCGGAGGATAAGTGAGTTATAAAGGGAAGGGATCTCAATTTAAACCAGAAATCACTAAAATACATCTTTGACTGGATCTATGAAGAAATCTATGACTGGGTTTGGACAGTACTTGCTTTTTAGGCAAAACAATGAATGATGCAATCTGAAGCTGGTATTGCGTCATACATGATAGGAATTGCATCATGTTATTCCTAGAAGTCATGGATGATGCAATCATAATGAAGCTTACATCACTCTGCTGAACAAATTGCCCTATATCAGCTCTAGAAATCATACAGTGTCGTACTGTCTTATTTGTCAGTGTTTGATTTTGCAAAGGGACACATTTCTGTTTAGCCAAAGTGAGCAGAGATGCCTCATACTTGTGTGAACAGTGCAGATAACTTCTGCTATGTTTGTGGTGAAGTGACTTTTGCATCACAAAAGCGCAGTAATACCACTATGGTGAAGAAAGCCTATCACCTTTATTTTGGCTGCAAAATTGGAGATCAGGACAAGAGGTGGGCCCCACACATATGCTGCAACACTTGTGCAATAAATCTTCGCCAGTGGTTGAACAGGAAAAGGAAATCTGTGCCTTTTGCAGTGCCAATGATTTGGAGAGAGCCAACAGATCATACCAGCAATTGTTACTTCTGCATGGTGCCTCCAGTTGGGAAAGGTGTGTCAAAGAAGAAAAAGTGGACTGTGCATTATCCAAACATTCCATCAGCTATACGCCCAATACCCCACGGAGAAGGACTGCCGGTTCCTGATGCACCAGAATCATTCTCACTTGAGTCAGAAGAGGAAGAGGATGAAACTTCTGGTCCTGAACCATCAATGTCACAGGACCCACATTTTCTCCCATTCTCCTCCTCTGAACCACACCTCATAACACAAGCTGAATTGAATGAACTTGTCAGGGATTTGGAACTACCCAAGAGTAAGGCAAAGCTGTTGGGCTCCAGACTACAGCAGTGGAATCTCCTGGCAGATGATGTTAGGGTTTCCATGTTCCGTGACTGTCAAAAGGATCTTGTCCCATTCTTCTTCATGGAAGGTGATCTTGTAGCCTGCAACAACATCGATGGTGTGATGGCAGCCCTCAACATCGTTCACGATCCAGATGAATGGAGACTCTTCATTGATTCATCGAAGACGAGTCTTAAAGCTGTTTTGCTGCATAATGGCAATGTTTTGCCATCAATTCCAGTTGGTCATGCAGTCCATATGAAGAAAACCTATGACAACATGAAACAACTTTTGAGGTGCATAAACTATGACCAACATCAGTGGCAGCTTTGTGGCGATTTGAAGGTTGTTGCTCTCTTGCTTGGTCTGCAGACTGGATACACAAAGTACTGCTGTTTTCTCTGCGAATGGGATAGCCGTGCAAGAGATTCCCACTACATCAAGAAAGATTGGCCACTCCGAGAGTCATTGGAGCCTGGGAGGAAAAGTGTTCAGCATCCACCACTTGTTGAATCAAGGAAGATTTTGTTACCACCCTTACACATCAAGCTGGGTCTGATGAAGAACTTTGTCAAGGCCATTGACAAAACACAAGCAGCTTTCAAGTACCTCCGTGGAAAATTTCCAAGGTTAAGTGAAGCTAAGATAAAGGAAGGTGTCTTTGTTGGTCCTCAGATTCGTGAACTACTTCGAGATGATGCATTTGACCATGCGCTGCGTGGCAAGGAAAAGACGGCACGGAAAGCCTTCCAGTCAGTAGCAATACATTTTCTCGGAAACAACAAGGCAGACAACTACAGGTTGTTGGTGGAAAACCTCCTCAAGGCATACAAAAGCCTTGGTTGCAACATGTCACTAAAGATACATTTTTTGCACTCTCATCTAGATTTTTTTCCACCGAACTGCGGAGCAGTGAGCGACGAGCACGGCGAGCGATTTCACCAGGACATTGCAACAATGGAGAAACGCTATCAGGGCAAATGGAGCCCATCAATGCTTGCAGACTATTGCTGGACAGTGACAAGAGATGCTCCATTTAATGAATACAAGAGACAAGCCAAGAAGCGCCGAGTAGACACTGAATAGGACTAAACTATGTACATAATAGTTTTTTGCCTTTTGTTTCATAATACATTTTATTTATATAGCCCTTTTGCTGATTTTTAAAGTGTTACATAAACAGGACAGGTGAAATATTATCATGTAAAGCAACCATAAACACATGAAAAGACCTAGGTTTACAATTTATGATTAAAACTCTACTATGTACACAATATACATAGACATAAAATGTAAAAACTTAAATATCTTAGAAACAGTAGCCAATCAGTTGTTTTAATTGTCATATTTGAATTCAGCACATCAAAATACATAATAAATATCACATTTTATCTGTGAAGCAGACGACTTCTAAAAATTGTAGACCAGTGTATTCAGAACCATTGAGTTATACACCTTGTTAACTTCACACTTGGGGTACAGTCCTAGCCCCAGGGGGTTACTGAGGGAGTGTAACAGTTTATCTGGGGGAAATTTTCAAAGGCTCCAAGGACAGATAGGTACTCTACTTTGAAAGTAAAAATCAAGGGGTCCCCTAGAGGACAAGCTGTTATTAAGGTAAGGATCTTGAAAATATGCACATTGATTTTATTACCATTTCAACTGGATTACTCACTGTAGTAAAGGGCTGTTTCTTTCTGTGCTGTACAGTGCCAAAACACAGTAGGACCTCAGTCTTAATTCGGGGCCTCTAAGTACTAACACAGTGTATAATAATACTTCAGCCATGTTTTTTCTACCTTTGAATTTCTGCTATGTATTATCATCTCCATGTGAGTGAAATAATAGAAATTGAAAAGTACCACCAGTAATTAAGACATGACTAGAAACACTTCAATAGAAATAGGACATGAATGCAATCAATGAGGTGGAATTAATTTATGAAATATCAGGAGCAGTGTTCTGTGATAACAGAAGAACAAAGCAAGGTATCATCTAGGGACCACAAGGAATATGATGAGCAAGACACTGCAAACAGATCATCCCTTTCAAATCATCTAAGAACATGCTCTTCATGTTTAACTTGCTATTGTTACTCAGACCCGTGGTGTGAGGTAGATATTCTTAGTGACATATTTTTCTTTTTGCAACTCAGCTTGCAGTTGTGCAAAAAAACCACCCCAATATAATACTAATAATAATCTACACCACTGGTAAAAATATAATGCCCCTTCACCTCAGCTCTTTTGCATGAGAAGAGAGAGAATTTTCAGACGAGAGAGGGGAAGACAAGTTATTTTGTGCTGTAATCCATTTCTCTTTTGCATCACAATGAAGCTGGTGAAAATGGCAAATTCTATAAATCACACTGGACTGATGGGATATTCCGACCATTTATGAGACAGTGTCGTCCATTCAAAAAGAATCTTGGTATCTCCTTTGGATGGGATCACTCGCTGCAGATGCTGCCTATTGGTCAGGCAAAGGCAGAGCCTTTCCTGGCACCCATGTTCATAGCTACTTGAACCCTTCAGTGGTCTGCCCTGGTGTATCCTTGGGGACAGCAATTTTAGGAAGAAATCACTTCAGACAGAGAGCTGTGAGCCATTTTATTTTTTCACATTCTGAACTAACCAAACCAGCCAAAACTGGCTGGGCTATCCCCTAATAATCTCAGTTGCTGTAGCAACAACAAGGTGCTATTACCATGACAACCAAATACACAACATATTCCTCCTCCCTTAATAAGAACATCCCCTAAATAAACACTAAGCTAGAGGAGAGTAGACTGCTTCCATTCCCAGCTAAACCCTGGGGATTATTTTGCCCCATAACGGTGGGTTCGCCCTAGCTAAAGATCCAACCATCGAGGAGATCGTCTGTCTCTAGGTGGATTATGGTGAACTTCTGATGATGTTGTACCCGAAAGTACCTTGGGCGCAGGCCTGACAACAGGCACAGGGTTCATAATGTGAACGGGTGAGGAGATGGCATCAGTTTGTTCCGGGCAAGGAGGTATTTCACCCGCCAGCAGTAATGGAGGAGAACAGCGAGGGACAGGTGATTCTTGATTCAGTGTCTCACCAGAAGAGATGAAGTCAGACAACTCAACTGAAGATGTGTCCTGAGGACTGGCATGACCTGGCAACAGCTGATCTACATGTCGCCGCCAGGTGAGATTATCTGCGGTCTGGACTGTGTAGGAAAAAGGTCCTGTTTGAGCGATGGTCGTGGCAGGGACCCATTTAGCTCCAGAAGCATAATTCCAACCCAAAACTAGCTGTCCCGAGCTAAAGGTTTGGTCTTTTGCTCTGGGTGCATGCCTGATGACTTGATATTGCTGCTGACGTTGCACAATTTGTTGGGGTTCAGAAGGTTTCAGCAGGTCAAAGCAAGTGCGTAGCTGTCATCCCATCATTAGAAAGGCTGGGGATGCCTTGGTCATAGCATGAGGTGTGTTTCTGTAGGACAATAAGAAAGTGTCCAGATGCCTTTGAATGGAGTGTTGTCCCCTTGCCGATTTCAAAGCCTGTTTCATTGTCTGCACAAATCTTTCAGCTAATCCATTGGTGGATGGATAATATGGTGCTGAAGTAATGTGGTGTATCCCATTTGCCTTCATAAAATTTTGAAACTCCTGAGAGACAAACTGCGGTCCATTGTCACTCACAAGTTGTTCTGGCAGACTGAAGCGACTAAAGAGTCCCTGTAGTTTTTGGATAGTACTCTCTGCAGTAGTGGACTGCATTATAGAGACTTCTGGCCATTTAGAATGGGCATCTCCTACCACCAAGAACATGCTTCCTTCAAGGGGGCCAGCGAAGTCAACGTGCATACATTGCCATGGGTTTTCAGGCCAGTCCCATAGGTGCAGGGGCGCCCACTGGGTGCATTCCTGACACCTTGACATGACATACAAGCTCTTGCCTTCTCTTCCATAGCACTGTCCAATCCAGGCCACCAAAAATAGCTTAGTGCAATTTCCTTCATGCGCACTATTCCACAGTGGAGCTTTCTAACATCTGTGATTTCAGTGGTGGTGGGATAATGACACATCTCCCCCACAACAAACAACCAGATTGGATCAATAACTCCGTCCTCCTAGACATGTAGATAACAAAATCGGGTGAGACTGGAGAGGTTTGTCAAGATTTTCCACACATCACCAGATCCATAACTTGGGACAATACTGGGTTAACGAGAGTCCCTTCTTTATCTGATTAGCAGTGATGGGTGTATTCTCTACCTGTTCAAAGTAAAAGATTTCTTTTTGGGCAGTATCTTGATGTTTTACTGGCAAAGGCAACCTTGAGAGACCATCTGCATTGCCGTGCAGAGTGGATTTCCGATATTTGATTTCATATCTGTGCGCTGAAAGCAACAATGCCTAGTGTTGCATACGACTAGCAGCTAATGGGGGAATGCCTGTGTAGGGTCCAAAAATTGATGTCAGAGGTCAGTCAATGGTCTGTGAGAAGAGTAAACTTCCGTCAAAACAGGTACTGATGAAACTTCCAAACTCCAGAAACTATTCCCAATGTCTCACGTTTGATTTGGGCATAGTTAGCTTCTGCTTTGCTTAGAGTGCGTGAAGCAAAAGAAATAGGTCTCTCTCCTCCCGAAGGCATAATGTGTAACACGACTGCCCCCACTCCATAAGGGGAGGCATCACAGGCGAATTGTAGGGATAAGGATGGATCAAAGTGCGTTAGAACTTCAGAATTTAGCAATGCATCCTTTGCTTTGTTAGATGGAACATAACAGGCTTCAGTCTACTTCCAGGTCTTGTTCTGCCCAAGGGGTACGTGAAGTGGTTTTAGTAGTGTGGCTAACTGTGACATGAACTTTCCATAATAGTTCAATAGTCCTAGTAATGAGCGAAGATGGCTAACATTTCGAGGCGGGGGAGCCTCCACAATAGCCTTAACTTTCTAGGGGCCTTATGAAGACCCGCAGCATCAATGATGCGTCACAAATATTCAACAGAGGGCTGGAAGAATTCACACTTGTCTTTGCAGACTCGTAGGCCATACTCTTACAGTCTTTATAGGGTAGCCTCTAAATTCTTTAAGTAATCCTCCTCATTCCTTCTAGTGACCAGGATGTCGTCCAGATAGCACCGAACTCCTGGCAAGCCACACAAGATCTGGTCCATAGCCCTCTGGAACAAGGCGGGAGCAGACGTTATTTTGAAGGGTAGGCAACAGTATTGATAAAGCCCCTTATGAATCACAACAGTCAACAGCTTTTGGGACTTTTCATTGACCTGCATCTGTAAATACACTTGACTCAGATAAGTCTTATTGAACTTTTGTCCCTCATCCAGGCCCGTGAAGAGGTCATCGATGCAGGGAAGCGAGTATTGCTCTGCTCACAGCACTGGGTTGACAGTGACTTTAAAATCACCACAAATCCGGAGGGAGCCATCTTTCTTCACTATTGGAACGACGACCAAATACACAGCATGCCCCTTCTGTGACTCAGCCATCTGGCCTGGCCACATATTTTTGTCCCCCTTTTGGGGATACATAAGGAGTTCAGCAATGTGCTTAGGCTTCTGGGTTAAGCAAGGAGTTCTGGGCTGCCAGTGGATCAAGAGCTCATGATCTTGATACTTCTGCCTGCAGCATCTTGTCTCAACTGAATTCCACATATCAGGGGCAGGTTACTAACTCCAGCACTGCCTAGGGTTTGGTAAATAAACCTGGGCCCATCCTCACTTCCTACCAGTACCCGCTTTCTTCAGTGGGTAAAGACAATAAATGACTGAAATCAAAGGTAAAGTCTCAGACCTTCTGAGGCTCTCAAGTCCCTTCTCTGTGGGTTTGACCAAGCAGTCACAGCCAGGGAGTAGGCACCTGTGCTGTGCTCCTTCTCAGAAGCTCAGAGCATAGGTCAACTCATCTCCACTGTCTGTCTATTACTTCACTACTCAGCTCCCTTTTAAGTGCCTCCTGCATGCTTTGCAGGTGTGGCAGCATGAGAGTTGCCAGCGACCAGCCAGCGTAGCTCTTTAACTCTTCCTTTCCCAGTGCAGGGTTTGTATACCCCCTCACAGTCTTGTTTCTGCTCTTTCTTCCATCCTCTCTCTCTCCCCATAGGGAGTTCTTCCATTAAAGTGAATATAGAAGAAAAGGAGAATATGCAGTAGGAAACAAAAGGTGATGCTAGAAGCAGAGGTGCAGCATGCTGAGGAATAATAAAAGTTATAATTTCAGCATACAGGAAGTGCTATTGCAGCCTACTTACCCAGTGTGGCTCTCCAGCCCCCACTAATGGCTGCACCAAATGCAGGGTTGAGTCACTACAAACTTGTGAGGTTTCTCTCTTAACAAAAGCTTATGCTTTAGATCCATGGGTCCTAAGTTCAATCACTGTTGACAACAACACCCCAAACACACTGTGATATTCTGCCCATTCAAGGGACACCTGCAATTTAAAAATCTAGTCAGAAAAGATTTAAGTATAAATTGACCTCTGAGTACCCCTGCCAGTTTGAGTGGTTTTGCAGTCATATTCCATCCACCTCCTTTAAAAAAAACCATATTTGATTGAGTGAAAGGCCCACATAAAAGAAGAGCCTCGATCTGCAAAACACAAATGTGTGAGAGTAATGTTACTCATGAGAACTGCATAGGTGATTGTAGGATTGTGGCCAAAACAGAAAACTGACAAACTACTCTGACATATAGAGAAAATAAATGAAAACAAAATCATGAAGTGTTTTATCTCAAATCTCTTTCAGGTATAGTCATGCTAACAACCACAGCTTAAAAAAAATGACCCAGACATATGCTGACATATGAGCCAGACATAAAGGTTTGGTGTCTAAAGGTAGCCACCTAAGTCTTTATTTATGCATCTAAGAATTGGCTTATTTTCAGAGATGCTGAACAGATACATACCAGGATAAATAATTACTATTACTGCAAGAGGTAGTTTATTGAAAATAACATTAGGACAATGCTAATCCTGTCAAAGTACTACATGCATCATTTTACCTGTATAACTTTTGTATCCTTTGTTATTCTGTACACACATTCTCAAACTTTTTGTATTAGTAACCCCTTTCACACAGAAATCCTTTGAGTGTGACCCCTCCACTCCTTTATAAATTAAAAACACTTTAAAATATTTAACACATAAATGCTGAAGGTGAAGTGGGGCTCGGGAGTGGAGGCTGACACCTCATTACCCTCCATGTAATAACCTCATGACCCCCTGAGGGGACACAACCCCCAGTTTGAGAACCCCTGCTGTACACTGCAATACTCCTGAAGTTAGCCTAAATTCAGGAAGGAAGTAGCTGTTTTTTTATAGTTCATAGCTCATCTACTGATTCCTTTCACTTCAAAGAGACAATTCTGTAATAAAAAAATGATACTTTCCCACATCAAAGTGACCAGCTCTAGCTTTCTATCCAAAAAGCTGTGAGGCCTATAGCCAAACTCATTAAAGACAAATAAATTGGATTAGATTAGAAAGGGCAATTTGTGCCAAGTGATGGGCAAAGTTCAAGGACTTCTGGATTTTGATAAGGACAAAGAGCGGAAGAACATAACACCAATCTAAATACAGCTATAAATTGCATTGCATGGTGAACTTTTATTTTATTTTCTTCTTTAGGCAAACAAACAAGAGAGGGTAGAATCAACAAGTTAAAGAAAAAAGGTCAATGGAGCAACCTTTCAATTCTTACAGTGCTGGAGGGCCCATCTAAACAGTAACATTTACCATGAGGCATTACCACATAATTTGATGTTGTCTGTAAACATATTACAGAACTATGTTACACCCTGTAAAGACTAGGGTATAACCTAGTATCATTCTTGTAGCATCATTCCATAGCATAGTTATTACATAATAATACTTAGCTCTTACATAACGCTTTTTGTCTACTGCTCTCAAAGTATGATACAAACCATTATCCCCACTTTTCATGAGGTGTGGGGGGAAATGAAGCACAGAAATGAGAAAGGGAGTGTCCAAGGTCACACAGCTATTCTGAGGCCTTAAGTGGATCTTAAGAGCACAGACCTTGGCCTTGGGGGAAAAAGGAGGAGGGGATTTCATTCCATATTAACTTCCAGATTGCTGAGATGCGCAATTGTTATACAACTTTTCCTTTAAATGAACAAATTTCCAATTGGCATCACATGTGTAGGTGTAACACAAGGCATGTTTTATGCTGGGTTAGGTTGTGCAATGTAAGTATTTAGATTTTTCTTCTTTTCACCATGGTTGGTTTTTATACTGTGAACCAGTAGAGAAGTGTGCAGGCTAAAGAGTGAATGAGATCCCTCCAGAGCCACAAATCTGGAGAGAGGAAGATGGGAGGTGAGAAGCAAAGATGATGGAGTTGGGTTCAGTCTGTGGAGGCTGTTTCTTTTTCATTAAAGCAGGGCCACATGTAGTCACAGACACAGGTTGCAAAGATTGCATCAGTAACAGGAGTTGGTGAATCAGTTAAAATGTACAAGTCACCTCTTTCTGAGCCTCTAGAAGTTAATCTTAAGTCTTTACTGGACAAATAAATAGCTGTCTGAATATTTTAAAGGTTGTTTATTATGCAAAATCGTTTTGCATGATGGTAATGAGGAACAAGTGAAAATAAATCCATGAGCACTGGTGCTGTTTAGACTTCCTTTGCAGTCATCCGATGATATCTGTTATTGTCTTGATAATTTTTACTGTCTAGTCATTTATGAAATGCTTACCCAGTAAAGATAGAATTGTTTTCATTTAAAATCTTGGTACAAGCTATTTAGTCTGAGACCAGCTGTGACACTTAAGAATTTCCTGCTTTGATGAACCAGACTATCAAATAATCTAATTAGTCTCCTCATGAGAAGCAGTCAGAATTATGATAGCTTTCCTATTTAAGAATCAATAAAATTGCAAGATGGTAAAATCTGTCAGGGCATCTGTAACATAAATGCTTTATTATGAAAAAATAGAAACCTCATACAGATCTGATTAGAGAAGATTACTTATCTTCATTTGCAATAGTCAGAGATTAGCAAACAGAGCTTATCCTTTTGCATACTTTGTGTGTGTGAGACTGACGGGTATTGGTAGTTATTTCTCTCTCTCTCAGTAGCTACTGTATGTAGCGACTACACTTTTGTGACACCCTTAGTCATCCTGGGTTTAATGTAGTGACAGTTCTTAGGGCCAGATCCTGAGCTTGTTTAAATCAAGGGATCTCCATTTAAGTTAATGATGCTATGCTGGTTTGCAGCAGTTGAGGATATGGTCCCCAATTTAGTACAAGCTAATGTTTCCCTTTTCCATTCGCGTCTATGGTCTTCTGAGCTATTCAGGCTGTAGAAGGCAATGGAAAGCTCCTTACCAGGCCAGTCTATTCCTGAGAAAGGAAGGCCTTTTGTGTAAGGCTAAATCATCCAGTGTTGCCGGCCTGTGAATTACAGAATAGACTGGACATGTCCACCTGCAGCTATATGGCCTATGAACGTTTTCCACTTAATTTTATCTTATCTGTATTAATGTGATTTACATACATTAAACATGAATATGTCTAGTTTGTAAGGATGAGTAGTTTTTAGAAATTCAGATAAATGTCTTATCTATCTGAAACGCAAGTTTATTGTTATTACAGATATTTGATATCTAGCTTAGGTGTTTCTAAGGAGGCCATTAGTATAATACTCTAAGTATCATATTAATTAATGTTTGCACAGAGGTGTTCACAGAGGGCTCAATAGTTGACTCTCTCCTTTTTCAGGTTTGGTATCTTAATTCTTTTATGGTGGTTTGTTTTTCACATTTACTGCTGTTGCTATTCTTTGCCTTCTGGTGTTTCAGGAATTTGAGTTTATCAGAATGGTCTGAAATCAGTCAGGCTTCGGCTAAGTCTTATCTGCTCTGGGAGGTTGTCCTCTATAGTATTAGAATGCCTTATCTCTTTGTGAAGGACACTCTTAACTTCAGTATCCAAGAGGAGCACAGCTTTTTCACTGGGGGTATGCCTTCACTACCCGCTGGATTGGCAGGTAGTGATCGATCTATTGGCGATCGATTTATTGCATCTTGTCAAGACGTGATAAATTGATCTCCAAAGGCATTCCTGTTGACTCCGGAACTCCAGCTCGCCAAAAGGCACAAGCTGGAGTCGATGGAAGAGCCCGCTGCCACCGTGAGGACGGCAGGTAAGTCAGCCTAAGATGCACTGATTTCAGCTACATTATTCATGTAGCTGAAGTTGCATATCTTAGGTCGATCCCTCCCTCCTAGTGTAGACCAAGCCATTAATGGAGAGGTTGTTGACAACTGTACCTGACTGCCTCCCCCCAACCAGTTCTGTATGAGCTGCATATTTCATGTAAATACAATGGAAGAAGCCTTTTGGAGAACTTTGTAGGAGAGGGTATTTGCCCTACAGATCAGTCCAGGAAGAGCATTCCAACCATAATGCGTAGCATGGAGACAGGCAGGTTTAGGAGGAGCAGAGCAATGAAGAATCAAAAAAGGCATCAGCCACAGAGCAAAGGTGTGGGGGATGCTATGCGACAGGAGCTGGCATATAAAGAGGGTAAGACTTCAAGGCTTCAAGGTGGAGGACTTCAAGGTGTGGACAAGAATTCTTTATGTAATGTTAGCTGAATAACTGGGAGTTTGACTGTAACACAATAGATACAGACTTTTCTCAACTCATTTAATTGCTGGCCTCAGTGAACCTTTCATACATTTCTGGAAAAGGTTCACTTCTGATGAAAATTTTAGCTTAACTTATACAATTTTAATTAATTTGTAGATTAATGTCTCACTATCTTAAGTGGGCAGCTTGCTCAATCGTGTGTGGTAGAACATGCTCAACCATGTGTGATGGAAGACGTCAGAAAGGTAACTCAGGGCTCCAGCTGACATTTTTAAAGGAATTCCTCCTACATTATTAGAGCCAATTAGCTGGATCATAATCAGATATGCTGAGTAACTCATTTGATTTACCTGCTTCATCCTTGCTGGAAATGCTTTTAATGGGAGAATGAAAATAGAGCATCCAAGTTAGATGACAGTTAAAATATCGTTTGACCCTAAGTTTAATGCTGGTGAGCATGAGGATGACAAGAAGCATAGATGATTGTGCCTAGATGGTACAATGATGGATACCCTAAAAGTAACTGAAAGAGATTACTTTACATTAGATATTAATGAAACATTCCGAAAACATGCAACACACTGTACTGGGCATAGCAGCTCATCTCATTACCATTTCATGCTAGAGATCAAATCACTGAGGCTGGGATTTTCAAAGGAGCATAAAGGTTTTAAGTGTCTAAATCCCATTCAATTTCAATAGGATTTGGGCATCTTATTCTTTCAAACTCCTTTGAAAATACAGCCTGTGTTAACAAGAATTCTTTACTTATTTTATTTCTTTATATTTAAACAATAAAAATACCAGAACAAAAAAGATATGGGGACCCTCACAATTAATATAACACAACAACTACTATATTTTGTTTGAATGTGCTCTCTTTTCCAGCATGCAACAAGCTACCTAGCCTACCATACATCAACAACTTGCTGACAGCCTGTTTGTAGTTGCAACTGGCAAATATTTTGCTTCATGTCCGAGTGATATTTCATCTCACCAGCCACGCTCTGATTCACGTGCCAAACATAATGAAAGAGAGAAAAAATCACAAAGGAGAAAATATCCAGAGCTATACTGAAGGGAGACACACTGGTCATAAACCAAACCTAAACTCAATTGGTATGTTTCTGCCTCTTCTTTGGCTATTTGTGCTTGAGACCAGCATCGCTGGGTTACTGTCCTTGTGAAAAACAGCATTATGGCAATGCTGCTTGTCAATTTAAGAAAAGTAGCAAACCTCAAAAATTACTGATGTTGGCACTGGAGGCCCTTCAACCTCAGCCCCTGGAAATTAATAAACAGCCTCAAAAATAACTGTTGTTGGGCCGTCAAGAACTAGTGACCCACAGCAGATAGTAACACCCTTTGCTATACACCTAATTTCATCCCAGACTAGTAACTAGCAAGTTGTGGCAGAAGTTAAAGAATCTGACACTGAGGTGTGAGACACGAGTGGAGAGGGAATTGAGAAAAGTGGCTCAAGCTCCCTCCTCAGCCTGCTTTAAGTTATTATTATAACTAGTGACTTTGGACAGGGCAAGTACTTTCTCCTTCATAAACTAACTGGGTGATTTTGACACCCCTTTCCTGTTCCCTCCACCCCACTGTCACACCACATAGCTGAAAACTACAATCTCAAACATGCATGGCATGTAGTAGAAACAGGGATGTGGATTTCATGTGTGAATGCTGATCCATCCTCCAAAAATATCATGTGTTTTTTGACACAAAGATTATCAGGAGGAAGAAAGAAAATGCACATTTCTCTTTTTTCATCTCCTCTCGGTTTCACTCCCCCCCCCCCGCCATTTGATGCTAGCGACAGTAAAGTAGAATAATAAAAATATGGTACTACACCAAATTTGTATGCTGCACATGAAACCTGCAGTTTCCCAGGGACAAGCTAGATGAAGTTACCTTGTTACCCGCCTACATTTTCCCAGTGAGCCAAATGAGTCATATAATTCAATACAGACCTCTCTATTGAAAGTATTCACATATACACACTACATTGGAAGAAACAGTATTGAAGCAAGTCATTAAAAGTAAGCATCAAAGAGTGAAAAACAAGCTATATCTTCTTCAGATCCTAGATACCAGCTGGCATTGGCTAAAGGGTTTATGGCTAGGCCCATATCATGGACCACAGGCTCTTGCAAGGCCATAAGAACATACTAGATGAGCTTCTCAGCCCTTGGATCTAGGCACTCTGGATAGAGTGCACAACATGCCTATTTACTTCACTCTGGAGCAAGTGGGTGAGGGAATGTACAGAGCTGTGGCCCTACTGCCAAACCACTGTGTCAATGCAGCTGAGCTGGCACAGGGAATGTCCTTTGCTGATGAGACAGAAAACAAAGAGGAAGCAGGGACGAATTTGTGGTTCAGAGAGTGAAGCAGCAATGGAGCCTTCCTCCAGAGCCTACTGTAACCCAGTGGCTGGGGTAGCCTATGACACCCTCTTATGGGACTGTCTTGTAGGGAGAAACAAGGGAGGACTAGAGGAATCTTATCAGCAGATCCTCTGGCCCTACCCACACCTTTTCCTGTGCTTGGTTCTCCTAGCTCCTTGCAGAAAGATCTCCTGTAGAGCAGGGCTCCACACCATGCAAAGCTTATGCTTAAATAAATTTGTTAGTCTCTAAGGTGCCACAAGTACTCTTGTTCTTTTTATACCATGCATGGAGCACAATAATTTGCACATCTATTCACTAAACCTAAACCTCTTCCTTCAGAACCACTCTGCTTTTCTGCCAGGGTTTTTCTAGGGGCATGGAAGTAATGGTAAGATTTGCCCCTCTGTTGTGGAAACGTGTGATAAATTCCTGTTTCATTGTGAAGAATTCCCTCTCTCTCATGGGTTGGTGCACAACCTTAATGTTCCTTTTTTATTTACCAAGATTGTCTGTCTAAACATACTCTTTTTAATGGGGTGTTACATATGAACTATTTTAGACATCTCCTCCTCTGTGGAATCTTTGAACACCACATAACACCGAAAACAAAGCACTTGAAATTGCACAAGTGAATATTAATGGGCTGAAGCACCATTTCCAATGTACTGATTAACTGCAAGTTTCCTCTATTTTGCTCCTGCTTTGAAGAGCCTGGAAGTGATTGGTTTTATGTTTATCATTTAACACATACCTCCTGGGAAGGCAGTACTGTTCTGAACACTCAGACTATTTGTTAAGAATAAAAACACATGAATGATCGCACTTGGAGAATTATGCTAACTGAAATTTGCATTGTTGATTTTTTAAATGTTCAGTTGTCCTGATTAGAGCTGGATGAATAATTTGAGGAATATTGCCTTTTTGTGCACAAACAAATTGCAGTCATCTTAGATTTATTCATGTATTTTTCAGTGAATAATTCTTGGCTCACAGAAGTTTGCAAACAGTTCACTGTGAATATTCAAAATCTGAAATTCATGCTGTATTAGATAGTTACACAAAGCCTGGGATATTATTTCTAATTCCATGACAGAATGATTTATCTAAAGACCAACAATGACAGCAGTTCTAAAATGCATATTCAAGAGTAAAATTTGAACTCTTCCCATTTAGTTATACAATCAGATATTTGCTTTCAGTGATTATTCAACCATTTAGATATAAAATTCACTTGTGTGAATACTCAGAAAAAGTAAAGTCTGTTCCTTAGAATATTTATGAAAAGTGAACACAAAAAGGGCACTGCCACAGGGCTTAGTCTGGTTTTGGGCCATACGGCTGCTTCAGTTTGACTTCCATTTTACATTACACAAACCACCATACTTAGAAGGGGAGTATTACTTGGAAAACACTAGGAGTGGTTTATTACCATAATATAACACTCAGACACTTCCAAACCTTTCAGACCCCTGGCTCAGTCTGTTATAAATTGAAGCAACTGTCTTCAGCAATCATATAGCCTTTCCCCTAGGTTCAAAACACTTGTCAGTTCTTTACAAAGGCTTCCCCTTCATTATAGTCTTCCCTCCTAGTGCATGGTGGTCCTTTAGAGCCCACCTATCCGTAGTTTTTCATCCTGCAGGCTATTCAGCTAAGGTTTATTATCCAACAGGCTTCCTTGCAAGTCTCCTTGGTCACTCTAAGGCACTATCACCAAGTCCCTATCTCCCAAACTCTCTATGGGAGGGCAGGCCGCACTTATAGTCTCCAGCAAGCCTGGATTCTAGTCACCTGCTACCATCACATGACCCTTGGTGCCATTCCCTTCACCTGGGGAGGCTGGCTAAACCTGTTACAGATAAAGCTGAGCCCTAAACCTTAAAGGGACATCTTACCCTGTGATAAATACAAAGATAAAGCAAATTGGGCTAAAAATTCAAATGAATAGCTGCAGTTTTTGTTTGCAGTATTTGCTCTAGCTGTGATGTTAATCTAATAAAAATTAGCAGATCTCTGTGACACTTGAGAAAATCCTGTGCAATAACATTAAAACTATTTCACTTGATTCAGAGTAGTCTTTCAATAGTTTTTCATGACAGTCTAACCATTGGACTTTTGTGAAGGGGAACCTCTCACCCCCAAGGAGAAGGTCTGGCAGCCAGGATCATTGGCGTAGTGTTAATGTGTCTACTCCAGCACCTCACCATGTTTCTAACTTTCCTGCATGCAGGTGCAGACAGCCTTTGCCCTGTGCGGTGGACCCAGGTGTTCAGAAACATGTAGAATCTTCCTATTGGGCTTCCTCATTCTATGGAACTTTGGTGATTCTGCTGCCTTGTAGGCATTCCACGTCCCTGCAAAGGGCAGTGAAGACAGGCTTTGGTCCTATTAATCTGTTCTCAAGAATGAATCCGTATGAAAAGGTCACTAAGACATCAATCATCTTAGAGACTTCTCATTTCACTCTGAAATTCAGACTGCACAGGGACAACTTCTCCACGTTACTGCAAGCAACCATTTCAATGCTAACAGCAAAATGATTTTAATGTCTGTTTTGATTATTACAAGTGCATTAATGTACATTCAGCACTGCTCGCTGGTATGGTATGGGAAGTATTGTATCTTTAGGGTGGGTGGAAAATGGGGGAAATGATCATGCATTTGTTTCTTTGCTTACTTTTCAAGTTGCAGAAGCAGCTTTTTGTGTCTTTGGACTGTGCTTTGAATTTTATTTAAAAAACAAATCAACCTCAAACCTGATTCTCAGCTAAAGATTGTGCTGATTAATCTAAGACCAAACTGGCAGCTCTTTAGCCATTCTATGAATAGGTGAGTTCAATTTCCTCAACACCACTCCTTATTTATGCTTTGTGAGCTGAAATAGAGACAACCTAAAGGTGAAATTAACCCCAATGTACAGACCTTGTGTGCCTCAAACCCTGGGCTCAAGGTAACCCACAAATATGAAAGAAATGGGGTGTTTCTCATTTTGGTCTCTGTGTGATGCATGAGGAAGGACTAACCATTTTCTTATTATTAAAGGGTTCCCCCCCATTCTTTTTATATAGAAAATCAGGTCTTATCTATCCTAAAAGACTCTATAGTGATGACTGGAAACTGGTAGCATAATTGCATTATGATAGCAAGGAACTGAAGCCTTAATAACTAACAGGGCAAGTGTTTTTATACAGAATGTTAAGAATAATTTGGCCAAGCTGTGCAACTTTTATGAACACCTACTCACATAAGTAGTTTCATACATGTCATTAGCACTCCTTGCTTGTGTAAGTGCTCACCACCAGTGTGAATAAAGTTTTCCCAATGGGACCCTTTATTCTTTGTTAACACCCATTTAATTTTAACATCTGAGAAATCTTCTGGAGAAAGACTGTTAAAGATTCCACATATCTTGAGACCTTAATTAAAGGGGATGGAAATCTCTCAATGGACATTTGTAAGGATACAAGCAAAACCAAAGAAGACCCAACAGTTCTGATGTTTCCAAAGTAAAAGCAAACAGAAAAAAAGCTTCAATGTTCATTTGAACCGTTTTTGTCCATAGGCTTATGTGTCTCTGTCTGGCTATGACTGAACCTCATTTGAATCCTGAACTCTGGTTTGCTGCCCTTCCTCAGTGTCTCAAACTAAAAATTTAACATTAATTAACCCCAGACGTCTTAGCTTTAAATGTGATGTTAAAAGTAAAAGTTAAAAGTAAAGCTCCACAGTATCCAGGGGCAGAGAGTTTGAAAATCTCGATGCATAAGAGGCAAAAGGACTTGAACTTCATGTATGCATTGGAACAATAAACAGCCTTGAATTCACTGAATGCAATGTGGGAAAAGAGCTTAAGGAACATCAAGAGGCAATAGAATATAGTCAAGCATTTGTTCACATGTAAATAGTTAATTGACTGTGTTGTCAGACATCATGATTCAAGGTTGTTCTATTATGCTCAACACAAAGCTGTGCAATTTACAGAATTATGGAAGTTGCAAAATACATTCAAGATGACAAGGTAGTCTTAACCATGACATTAGAATGACAATGAGTGATTTTTTTCTAGCTTATTTAGTCTACAAGCTCAGGTATGGCATCAGATACTCAGTATTGTCCTCACTTTATTCAATTTTTCTGCTGGGATGAATGAGGCAAAAAGAAGTCAAGTGTTTTGTCCAAGTGTATACATTCATGCCAAAAATGTGCAACATTTATAAGTCTGATTTTCAAAACTGCCAAACTCAACCATTC
Organism: Dermatemys mawii; assembly: GCA_007922305.1. Classification (NCBI taxonomy): domain Eukaryota; kingdom Metazoa; phylum Chordata; order Testudines; family Dermatemydidae; genus Dermatemys; species Dermatemys mawii. The sequence goes on from ML677334.1 coordinate 51,108,551, forward strand.
AAAAAATAATAAATGAGGCCCCCACAACATCATGGAGTATTTTAAATAATAATTACATTTTGTGTGTTTTCTTTTTCTTTCTGGATTGTGAAGATTTAGGATGTATTTGGGTCATGTTCTTAAACTTTTCTCCACAGCTATATGGGCTAGACACTTCTGAAATGAAAGCTGAGATTCTTATGAAGTAACATGATTCCAGGAGCTGAGGAAAGACTAAATATAATCAGAGTTGTCAACACTGGGGATGCCTTACATCTTGTTTAGCCTTTTTTATACCTGTGCAAAGTGAGCGTGAAGAGGGTGTAGAAAGCTGCAACTAATTTCCTAACATTTTACATGGGTGTAAAAAATTACACCAGGCTGTTTTAACACCCTCTCTTGTTAAAACCCTTTGCAATCTTTGGAGCCGATTCTCTACTTTAATAGAGCATTTTACATTAGCGCATCTTCAGATCAGTGAAAGGTAGGATGAGGGAATGGACAGGAGGCTGTGAATGCAGCAGATAGGTGGGATACAGGGAAGAAGGAATTCACCTCTGCTTTGAGGTCACTTTGCAGCAGCTTATCTTGCATCAATTTAGCTGGTGCAGTAATGGCAGAGGGGCCAGATGGCCTAGTCCGCCTCCCCAAGAGGTGCAAGTGGAGTTCCACCAGCTCTGAGCTGCCTCTACAGTCTACAGCACCGCAGCAGCGTTTCTGTGGTGGGGGTGGAGGGTGGAGGCATAGTCAGGCATTTACCCCATTAATGCCCTACAGGGTCTTTTACAGCCCTCTATCTAGTAAACTGCACCTCCTCCATCTGTGTGCAGGGATGAGTCTTGCCCTGGAGCATCCACAGTCAAGGTTAAAGAGCGTATGGTTATATAATTAAAATTATTGGTATTACTAGGCAGATGAATATAACTAATTTCTTTTCAGTATATTGTTGGATTTGTCAACTAACATATCAGTGCTGGTTCTAAAAGGTAACAACCAGCTATTTGTATAAAACTAGATACTGTGTCTTTCTGAAACAGTTGATCTGAGAGGAAAACTTGCTAATGGACAAATATTAGAAGGTTAAAGAAGAGATTAATTTATTTTGTTTGTTGAGAAACTACAATTACTGTAAATTGTGGGCAGCTTTGGGAAAAGAATTTCCAACAACTGGAAATGTTACCCTATTTGTCTCTGACAGAATTAATGTGTGCTCGGTACCCCTTCAGCTGTGGTATTTATGTCAGCCAGCCTCCCCTGGTGTGTCAATGCCAGGGATTCATTTAAATTATGAAGAAGAGAGATTGATAATTGTACCTATCAAATTCAAAAAAGTATCAAATTATTACAGAGCCCCACAGCAGTGTGAGTAAACCTAAGAAACAGATCATTCCTAATAAAGAGGGAGGAAAAGATGCAAAGAGAAATGGAGGTATTCAAATACAACAACAAAGGGAGATAAAATGCTATCTCCCTACGCAGGGTGGTGATGAGAAACAATCAATATGCTCTGCCACAGGAGCTACAGGGATTAAAATAACCACAACAGGAAAACATCATTAAGGGGCGGGGGGAACAGAGCTGGCTCCAGGCACCAGCAGAAGAATCACATGCGTGGGGCAGCACATTTTAAGGGGCAGCATTCTGGCCATTCTTGGGGTGGCACATTCCAGCCGCCTTTCCCCCCCTCCCACCTTCAGCAGCATTCTGGTTGCCTTTTTTTTACGGGGGGAGTTGCGCGCTTCATGCTTGGAGCAGAAAAAAAGCTAGAGCCAGCCCTGGGGGGTGGGGGGGAGAAGGGAGACAGGGAATTAGCAAAACTCCACGTGTAGTGGAAATATACTGGAAGACATTGTCACAAGGAGTCAGGAGTGGCGTGCACAGTTACCTTTTTCATGTCTAGATTTCTGTTTCTTTGGTTAAGTAGGCCTCTGGCTTACTCTTGCCTGAGAAAGTTTTTTGTTTAAACACCTGCGTGTTTAGATAGCACGATGTTGAAGGAGTTTTTAGTTAAGTAGGGTGGACAGCTGCTTCTCGTAAATCTAATGTTAACCTAGAAAGGAATTCATGAGCATTGATAAGAGTTGGGTACCTAAAATTCAAAACAGGCATAATTAATGAGCTTGTTGAATGCAAATTCCCACTTCGTCGGATGCATGCATGCATCCGACGAAGTGGGTATTAGCCCACGAAAGCTCATGCTCTGAAAAAATTTCAGTTAGTCTTTAAGGTGCCACAGGACTCTTTGTCACTTCTGCAATTCCAGACTAACACGGCTACCCCTCTGATTCTTGGCAAATTCCCACGTATCTTAAGTGGGTTTTATGTACAAATAAGTCCCAAACTTTGGTTCGGGGAACTTCGACACAGACCTGAGACCAGCGCTGGTGCTGCGTGTTGGCCTGGGCTCCCTCTGTCGTCACCTGCCTGGAGTTCCCAACAACTGAAAGGAGGAACGTAAGATCACATCCTTGCTTAGTAGAATTGGCTTGCTTGTATCTTTTATTTGCCTGCTATGTAATAAATAGCCTAAATTCTTCGTGCTCTTATTGTCTCTGTATTCTATGAACCTTAATCGACTGGCAATACACCAACAAAACAAACCTTGGCAGATAGAAGATGCCAATCAAGACAAGAAATCGAGTTTTAAAAATATCACGCACCAAACATTGTGCTCAATAATGCAGCAATATCAGAACAGAAGTATATTTAGAACCTGAAATAATCAAAAGAGGGTTCTGGCTATTGAGAAGTTTCCAGATGTTAGTTAAGGAGTTTTGGTGCAAGAAAATTATCATCCAGATTAAAAAGAAATTTACTATTGACTGTTTTCCTAAGATGTCTGTTACCATGCGGTGAGCCTTTTTACATAGGGGGAAAAACACCACACAGTTTTGGGTTGAAATTTTTTAGGGTTATTTAATTCTGTACTGATTTTTGACATAGACAATTACTGGAGGTGGCAAACTTGGCTATTCACTAACTACTTACTGAACTTCATTTCCATGACAATGTCTTGTATTATAATGTCTGATAATCTCAATAGAACATAGCTATTAAGTTAAAACATGTAAAAGATGCTCAAAGGTTCATCTCTGGTTTCCTCGGCAATGGCTTTCATGTCATTCCAGGGTATCCCAATGCATTCAAGAGGCATTCCTTCAACTTCTAATAATTGTACCTACGGTACACACAATATACAAACATTAAATATTAGATGACAACAATCTTTATTGATTGTATTCAGAAATGTTGCTTCTCAGCTAGAATCCAGTTAGTTTGCCCAAATGCATACATTTTCTCCATTAGTCCTGCAAAAAAATGTTCTAAGATGACATGCAAGCATCCAGACCAATCACAGAATTAAAAACAACTTTGCATACCAAGAGAAGTATTTTTTACTGCATTAGTGACAATTTCTTACCACCTCAAAGTAAAATACACATATAAAAATAGATAAAATGTTGCCATCTTTGTGAAGAACATCTGGAAGAAACCAAAGGATGCATTGAAATGTATGTACTGTTTCAGCTAGATTATTGTGAAATAGTTAAAAAAAAGAGCATAACAGGAAACCTACCCCAATATCTTTTGAAAGATACTGAGGCCCACAAAATGAGCAAACATAATTCTGCACCATGTTTGGGGCTGTTCTAAATTGTGCTGGCTTTCTAGGGCCCACCATAGCACATTATGCTGGTGCAGAATAGCTGGAACATGCTGCTAGCTGACCACACTTCCTCAAGAGTGCCGGAACCTTTGTAGATGTGCGGTGGGGAGGGCCAAGGCCAAAGTGGATTCCTGTGCCCCTTCTACCCTAACTCCTGCACTCCTCTCCTGTGCCCCTTCTCCCTAGTGTCACTCAATCACCTCCAAGCTACACCCATCTTAAAAAGTGTGTGGGGGGGGCATGGTCCCTTGGCCCCCCCCCCCCCGCGTTCTGATTCCAGTGCACCCCATTCTTCTCAGCTTGTCCTGACAGGCTTCTGAAATTAAGTGGGTGGCAGATGTTGAGCTATTATGCTGTCTCCTCACTGGCTAGAGAGCCCCCTTGAGAGAGGCACATTCTGTGGTGGCAGTATAAAAGTTGCTACATCATGAAGTAGAATTGAGGCTGGGATATGCAGAAGGAGTCTGAAAAGTAAAGTAGAGAGCAGTTCAGATCCCGAATATACATTATTTAATAAGACAACAGTATATCAAATCCAAGATGTCCACACTTAATTCATTTATCTACCTACCTCATTTAATCCTACATTCTTGTTTTTTTTTTTTGCAACATCACTCAGTTTCCTGTTAGCCCAGAAACTAATACAGGGGCTGGTTTACAGTAGATAGTTTAGGCCTTTCAGCCATTGGTTCAGGTTCCTGGAATCAATCTAGGGACTTAGATAGCCCCCATCACCATAGCAATTCTATGTTGGTGGCATTTTACACTAACTGAGAACATGCAGTAGAAAGCAGCAGCAATTAAGACCTTGGTTAGAAATTATTACTTGGTCAGTCCTTGGGTGATGGTAACACAGAGGCCCATTGATAGAAGTTGCTGACACAGAATAACCCCAGTTAAGGTAATAAGCTGCTGCGTACTGTCTCTTATAGGGAGCAGAAAACTTAATAACTTGTGTAAGTGTTCAGTGAGAGGGCTGACACTACAGGGCAGGCAGTCTGGGGGTAACTCAGGATGGAGAGTGTTGGGGTTTCCCTGAATAAAGTAACTGGGCAGGGGAAGGCAGGATATGATCTGCACACTTGTTTGCGGTTGGTGTCAAGGCTATGAGTCACAGCAGCAGAGCATTTAAGGTGCCCAGAGCTACAGGACAGGAAGTGACACAACCCCTTACTGGTCTGGGTTGAATCCCAAAGCATTAGAGTGACACCTTGGGAGCACCACAGTAGGATTTAATAACCTAACTTTGCTGCTCTGAATTGAAACTTCTATGGCCTCTTCCCTTGTTCTGCCATGTCACGTTACTTGGAGTGTGGTGGTCAGTAATCACTTTGAGCCCAACGTGCTTGAAAAAGCTCTTTTCTTTATTCAGTGACACAATACCAGCAGCCTCTGCAAAACAGATTAGGGGCTTCTGCAGCACCCCTCCCCCTGATTTGTCTGGGAAGAAAACCCACTTAAAGATAAAATTTGCAACTCCACAAGGTGTTTTCAAGTATGGCTGTCATGGCCAGCTGTGTCACTTGGGCAGTTGCCTATGCAAGTGAAAGAAGACCTGCCCATTTTTCCTATGGCTGCATTTTCTCTGATTATTAAATGTTTTTTACACTCCAAATTTTTGACACCCCCCTCTCAATGGGTTAATAAGTGTACAGGCAGATTTTAGTTTGTGTGCCAGTGTCTAAGGCTCAAGATTTAGTAACAAGTGTTGACTCTGGCAGAGTATTTAAATATCTCCTTAGTTTCTTCACAAGGATACTGTAACCCTTTCTTAAAAGAAGTAAACAGTGTTCTCTTTTGCCTATGTGTGATTGTGACGTGCTAGCTCAGGTATGAGCTGTTTTCTAAGCCATTCCTGAATCCTAGACATAGACCTTAGATGCCCAACCTCCTCCAGGATAGCCATGTGCACTAGGAATTCCCACCAGCCCTCTGAGCTGAAGCCCAGACCCCCTGACAAATCAGAGATTGATTCAGGTGATTGCTAGAGAAGTAGGATGAGGAGTGAGAACACACTGTCATAATCCTGGGAATTCCCCTACAACAACAGGAATGCCCAGGCCATTATGTGGAGGGAATGGCACTGCTGTTGACATGGAGGCTTATGAAGGACCCTTAGAGAGGAGAGGAGAAGAATGGACATTGAGTAGAGTCCTGAGAGAGGGGACTTTGGCAGGAAATTTACTATTTTTTCCGTTTAAAAAAAACCTGTCAAACCTCCAAAAATAAACAAAAAGGCAGATGTGGAAAGTTTTTTAAAAACAGGCAAAAGAAAGCAGATACATTGAACTAACAATACGCAATAGATGGGTATCTGGATCTAGTTAATATATTTTTTAAAAAGGCACATGTCCCATTAATTGTTATAATCCCTCTGATGACATTGCTTCTGTTTTACCCCTTTTGCCCACCTTTTGTCTCTGTATAAGAGAGGTCCCATTGAATCCACTATATTACTTGGGCTTGCAGGATCAAGGCCTTCTTAGACTGTAAGCCCTTCAAGGAAGGGATCAAGTCTTTCCTTATGTTTGTACAGTGCTAAGCACACTGTAGCTACAAGACTGATTGGGGACTTTAGGCACTATTACAGTACAAATAATAATTGTAGTAAGCATCTGCTTACAATAACTAATGCATAATGTCAGGCAAACTTAAAATACTGGGTGAGTCAAATGCTGTTAATTTTCTTTCCCTCATGAGTTAAATTATATTCTGATTTTTTTTTAAAGGACTACAAATTTACCTCCCAATTCTCAAATGCATTTAATAGTATTTGGTAGATTACTTCCATTGTCAAGGCTTGCTGTTATGGAAAATGCACTTTAATTAGGATTTTAATGGATTTCTTCAGTTACCGTTCAAGGTTTCCATAAGCTGTTTTCTACAGTGTCACAGTTTATTATTAATAGAACACTTTTTTTTAGTAGAAGCTATTCTTTGAAAATGTATTTTTTTTCTTGTTCTACACTGACACAAGCTTGTATTCCTCTGGTGAGCACACACCTCCAGTTGGCATAAGAGTACAAAAGCACAATAGAAAATGATGGCTGGAAGGCATTTAGGTAGGGCTGCCAGTTTTGGTTGGATGTATTCCTGGAGGTTTCATCACAGGACATAATCTTTAATTAAATATTAATCTTTAATTCTTGGGCACTCCAAGACCATCCTGGAGGGTTGGCAACCCTTAATCTAGGGCCTGATCTAAAGGCCAGGAAAGTCAGTTGGAGTCTTTCCATTGATTTCAATGAGCTTTAGATCATGCCCAGAGTGAATATTTTAAAGACACAGCCTCCATGCCCTTACCGACATCCATAGAGCCACAAATTTTATGTAAGGGTAAAGAAACAGTAATGCTGTATGTATTTTCTTGTTCAAAATACACAAAGTTATTTTTCCTCCTGCAAAAGTGCTCACATAGCACAGTAATGGTCACGTTAGAAATAGGGAGAGAAAGGACATGAGGGTCAGACACTGGGAACATGGACAGAATATAGTTGAAAGCAAACTGATATTGTGTTAAATGATAAGGCTGAATGGAGTTCTTTTCCAGTCCATTGATAGGTGTAATTAAATGCCCGAAGTGAAGATTAAACTGTCAGATAAAAACCACCACTTAACTGGTCAGGACACTGCAATTCAAGTCCCAGCATTCCAAGTTGCTTACAATATTTAATAAGGAAATAAAGAATTGGCTCACAGTAAACTTACAGACATTTCTGTGGTCTGCTTCTCCACTCCTTTACAATAGTGTTATGAGTAAATCAATTGAAGATAATGGAGTAACTCCTGTGTAAGTGAGGGAGAATTGGGCTCCTGAGATTGGGACATACATGTGCATAAAATATAGTGTATACTAATAATTATTAATATTTTATTATTCATAGGGCATCATCAGGCAGCAAGACACCAATCTATAAATAAAAATTAGAAAGAAAGAAATCCCTTATAAGTGGGGCTAAATATTTGGTACGTCTGAATTTAGGATGTCTGATTATTGAAATTATTTTCCCCCTCAAATGAATCCATCCCCCTATATTTTTGATCAGGATTTAATCCCAGCAGAACAATGGAAGTTGCTGTATCTGAAATAGTGTGTTGGACTGGTGCTCTGGTCCACGCTTTGGAATGGTGTGTGCCAGACCCCTGGGGTCTCACTTTTCCTCCAGGGTAAGTCATGCAGCTTCTCTGCCTCCTTAGACTAGACCTCTGGGCCCGCAGTACTCCTGCTTCACACCGTAAGCTGCATTCAAAGCAAGTCCAACTGAGATAGAACCCTGATGGAGACTCTCCAGGGATTAATGCACCTCGCCAAGCATTAGTAGTGACACTCACACAGCATTGTCAAAACAGTAGAGTTTATTTGTTAACTGGAACACAGCATAGAGAGTTCTTAGGGCAGTCCAGAGAAATGCAGGTTAAAGCATAGTCCATTCTGGTTAGCCTATAGCAGGCCTGCACAACTCGGAAAGCAGCGAGGGCCATATTACTGCAAAAAAAACAGCTGCAAGCCGAAAAGCCCCACCCTCATCTGCTTCCCCCCCACCCCACCACTTGGCTTGCCCCACCCATACTCATCCCCCCGCGGGCTGCACAATGAGCCTGTGCGGGTCGCATGTGGCCCCCGGGCTGCATGTTGTGCAGGCCTGGCCTATGATCTAGCCACGCTGCTGTGAACCCTCTGGTTCGAAGCTTTGTCTCTCTTTGTCTTCTGACCTCCTTCATCAGCCTCCATGTGAGAGCCCTGACTCCTTCCAGCAGCCAGCTATTATTCCCCATCTTCCCAGTCCTTTGACCTCGAGCTGAGGAACTGTAGTTCAGCTTCCCTTAGGAGAGCCAGGGATGTCTCTATGCCTCTGGGTCACTGGTTGATAGGTTTCAACATCCTGGTGATCGTATTTGCCATTATCTTCTCAGACGCTTGACTGACATGGGGATTAAGGCCCAGAAAGCTAGGCAACACCCACACCTCTTTCCCTCAGCCTGCCCCAAGTCCTTTCCTCCTCTCTTGGGAACAATGCAGAATATAGGGGAAACTGAGGTACAAATAGGACTCATAAAAATATTACAAAATATTCCTACTTTACCACGTGTATTAGACATACTGAATCTATTTTTTAAAATGCCCCATGTATTAATTACGCTGCCGTTTTAAGAGCACTCCCTGCGCTGTTGACATTTAAGGGAGAGAGTCATAGTGACAGCAGTAATGCGCTGGGAATTGCTAAAATCCCACAGTCTAGAGAGGTGGATCTGGTACTTGTACATATTAGTAAAAGGCTTTTATGTTCTTGTTTGTACTTTTGGCATTAAATATATCATGAATCTGTAATATATTGCCTTTGTTTCATTTAATTTCATTCCTGCCTTTAGTTCAAGGGGGTCACTAGGAATATCATAATGATGTAGCAGATGAGGACAAGATTTCTTTAGGACACTGGAACACAGTCTTTACAGACACCAAAGACTGTGCTTGGCATGGACTGAGGGTTACTCCTAATTTGCATAATAAAGTACATATTATTTCATCAGCGATAAATGCACATGGTTCTTCTTTGTTTATATATTCTTATTTTTCTTCCTTTATGTCACTGTTCCTGGTGAGGGTCACGGTTGGAGCATGCAGAGAAGGGAGGATCAAACCTCCCTTTCCTCTGCAACAGGCGTCTACATTCCTGGCCAGCCAGCACATCTTGGGTCAGCCTCAGGACATTCTTCCAGTAGGATGTTCCAAAGGGAGCCTCCCAGGGTGAATCCTTATTAGGTGCCTGAACCACCTTAACTGGCTTCTCTTGATCCAGAGGAGTATGTACTTTATAGATGACACACATGAAATATGTTTCAAAGGCTGGAGGGGGAAAAGAGTATATGGACTTCTTCTTGATGTCCATCTCTATCTTTGTGCTTTATTTAGCACCCTTTAATCTGCCAATACGCATTACACTGAGTCTGTCCAGGAGCAAGCTAACGCTCTGTTTGGAAGACAAAAAAAGGTCAGAAACTAGCTGATTTTTGCCCTGAAGTTGGAGATTCAAGTCGTTTAGCTGTAACGTCATATCAGTGTGAAATAAAGGAGCCGAGAGCTGCTTTCAGTTTCCAGGCATATGGACAAATTGTCTCTTCTTTATCATACAAGCCAGGATCTCTTCCAAAATGCTCCATCTGCAGAGCCATTAAACTGCAGGGTAGCAAAGTGAATCACTGTATTCAGCTTGATTTCCTCAGGCAAGCCTTAAGCTGGTGATGATGGAGGCCACAATGCAGGTTACTACAAACACTTAGGCCTCAATGATACCTCAAGGAGGAAGTGGGAGGATGTGTCGGAGAGGGAACAGATGTGACCAGAATACACAGCAAGCATGCTATTCCAGGCCATTACAGGTGACTATAAAGCAGAGCAACCCTTCATTTAGCGCTGTCCTTCCCCACCCCAAACTTCTCTGAGCTCAGTTCTGAAGAGCTCAGAATTGGATCCTAAATATATCCCTGTAACAGTGTGAGGCTCACTGGAGCGGCACCTCCTGCTGGTCGTCCAGAAATTAGCTCTTTTCCAGCTTAGAGCACCTTCTGCAGGCCATTGGCTTGCCTGCCTCAGGCCCCCATGTCCCTCTTGGACCCCGGTTCTCCTTTACCTGGGGTGCTGTCCCCTGGCAATACCTCCACACTCTGGATCTCTCCCCAAAGGGAACCCCCACCCCCCTAATCCCACCTTGCCTCACTAGCTACTGCCAGTCATCGTCTAGCCCCTGCTCACTGGGGCAGACTGCAGTCTGTAATGGCCACTCATTATTGGCAAGGGCGGGTAGGACCAGCTGCTTCTGCCTAGTCCCGGGCTGCACCTTTGCAATCCTAGTACTTCTTTTAGGCCTTGCTCCAAGCCTGCAGCCTTGGGGATTGCCAGGCTGGAGGCCGCCCTGCCCCTGCACCTCTCCTCTTGCCCTCTCCCAGCCCTGCCCTACCCTAGGTACCCTGAGCTCCCAGGCAGCCAGGTCCGTCTCTCTCTACAGCCAGAGAGAGACTGCTTTCAGCTTCTGGCCCACAGCCCTCTTGTAGGGCCAGCTGGGCCCGGATTGAGCTGGCCGCAGCTGTGGCTGCTACTCCAATCAACCTCGGTTTTGCTGCTTTCCCCAGCCGCAGCCCTCGCCAGGGCTGCTTTTAACCCCTTGAGTGCTGGAGCAGGGTGTCTGCCCTGCTACAATCCCCAACGAAGGGTAATTCTTTATTCAGGCAAGCATGAGGCAGCAAGTCGTGTTAGGAAGGTTAGCTTAGGCTAAACAGTTTCTTTTCAAAATGAAAACTTAATTCTGCATCACTAATGGAGTCATGAGTAGACCACAGGAAACAGTAGTGGACTGCAGACTATTCACCACAACTTTAGGCAAGAACAAGTGACAAACAGCATAACAATAGACTAATGAAGGTGGAATAGCTCTCACTATGCTGACACAGTTTGGATCAGGGAAAAGCTCCACAGCCCCTGACATAGCATGTGTCTTATCAGAAAGTCATGACAATGGGTAAGATTGAAAAGGCTGATTCAATTCTAGTATTTGATCCCCTTCTATCTTTGTTACAAATATCTTTTAGACCTGCAAATTCTGAAATTAGCTGCAGATCAGACCCTTGCCCATGCTCCACAGCCCTCAAGTTCACGCTTGCTAATGAGGCTAAAAAACTGGGTGGATGTACAGTAATTACAGGCATAGTGATGCTATTTGAAAGGGTCTTTCTCAGTTGTTTGCAACTTTGTCAAACATTTACCTTTCAGGTTGAAATTGAATATACTTGATCTCAGTCGAGATGATGTTTTTTTAGGTTTGAGCAACAGTGGATCAGACATTTTGAAATCTGAAGAAGAAAACAAACAGACAAAACAGCTTTTGTTGTTAAAAATAATTATTGCACCTTTAATTTAAAATAGTTGTAGCGCCTCAGAAATTTTTCACATATTCCCAGGCCAGAAGGGACTGATCATCTAGTCTAATAATTTCCTGTATAACACATCTGCTTGATGATGATGATTCCAAGTTTGTATTTACATTTTGAGACCCATCAGTTTCTCAGCTTGTGTGCCATATTAATTTAATATCATTCTAGTTTTTTAATCAAAATTCAGGGCAGTACAAGCTCAAATGCCTTACAGAAGTCTAAGTAGAGCACATCAACAGTATTACTGTTATTAAATGAACTTGTAATCTCATTTTAAAAAGTAAGTTAGTTTGACAGGATTTATTTTCCTTAAACACATGTCAATTGGCATTATATAGTACCTTCCTTTCATTCTTTATTCATCGAGTCCCCTATCAGCCACTCCCTTATTTTGCCTGGGATCAGTATCACATTGACAGGCCTATAGTTACCCGAATCATCCCATTTATCCTTTTAAAATATTGGCACAACATTAGCTTTCTTCCAGTTTTCCAAACACTTTCTGAAAATCAAAATTTAGTGGTCAAGACTGATAATTCTATCATTTCCATGTAGTAACAGACCAGTACCATTGCCAGGATCCTTTTTGTTCCCAATTACTTAACAAAAATCCTTTATCGTCCTTAATGCTGTTGGCCATAGATTTCTCCTTTTGTCCCTTTGTTTCCCTCATTAATTTTCTACAATTCCTAGTTTCAAGTTATATTCATTACTAACAAATCCCCCTTTCTTTCATTTGTTATATATATAGTTTATTTTTTACAGCTGCTGTCACTACCCTTCTAAAGCAGGTCTAAAGTTTTTTAACCAATATGTCCTTCTTCAATTGTTGCTTTTTGGACACCCAGTAAAGTGTTAAACAATTTCTAATTATCACTCAAATTTTTCTGATTAAATTCTTCCTTCTAATTCATAATTGTTTTCAGTATTGTGAAATTGGCCTTTTTAAAGCACCAAGTAAATATACTGTTGAGCTGGAGTTTATTCTGTTTGTATATAACAAATGTGATCAGATCACGATCACTTGTACCTAAGCTACCATTACATTTTCGTTCTGTGATCAGTTCCTCTTTATCTGTCAAGACAGAGTCTATAGAATTCCCCCACGTTGGATGCAACACTTTCTAAGTTAGGACATTGTCATCCACAACATTTAGAATTCCGAGGATGTTTTGGTATTACAGCAGGAGACCTTCAGCATATGTCACTTTGACTGAAGTCCCTCATGATCACATCTCTTTTTCCCCCTACACATTACAGATAGGTGCTTAAGGAGTCGGTCATCCTGTTCCTTAGTGGGATCCGGTGGTCTGTAGCACACACCAATAAATAGTACCCCATCTTGTGCTTTCCCTGTTAGCACATTGATTCATAAGCCTTTAAGATCATATTTTGGTGAGTTACTAGTGACTCAGAAATAGTAATACCATTTTTGACATAGAGTGGCACTTCCATTCCGCTTTTGCCCACTTTTTCCTTCCTAAATACAGTAGGTTATAACTATTGATTTTAACACTACAGTCATGCTGCTCATCCCACCAGGTTTCAGAAATACTAACTAGGTTGAATTTATGCTCATAAATAAACAATTCCAGTTCTTCTTGTTTGTTATCCATGCTTCCCAGCATTGGTGTATAGGCAATTACAAAATTTCTTCTCTTCACCTTCTTTGATTTTTAAATTTTTTTCTAAACTTCTCAATTTTGTGCTAAATGAGTGTTCATATCAACCCTTTATAATAATAGCAACAATATACTAATATGTAATATAGCAGATTTTTTTCTTTTAAACTAATGATCTGCCAGCTTTCCCTGGGTTCTGACTATATTAACTGAGTGGAATTTCATTTTCTGGGCTTTGTCCAATACCAATTAATATCAATGTGGGTCTTTCCACTGACAATACTGGGTATCAAATGGACCCTTTAACATGTGACTATGATAAGGGGAGGTGTGTATAGATGAGGCCGGGCTCCAGAAGATTCTGCTGATCATCATCAAACTAACTATGCAATAATTTATTAACTTACCTGATCCTTCACTAAATCGGCAAGTGATTTCAAATCTATACAAAGAGAATTACATATTATAGGTTTGCTAATGATATATAATAGGATCTACTTATATAATATTAAGAAATGTTATAATTGAATTTTAAGTATCTTTATTTTGCCAATGAACTGTGCTTGCTAGACTGTTAATCACGAAAACAAACAGCAGGTAGGACAATGGAGGGTCTATTGTAAAATTCTAAATAGTGTAAAAATCACCTGAAAAAATCCTGTTAGTGAGATTATTTTCCTAGAGAACTACTGCTGAAACATGGCTAGTATCTGTTTGCATTCTTGTGGATCAGCTGAAGGAAAATTATGGTTTTATTACAACTATACATTATATTTATTGCAAGCCTGCAATGTTGCATCTATTTCACAAACCAGCAGGAGCTATAGATTTAACATGTATCTTTAATTGTCTTTCAGTTAAGCCGTCTTTTACTGTTTCATTTGTCTGAGGCAGATTTGGATATGTAACTAATATCACTGAAATATTTGAATGCATTTTCATAATTAGTGTCTTATGAGACTAAGGATGGATTTAATGTGGGACTCAGTTCTTAAGTGTTTTGCAATATACTGATTAATACTCTCCTCTCAAGCAGAACTTAGTCTAACAGCCACCTGGTAGGACCTCCTTTCTAGAAAATCCAGACGAAATAGCCTAATGTTAACATCTGAAAACTAAACAAGGGTAGATGAATACGTTGCAATTAAACCATCCTTGCAAAATGAGCAACAGCTTTGGGGCTTTGGATGGTAAACATTTTGAAATAATTTTGCATATTTTTATGCAGCATGTATTCTGTAGTTAGAATGTGCCCCAAAGGCAACCTTTTTACACTAATAAAATTATTTCAAAGTACTAAATTGAATTATTAACCATCCGAAGAGCACAATATTTACCAGCAAGAATTAAAAAGAACTTGAGACAATTATGTTTTATTTTACGTCATAACTTTAGTTCATTCAGTAATCAAAGAGTAGCTTCTAAGAAAAGGGATTCAGGATGCATGTTATGTTAGTGGGGATTTTTCTTGTACTGGTTGATTTTAAATGCTGTATTTTTTTTTAAATTACAGTTATAATCTGTACTAGCCCTTATATTAAACACAGACTGAGCCTCATTCAGACAGAGTGTAACACTGACTTCCACATGATTGCCCCTGCTTACACTTTGTTTCTGATAATGTGTTTGGCTTTAGTAAATAGACTGACAGCACATTATTTCTAGCTCTCAAGTAGAATTTAAATAGGAGTCTGAACAGAGGTGTAGTAATCTAGAAAAACAGTGTGTGAACCCTAATGAATTGAAATAGTCATAGTTTGAGCCACACTACTACAAAATTACATGTTTTTATATTACTAGTCTAATCTATCTGTCTAGGTTCTTACTCACTGTGGTCCCTGAGTTCCTTGGTTTACTGCTGAATGAAAGACTTTTCTTTTACTGATAACTCAACAGGTAAGAAAAAGTAAGAACAAATACAGAGAAACTCCACTGTCAAACTAGCATCCAGTTGATTTATTGATCAAACCTTCAAGGGTGCCATGCCATAGGAAGCCCTCTGATGTGAGTTCACGGATGAGGAACTGGAACGACTTCTGCTGGCTGCAGATAGAAAACAAAGTTACCTGCTTCCTCTAATGAGATGCCTGCTTCACAAAATACCTACTAAAAGAAATGTAGACTACATTTTTGAAACCTGCATTATTCAGTCTAAAATGACTGGCCAGAGCTGGACTATGTATGAATGATGAGAATTTAATAATATGACCAGGGGATGAAATCATTAATACAAAACAGGAGTCTGAGAATGAAATGGTTAAAAACACACCAGTAGCCAGGGTATTTTAGAACCAGAGTTGTAGGGTCTCTTGTTTTGAGCTACTGTCCTAAACAAGCAGCGTGAAGAAGCTAGCATGTGGTGTGTACAGGATCTGCAGCAGCGTGTGTGCATGTGTGTTTGATTTGATGTTGTTATTCTTACTCAGCGGCAGACAGTTTTATTTTCCTTTTAAGAGTTGCAAATAGAGCATGAGTGTACGGTGCATCTCTTCTCCTGTTACTGGAAGGAGCATTCCTCCCACCACGGCCCTGAGTCTGAGTCACAATGTGATGTGACTCTTGTCTCTGTCACTTGGTAGGGAATTTGTTTGGGCTTAAATGAGTTGGTCACAGTAACTCTCGCTGTGCTCAAGGAGACTGACTGTGCACTCTCTTGCTCTGCTAGTTCCAAAAGTTTTTGTTTTTGAGGGTGGGGAGGGAAGAGGCAGAGCAACAATGGTGAATTATGGAAGTGCAAGTGCTCTGGGTTAGCCCATGAATCTGCGTGGAAATCCAGGGACTTATAGAGAGGATAGGGATGATCTTAGGCTGCTTAGGTTTGCCAAAGGGAGAGGGGCAAACTCCCAGCAAAGAACTACGGGCAGTCAGAGCACACAGCTGCCTCAGGGGAAATGGTGGGATGGAGAGAAATGATGACAAGGGAGAAAAGTTAAATCTGCTGGAGGTTTTGAATCCCAAAAGCAGGGATTTCCACATGTCCTCAGCAGCTCCAACTCTTTGTTTGTATCTCACTCTTTCACCCTCTTCAGTCCCTCCCTTGGCCTACTGCTGGCTGGAGCCTGAGGCAGTCCTTGAATGGTCACATTTTTCCCTTTGGGACAGTCACTTCACATTGGCAAATACTTTCTGTCTTTTCCACCATCAGCCTACTCTTCCCAAAGTGTCAAGTCATGATCTTGTTCCATGACTTCTTTGCACTTTCTCCAGCAGTGGAGCTCACAAAGTGCATCAGAGTGAGGCTCCTTTCTGTGTGCTTTATGAATTGTCCAGGAAACCTCAGCTCTATGTTAGGCAGAAGCAAAGTATGTAGACAGTGGGAGAGGGCTTTTATGCACTTGGTATAGGGTGCAGTGGTATCGTAACCAATGTTCCCTCTAGTTTTTGACAGGCTGCTGTGCGCAAAAAAATCTCTTCTGTGCAAATTTTTGTGGTTCTGTGCAAATTTTTGTGCATGCGGTGTTTCGCCATGTGTGCAGGGATTAGGATCTGTGTGCATGTGCACACACGCACAGCTTAGAGGGAACAGTGACCGGAACCCCTGCCACCATGCCTGTGTGCACAGTGAATCCTTCATTAAGTGTGCATTTCCAGACACAGATGTTGAATCACTCACTTAAGGTGACACAAAATCCATGTAAGAGTGAAGAATAGAATCCATATTTGCCAGCTCCCAATCATGTGTCTTAGCCACAAGAACATCCTGTCATGTGATAATGACCAATAATCACAACAGCAATCAGAGTTTAAGGCCACAAAGGGACCCTTTTCTCCTCAGATCATGTAGTCTGACCTCCTATATATTGCAGGACAACAGCACCACCCAGAACCTGCACACTAACCCAACCACTGAAATGATACCAAAGTATTACAGCCCACAGGAGATTAGACTATGATGTGTCACAGGTAGAGAATATGAGGGACCATCAGGCACCTGTGCTTGAGCATCCTGCAATGGCAGAGAAATGATTTAGTGAGAAACATCCAGATAATTGTAGCAAGTGACCTGCACTCACATGCTGCAGAAGGCAAACAATCCCCAGGGTCACTGCTAATCTGACCTGTGGGAAAATTCCTTCAGAGCCCCACATATGGAGATCAGTTGGACCCTGAACATGTGAGCAAGAACCAGCCAGCCTAGCACCTAAGAGAGAGTTAACATAGTCAGTGCCACCTCACCATGCTGTCCTACTTCTCTCAATGTCCCATCTCCAGCTGTGGCCATCTCCGAGGCTTCAGAGGAAAGAGATTTTTAAAAACCTCTCCCAGAATACACTGGGGAAAAAAATCCCATCCTGAACTCTGCTGTTGGTCAGCTGAAGCCTGAAGCACGAACTTTAGGAACATCAGACATAAACTGGAAACAAGTCCCAGGGCAGTGGAGCCCTGTCCCCCTACCATCACAAATAGCCCTGTCAGACAACTGCCCTTATAAATTTGTCCTTCATCAAGTTGCTTCCTTCTAATGCTGAACAAGGAATCTTATGAGAACCTCAATGTTATCTGTTAAGCTAATCTAGATCTTCCTGATTCTTGATGGAATTTTAGCCCAGAACTTCTCCCTGTTCCATTCTTTTCTAACCTCCAGCTACAAATGTAAAGAAACAGTAATCAAACTCACTCAGCCTTCCTGAGGAAAATATATGTTCTATAGTAACTGGAACATTTATCAATTAAAAATGTTAAACTTCTTTATATAAGAAATTTTCTTACTCTGTTTATATATGATCAACTAAGACTAGAGTCATGTCCATAGGAAAATGAATAGCTCTGTCAGGGAAGATCATTAATTTAATTTATTATGATTAAATAAAATGAACATGCACATCTCTGTTTCATCAAGAATTATAATAAAGGTTTTTAAATGGCCAGGAGGGACATTTGAACTAGTGATTTAATCTGTAAGACAGAAAGCAGGTTTTGTATTGGAAAACAAATTTAAATATGTGACTACAATATTCCCGTGCGTAAATCTGAAATATATTTGCATAAAGATCTGGACACTTACATCAAAGAGTTCTCGAGGGAGTTCTTTTTGGGTGAACACCACTATTTTTTTCTTTAATTAGCACTGACTTTAACAAATAACCTTTACAGTACAAGGAAAGGAAGCAGTTTATATTTGAGAGGTTTTTGAGGTCTGGATTGTATGTGTGTGTATTTTCCCCCTTTCTGACTGAAAACATTTCCAGAAACAAACAAATGGCTTTATAAACCTGTCCCATGGTTATAAACACAACAGGTCAGTACTCTATAATTAATGGTTATAGTACCAGTGACACAGGACATGTTTTCTGGCAATTATTCATGAGAGAAATGGTCTGTTTATTAGTAGATAAATTGGAATCCTTCTTGCCACTTTTTCTTTTTCCTTGAGTTCTATAAACACCCATGATGGAATCACTCCTTCTCTGACTGCTTTGAACTCTTCTTTTCTGACCACGTCTCCGCATTCCATTCTTTGTTTCTCCCTTCCTTTCTCATCCCTGCTCTCTCTAGTTAGGCACACTGCACAGGAAGTTACCACATAACCAACTCTGTTCCATTTCTTGCTCTGCCTGGAAACATGGAGTCAGATCAGTGAATGGAGTGTGGTTCACAGGATTACTCTAATACCTTAAGGACAGGGAACCTTCTTCTGGTTGGTGTCCTACCACAAGCCCATGTGCTTCATGTAGAGTAACAGACCACACAGAAATTATCAAAATGGATTATACTGATGGTTCTTCTAGTCCAATATCTTATCTCCAACAGTAGTCAACATCAGACACTTCAGAAGAAGGTACAAGAAACCCCACAGTAATCAGGTGCAGGAAATCTGCTCCCCGTGAAGGTCTTATCCTAATCCTTAATAGCTACTTATGGTCTTAAACACTGAAGCATGATGTTTTATGTCCCTTCCAAAATATTTGCACTCTGGATATTCTTGTTTTCCATATAAATGTCCCGTATCACTTGGAATCTTGCTAAATTCTTTACCTTGTAGTTGACTCCAGGTATGGCCTTTGCATATGCAGTAGAAGTATGGATATATGTATGCAGTGGCAGAATACCCGAGGCTTTTCACTTAGGATGGAAGAATCCCATGCACTGCTACAGACTAGGGACCGAATGGGTAGGCAGCAGTTCTTTAGAAAAGGACCTAAGGGTTACAGTGGACCAGAAGCTGGATATGAGTCAACAGTGTGCCCTTGTTGCCAAGAAAGCTAATGGCATTTTGGGCTGTATAAGTAGGGGCATTGCCAGCAGATTGAGGGACGTAATCATTCCCTTTTATTTGACATTGGAGAGGCTCATCTGGAGTACTGTGTTCAGTTTTGGGCCCCATACTACAAGAAGGATGTGGAAAAATTAGAAAGAGTCCCGTGGAGGACAATAAAAATGATCAGAGGGCTGGAGCACATGACTTATGAGGAGAGGCTGAGGGAACTTGGAAGAGAAGAATGAGGGGGGATTTGATAGCTGCTTTCAACTACCTGAAATGGAGTTCCAAAGAGGATGGATCTAGACTGTTCTCAGTGGTACGAGATGACAGAACAAGAAGCAATGGTCTCAAGTTGCAGTGAGGGAGGTTTAGGTTGGATATTAGGAAAAACTATTTCACTAGGAGGGTGGTGAAGCACTAGAATGGGTTACCTAGGGAGGTGGTGGAATCTCCATCCAAGAAGGCTAACAGCATATTAGTATTAGCATTAGTAAGAGCACTGCCAGCAGATCAAGGGAAGTGATTATTCCCCTCTGTTTAGAAGTGGTAAAGACGCATCTTGAGTACTGCATCCAGTCTTCCCCACCCTCGAAATTGGACAAATTGGAGAGAGTCCAGTGGAGGGCAATGAAAATGATCAGGGGGTTGGGGCACATGACTTCTGAGGAGAGGCTGAGGGACCTGGGCTTGTTTAGTATGCAGAAGAGAAGAGTGAGGGGGGATTTGATAGCAGCCTTCTATTACCTGAAGAGGGGTTCTAAAGAGGATAAATCTCGGCTGTTCTCAGTGGTGGCAGATGACAGAACAAGGAGCAATGGTCTCAAGCTGCAGAGGGGGATGTCTAGGTTGGATATTGGGAAACACTATTTCACTAGGAGGGTGATGAAGCGCTGGAATGGGTTACCTAGGGAGGTGGTGGAATCTCCATCCTTAGAGGTTTTTAAGGCTCAGTGTGACAAAGCCCTGGCCTGGATGATTTAATTGGGGCTGGTCATTCTCTGAGCAAGGCGTTGGACTAGATGACCTCCTGAAGTCCCTCCAACCCTGATATTCTATGATTCTGTGATTCTATGGCCACTCACTAGAGCAAAGCAAAACAAGCCACCCAAAATCAGAAGCTACATTGTGTAGAATGAAACATGGAAACATACTTTATGTTTATTCAAACCATTTTCACCTTTAAAACTCAGAACACTTTTCAAAACATGGGGAAAGTGGAGCATAAAAAAATTAAGTGACTTGCCCAGATTTACAAACCAAGGTGGCCATCTCAAAGACTGAAAAGAAGCCAGATGCTAAAGCAATATCTATATTGCAAGAAGAAGTGGGTTACAAATAGAGCCAATTGGCATTAGACACCATGGCCATGCAAAGACAAAGAGGAAAAATGGCAGCTCTGTTGGGACCTACATTGTAGCGGTGTTTCAGGACTGGGATGTGTGGCAGCATTGTATTAAGGCTTTTGTCATATAAAGCCAGACTGCATCCCTCTTGCTCCCACTTGTGTGCAGTTCTCAGAGAAGTAATCCCCTCAACTTCAGCGGGTCCCTGTGTGAGTGCAGAGACCAGCCTATCTGGATCTAGTTTGTGATCAGGCTCACTATCTGGGATTTGTGTTTAGTGTTACTCAAATGACGAGTGGAACTAGCCATTTATTACTTTTTGCAAAACCTCAGCAAAATGATGACGATGAAGTGAATGTACATTGCATACACTCAGAGATCCCGCTTAGCTTAAAGCTTTCACTGTCCCCTGAGGTTAGTTTTGGTATAATTGTTAAATTGTCCAGTAGAGAAAAGAAAGATTATTAAAATATGTAGACTGTAGATTCATTTTTAAAAAGTAATGATTATAAAAGAGGAGCAGGAGGAATTTAAGTTCACGTGGGGATAAAATTTACTAGACAACAGAGTAGGTAGTGTGAAAGTACCCATGGGTACTTTAAGGCATGTGTGTGTGCGTGCATTTGATTTTTTAAGGGTACACTATCTCAGACAGTTTTGCATGTGATATTGCAGTTGTTATGGCAACAATACATTTTTTATGAGCAGTCTTCAATGGTGGAGTAACACCATGTATATTAGCAGGGATTAAAGTTACTTCTGCTCTGTTTTATCTTCCTTTCACACATTGAACAATGTTTCAGAACTGTTTCTGTGAGTGTGTATACAGTTCTTTTTGCCTGCTTTTCTTAAATAAATGAAAAGAGAAGACTTTAAAAGGAAGAAATTAAACCAATACTTCCCTCAATGCCACTTCATTACTAATGATACATTTTCCATCTCCACGGTAATAATGTTTTCAGTGTTATTTAAAGTGAAGTGTGTGACTTGCTTTGTGTCTTTTCCATGTTGGCAAAGTTCAATGGGGTCAGAATGCTGGTAGCATTGTTACATGTTGGCAAAAGAAATATTCTGCTACATGAGAGCTTAACCATACCATAAGGGACTGATCTGCATTTGGGATTATGTGGAACTGTCCAGGAGGAGGCAATGTACAACAATGCCTCCTTAAACTGCCAGACCCCCAGAGGAAGCATGCCTGCTGGAGAAGTATTACTTTAAGGAGGTGCAAGCTTTGTTCCTCTCTGCAGCCAGGCAGTACTGAAAGGGTGCAGAATCATGTGCTTCCAGCCCTGCTTGGGATAATTAATACCACTAGAGGCTCTCTCTAGGAGTATTCTTTGTGCTCAAGGGGATACAAGGACTAAAACTGTAAACTGCTGCTGTGTGGAGACTTTTAGGTGAAGTTGTTCATTGAACTGTCCCTGTCCTTTGGTAACTGTGTAGCTGCACAACACAACACAGCCTAACCATTCACATTCATTTCTGATTTTTTGTTACTTTATCTATCTTTTAAGAATCCCCTGCAAAATAATAACAAATAATAATATAATGGTCCTGATGACAAATAAGCACGCAGACATCTTGTGATGGCATGCAGCCCTGAATTCACACTCTACACCCTTTTGTAGTAATCTGTGCACAGAACATGGCCTGTGAGGTATCATCTGAAAACTAATAACTTGCTGATCAACAATATCACAGTGAAATATATATAACAGCATTATATGTAAAGTTATGAATTTCTTCAACAAATAGAGGTGAGAAGAAACAGTGTGCAACCTTTTTCACTACCAGACCCCTTTTTTACATCCTCACAGCTGGAAAGAACTCTGTCTAGGGGTAACCTTCAGGGCAAGGCATTTAAAAGGGTAACAGATACAGGGTCGGCTTTAACTTTTTTGCAGCCCCAAGGAAAAGAAAAAAGGAGGAATGTGCTGCCCCAGGACTGGCCAGAATGCCGCCCCTTAAAATGTGCCACCTCAAGCACATGCTTCCTCGGCTGGTGCCTGGAGCAGGCCCTGCCGAGATGTAAAAGTGAGGAGCAAAAACACCTCAAGTTCTCTCTCCCTTTTCCACCTAAGACAACAGAAGAAACAGCCTATAGACTTTGGGAGAAGATCCTGACCTGAAACTTGATCAGCCCTGTTGTTGAGACTATGTGGGAGAATCAAGTCTTGAACCAAGTCTAGTTTGTTAAGATTAGAAAGTGTTTTACCTTTATTATTTCTCTAGAAGCAATTTGGGACTTTAATGCCTTACCTTGAACTCACTTAAGATCTATCTCCTTGTAGTTAAATAAAACTCCATTTAGGGTAGCAGACTCTTGTATAGTGTTCACTTTAGAGGGGCAACGGACCTAAATATCTGGAAAGGGCTGGAAAATGCAGAACACACTTTTATGGGAATATCTGGGACTGGGAGAGTATTGGGGTCACCCTGCAAATAGTAACCATGGTTGCTGGAAGCCATAATGTGGGTTGTGTTTGCTAACAGGTTACTGGAGTCAGAGTTGCTGGACCAGGGCTGTGACCTTACACAGACACTGTTTAGCTGTTTGTGAGCAGCTCAGGTCAGGAGCTAAAGCAGCAAAGCATTGTGAGGCACACCAGCTTGCAGAGCAGGGGTTACAGCCCCTCACTGATCTGGATTGCACCCCAGAATGTCATACATCTATTAGAAATTTACAGGTATTGTAATTCCTAGGATTTGTATTTACTTCCAGGTACTCTCAATGGGTCCAATTCACCAAAATGCATAGGATTACCTCAAGGCTGTTAACCTATCATATCACTTTCTGGCTATTGTCAAACTATCCCTATTAAGAATGACTTTTATACTTAGCTCATAGAGATACTCCTTAAAAAGCTCTCTCTCTCTTTCTCTCTCTCTCTGGAATGAATCTGATTGCATGAAATGGCAGGTAGTTAAACAAGAATTTCCCATGGGGAATATGCCTGGAGTCTACTATAAAGGCTGTATCATCCATTCTGCAATTTACTCAGTTCAAACCTAGATTGTATGGGTGCTTGTGAGACCATTTTCCATTGAAAGGAGAGGGCAGAGGCCCTCTTCTTGGACAGCATGGAACAAATATTTCAGCTATGTTTTTCTTCTTTCCTTTTATGTTATTAATAAGAAAGAAAAATAAATTACGAAGGGGTCAAACAAACATGATTTGCCTGTTACATAATGGAGAAAAGACTGGACGGGAACCCAGCAAGAATTGGCTCAACTCACATTGTAAGAAAGGCTGCACAATTAAATCAAATCAAAATACTGTGTAAGTTCTGCTATATAAAAATTTGCCGTGTGCAATAGTAACTTTTTTTATTCCTGGAAGTGCATAAAGTATAGCTCCATCTTCTATAACTCTCAGACTATGTCAATTTTATTATTTACTTTCTAACTGAGAACTGCCTGAGGCCAGTTGCTGACAAACCACCGAACAGCACTACTGTTAACCAGCTAGAGATCATTTGAGATGCCAATGTAACTTCCCCTTCTGCCCCCAGAATACCTTTCACTCAAACAGAGGCAGTTCCCTATGGAATTAGAAAAGTTTGTTTTGGATAAGCAGCCAAAACTAGTCGGCTTTTTTTGGTTCAACACCGATCAGACTGCATTGTTCAAAATTCAGAAGTGAGTCAGCTGCAGCCCTGTTGCACATCATTTGAGATGATTCTTACCTCTTGAGAAAACAAGCTTATTTGAATAAACAAAAGGTCTATAATATATTGCTTTTATTTAAGATTTCAAAAAACTGCTGCACACCAGCTTTATTGCTCTGAACTCGCTGCTTTCCCACCACTATTCAGAGACTTGTATGGCTGAAAATAATCCACAGGGAAAACTGCTTTCTTGCTGTGCAATTTGGTGGGCTGAATAAAATTTAGTTATTACTAAACAATTATGTTTTTCAAATTTATTCTTGGAATGCAGATTGAGCCGGGAAGTCATTTTATGGCATGTCAGAACTTTTGGAAGACTCATAACTGTCAGTTTATATATATATTTTTATTTATATATATATATATATATAGTGATACAGCATGGCCAGAGGGCAGCAGGAGAGTGTTAGACGGAAGCCTTATTCCCTGTAGAGGGAAGCAAGTTTACTAAAGTTGGTTGGAGCGGAGAGCAGTTTGGAGCAGTTTGAAGGAGTTGGAGCAGTGAGCAGTTTGGAGGAGTGGGAGCAGAGAGAAGTTTGGAGAAAAGCAGAGGAGAGTTTGAAGAAGTGCTGCGGTGAGCTAAGAAGACCCAGACCATAGGTAAAGGGACACCTGACTTGTGCAGAGAGAGGGCAGGAAGCCCCACAAGCTGAAGGGTAGGAGAGGGAAGTAGCCCAGGGGAAGGAATAGCTAGTTCAAGTAGTTTACTGCTATCCTCTGGGCCCCTGGGCTGGGACCTGGAGTAGAGGGTGGGCCCGGGTCCCTCCCTCTCCATTCCCCTACTCTAGGATACTAGTGGGGCAGTTAATACCCTGTTCAGGGGCAAGAAATGGTGCCCTGAACCCCACACAAGAAGAGAAAGCATGGGACCCATCATAATAGTGCAGGCAAATTTGCCACATGATATATCTATATCTATATCGATATAGATATATACGATATCTATATATATAGATATAAGATAGATAGATAGATTCAGCACTCCATTTCATCTGTTTTTCACTTGAATTTGTAGAAGCAGCACTTGTAGTCAGAAAATATGGTTTCTGAGAGAGGAGAGAAGTGGTTCTGAGAGGGCACTTGGCAGACTGGGAAGAACTGCAGACTGCTGTCTCTATTCAGGGCTCAAGGCTGGAGTTCCAAAGTTCAGGGTAGGATGGAGCTCCCTTCTTTTCAAAGCACTAGGGGCATGAAAGGATTAATATGTATTTCCCAGGGCAGGTAGGAACTATAGTTTAGAGTCTGGCAAGGCAGGATGGGAACGGGGAAGAGTATGAAAGATCCTTATCCTCAGAAGTGAAAAAGAGTTTCAGGAAGTCACAAAGGGAGAGACTTATTTCCTAGAAGAAGGGGGCATAACCCGGTTTGTTTGGTATACTTGTCCAATGTACACATTTTTGTTTAGAGGAGGAGAACTAAGTAGCCAATCCATGCAACAATCTAGAAGGCCTGAAAAGGAAAAGCCGAGAGAGAGAGAGAGAGAGAGAGAGAGAGATATTTGTTTTAATCTTTTGAGGAGGACTCCATGTGTAGGGCTAATTGTTTTTGGCCTTCTGTCCAGTGCCACTGTCATAAGTGTGAAGTAGCCTAGAATTATTGTTTACCCGTAAGGGGTTAAGCTAAAGGTAACCTGAGAGGTGGACAACTGACCAATGAGAAATTCCTCAGGAGACAAAGGATTTTAAGTTTCAGTTTCTCTCTGGGTCTCTCTCTGTTCACCTCGGCTATGGGATGAACACAGCTATTTCTTTCACTATAACTATAAGATTCTATCAAGTACTGTAGTCAGTAAGTTTACCTTCTTTTTATCACTTGGAGGATTCTCAGTGGTGAGTGTTGGCTGGGTGCTTCTTGATATTGTAAGCTTCAGCAGAGATTTCAACAGTGGGAGAAAGTTGCCTCGGGGGAGAGGTTTGGTTTCTGAATCCTTTTGTTGATTATGGTAGATGCTGTTCTATTGATGGTTATAAGGGATTTATTCCTTTTTTTTTTCTTTTATTAAAATCTTTCTTTTAAGAAGCTGACTGCTTGTTTTCCATTGTGTAAGATCCTGGTTTTGGATCGGGCACGTCTCGCAGGATCAGGCGAGGTTTGGGGTTTTTTTATTCTCTCAAGCTTTCCAGGGAAGGAAGAAGTTTGGGGGGTTAGTGGAAAGGGAAAGAAGGGTCCCAAACTACCTTAGACCTAGTTTGGTGGTGGCAGCGTACCAGGTCCAGATACAGAAGAATTTGTGTTCTGGGGAAAAACATTTTAACCCAAGCTGGTAAAATAGGCTTGGGTGGGTTATTTCTTTTTTTCATGCGGGTCCCCACATTTGTACCCTAGAGTTCAGAGTGGGGAGGCAATCCTGACAGCCACCCACTATCAATACAAAGCTGTGAAATGTTTCAGAATTGTTTTATTTGCCTCCCCCTAGAGACAACCAAGACACCATAAAGCCAGATTCAAAATATTGTGCAAATGAGCCTGTGTACAAAACAATATTTACATAAATGACAAGGGGTAGAATTCTATTCTCAGTTAAATGACACTGGGATAATGGGGTTACCTACACCAGTCCACCTTGGGATTTATCCTTCATAGGCCTGAATCTCAATGATACTAAGGACTTCCTTAAGGACTTTTCACACTTCAAGAACAGGACAGTGTGGATGCAAGTTTTTCAATCTCTCTATCTTGGTTTTATCTTTAGTGCCTGTTTGATAGGACCAGATTGCGAACCCCTTATTTGCTTTAGCCCCATCCACTCCTTTTGTTACTATCTGGGCGAGTAACTCTTCACCAAAGGGAGTATAGGGCTCACAATCTGGTCCTACAGTATTTAAGAGCCCGATTCTGATACCCTGACTCAGAGGAACTAGTACTATTTCACAAGCAGTCCCACTGAAATCAACAGAATTAC
Source organism: Dermatemys mawii (assembly GCA_007922305.1). Lineage (NCBI taxonomy): Eukaryota > Metazoa > Chordata > Testudines > Dermatemydidae > Dermatemys > Dermatemys mawii. Next base: position 51,135,863 of record ML677334.1, read on the forward strand.
TTGCGAAGCAACGTGCATCTCAACATGAGTGAGTGTGGTAAAATCTGCTCTAGGGACTGATTTTTCCTTATCTCCCTTCTCTTGTTCCCTCTTTCCTATTTTCCTCTTCCCTCTCTCTACGTCTTGAGGCATTTTTCTCCACTTGTCTTCAGTGTCTCTATTTTTCCTCAGTCTATTTTTTCTCATTCATTTCACCCCTTTCCCTGCAAACCTTTCCATTCAAAATTACTTTTCTTTTCTTTGATCTTTCTTCTTATGTCTATTTTTATTTGTCATGTTTTCTCCCCCCATCTCCTTTTTACTGTTGTCTGTCCCAGTCTTTCCCACTATTATCCAGGGTGCTATGGATCATTGGTCTGTTCTGGTATGGTTATGCCTGTGTCCCTAAGTAGACTTTAAAAATATTATTCATTTTTTTCAGGCTTAAATAAATGAAAAATATCCAGTTTTTATAAATAGCATTATCCGTCTCTATCTTAATGAGGATGTAGCATGGCTTATATCTGAAAGAAGGATGCTACTGGAATTCTAGTATCTTATATTACTTGACTATTTAAAGTCAAGCACACAGATCTGTTCTTCTCCAGCTGAACAGAATATACAGCCTACAGTGTAGCCTGACAGACAGGCTGAATACATAGATTTATTCCTATCTAAAAGAACGTGTGGACAGGAGTCCAAGTGGTGCATTAGTCATTCTGAAGTGTCTGATATTTAGTAACATCTATCTTTGTTTTAGAAGCATGTGCAGAAGTTCGAATGATGATCTCTCAACATCTCCTTTCTCTAATAAAATAAAGATGCCATTTTAGAGAAACATTTTTCAAAGGTCTCCAATCTAATATTTTCTATAATCTAATTTTTTTCAGAAGACTTAGCCTATTCCTAAAAGCCCTGATGCTAATCATGCTTCTGAAGTGCTTTTATTTTACATAGTGCTACTACCCAAGAGAACCCCTGAAGTACTGAATCAACTCATACATAGTTAACTGCACTTCAGATCTCTACAGCAAAATGCCCTTTCTTAAAAAGTAACCGATAGCTTTCTAAATCTCATACTATTTTAGCTTTTTTTGTTGTTGTTGTAACCTACAGGCAAATGGTGCCTCACAAAATCTTTGATGAAATATTCCAACCGATTACTACAGCCTATGCTCTTCTGCAACTTCCCATTTGTACTACATTGCCTTTGTTCGTCTGTATTTCCTCTGACACCAGCTGTACCTGCTCAGCTAATGTGTTACAGGAACCTTTTTTCTTCAAAAGTTCCTCTCCCTTATTTCCCTAGTGTGAAAGTGGATTGTTCTTTTGGATTTTCAGTCACTGCCATTCCCAGAAGTCTACGCAGGGTCTAAAGGTAGGTGTCATTTCTTCCTTTAGACCCTTACCTTTCCTGCATTGGCAGCTATTTTATTTCAGTACATTTCTAGCATCACCCAGTTCTCCCTCAGTTTTTCCAAACCTGAGCCATCTTTTGTAGGTGACAAATCTGAGGAATTGTCACAGATTGAAGTGTCACTAGAGGAGGTTTTGGAACTAATTGATAAACTTAACTGTAACAAGTCACTGGGACCAGACGGCATTCACCCGAGAGTTGTGAAAGAACTCAAATGTGAAATTGCGGAACTATTAACTAGCGTTTGTAACCTGTTCTTTAAATCGGCTTCTGTACCCAATGACTGGAAGACAGCTAATGTAACGCCAATATTTAAAAAGGGCTCTAGAGGTGATCCCGGCAATTACAGACCGGTAAGTCTAACGTCCGTACCGGGCAAATTAGTTGAAACAATAGTAAAGAATAAAATTGTCAGGCACATAGAAGAACATAATTTGTTGGGCAAAAGTCAACATGGTTTCTGTAAAGGGAAATCATATTTTACTAATCTATTAGAGTTCTTTGAAGGGGTCAACAAACATGTGGATAAGGGGGATCCAGTGGACGTAGTGTACTTAGGTTTCCAGAAAGCCTTTGACAAGTTTTCTCACCAAAGGCTCTTATGTAAATTAAGTTGCTATGGGATAAGAGGAAAGATCCTTTCATGGATTGAGAACTGGTTAAAAGACAGGGAAGAAAGGGTAGGAATAAATGGTAAATTTTTAGAATGGAGAGGAGTAACTAGTGGTGTTCCCAAGGGTCAGTCCTAGGACCAATCCTATTCAACTTATTCATCAATGATTTGGAGGAAGGGGTAGACAGTGAGGTGGCAAAGTTTGCAGATGATACTAACCTGCTCAAAATAGTTAAGACCCAAGCAGACTGTGAAGAACTTCAAAAAGATCTCACAAAACTAAATGATTGGGCAACAAAATGGCAAATGAAATTTAAAGTGGATAAATGTAAAGTAATGCACTTTGGAAAAAATAACCCCAACTATACGTACAATATGATGGGAGCTAATTTAGCTACAACTACTCAGGAAAAAGATCTTGGAGTCATCGTGGATAGTTCTCTGAAGATGTCCATGCAGTGTGCAGCGGCAGTCAAAAAAGCAAACAGGATGTTAGGAATCATTAAAAAAGGGATAGAGAATAAGATAGAGAGTATTGCACTTATACAAATCCATGGTGCGCCCACATCTTGAATACTGTGTACAAATGTGGTCTCCTCATCTCAAAAAGGATATCCTGGCATTACATATATTACTGTCCTTTAATTCTTTATTAATCTAGTCCTATATCAGACACTCTATTATCTTGCCAAGGATTAATATCAGATTGACAGGCCTATAATTTCCTGAGTAATGCTGTTTACCCTTTTTAAATACTGGCACAACATTAACTTTCTTCCAGTCTTCTGGAACAGTGTACAAAGATGTACATTGCAGATCAACATAATGATCCAGTTTGTTCCTCAGCCAGCTCTTTTAAAGTCTTGGATGCAAGTTACCTAGACCTGCTGACTTAAAAATGTAACGTTAGTAGCTGCTGTTTAACATTCTCCTGAGATACTAGTGAAATGGAAAGGAAAGCAAAGGCAGCTGTGAAAATAGGAAAGTAAGAAATTGTCATCTATAACATTTAGAAATTCTAAGGATGTTTTAGTACTAGTAGCATGAGACCTCCAGTATATGTCAATCAAACTGAAAGCCCCCCATGATCACACAGTGTATTTTTCATACACATTACACATAGGTGTGTAAGAAGGCAGACATATGCTCCCTAGTGTAATTTGGTGTTCTATGGAAGAGACCAATAAATAATAACCCATCTTGTGATTTATCTGTTAGGATACTGATCCATAAGCATTTGAGACCATTTCTTCTGAGAGATCAGTGACCATTTTCTACTACCTATTGGTGTGACAGCTGTTTATAAAATAGGTCAGATTACAATCCATTAGACTCCAAGTAGAAGTGATTGATTTGAACAAAATAAATTTCTTTCTTAATTTTCAATGTTAGTGTGCATTGGCTCATCACCTGACAGTAAGGGACATTATGTACAATGTCAAATGAAGCTTCACATTATGTGGCAACATAAAATGCCATGTCATTGATTTCATCAGACAATGCTGTATCTTTCTGAAGTGATGGAAAAAAGCGAGGAATATAGTATTAACTTATGAACAGTCTTTTTGACTGTTGGTATGTAATACACAATGGCTCCCTCATTCATTGCCCCATGCCTACACTATAGTCTCTCTAGGTCAGTGGTTCTCAACCTATTTACTGTTGTGGGCCACATATTCAGGTCTCTATGTGTTATGTGGGCTGTGTCCAAACAATATGTATACTACTTTTATGGCCCTAAGGATGCATCTGTGTGCTGATCGGGCTGAGAGAGGCCTATGGATTATGGGATGAGAACCACTACCTTAGGTAGACATATTATACTATATAACTGACACAGCTGTTCAGATAGACTTAGATATCCAGTAGAGTTTTAGTAAAAAGTTTATGGCCTGACATTTAAAAGTGCTAAGCAGAGTAGCGCCCCAAAAATCAGGCATTAGTGAAGAACCAAAGGACTTGGTCAGTCACCACAGGAAATGTTGTCCCCCAGGAAACTGAAAATGTTATGTTACATCACACACAACATACTCCTTCAGATTCAAAATTATATCTTTGTGCTGTAAACAAACAACAGTTTGCTTAACTGTCACAGTGCAAACAAATTACTATAACAGAAGTGGACAACTACTTATGATTCTTTTTTTAAAAAAGCAGCTTGATTTTTATTTTTTATTTCTGATTTTAAGTTTCCTAACCTGTTTCTCATGTTATCCAAAAGAAACAGGCATTCTTATTGTCACAGGTTTTTCCTGCAAAATATAAAACTACTATAATAATCCAAAAAGTACTTGTAAGTATAAAGATTTACAGCATACTAGTGGCAATGATTCCTTCCAGCAGAATTCTTTGACACAAACAAATATTTTAAAAAGCACTCCATCCTGTTGGAAGATTTTCAAAAAAAGTTCAGAAAAGTGCTTAAAAGAAAAAAGAATGAGATGGCCATAAAGTCTGATGTTTTAAAGAGTAGAAGCAATCTGAAGAAAAAATGTTTCTTTTAACTTGGGACTTTTTAAAGAAGAGCTGTCAACTAGAAAAAAATACGTAGATACTTATTAACTAGTGACAATCTGTAACTAAAGATAAGTATCTATTTGTAATTCAAGCAGCAAAATCTAGGGCTGAATATATACCTGAATTTTGAACCTCTGACATTTTTGTGTTAGCATTTGGAATACTGGCTGAAATCCATTGTTATTTCTAACCCTTTTTTGGTTGAACAGATGAGCTAATCCAAAGGGTTAACATTAAGTTATTATTATAAGTGTGTTGTTGAACTGGAGCTTCAAAAGGACATGATTTTCAATCATCTGATCACCTGCATTTGCTTATTTTATTCTCCTCTAAATTCATTTTTGCTCATTTGGTCTGCTCCTGCATGGTGCAGAGAGACTCCTGGGTCTTTCAACTCTCAGTGACTTCAGCTCAGGACAAGCTTGAAGTGACAAGTCCTTGAATAGGCAGAATGTGAACGCATCAAGATGAAATGCCCTCCCACCATTTGCTTTTCTTGTCCCACTGCTGAAGCAGTGTCAGGTACCCAGGTAGCAGAATCTTAGCTAATTAAATAGACACAGATTAAAGACCATTAACAAGGAACATTTTGAAAGAATATAAACTACATGCATTACATATTGTCATTATACATGTATCCTTTTTACTGTAGACTGTTAGATCGATTCCTATGTGCAAGATATCATTTCAATGGCTGTTACTGTGATAGATTGACAATATTCTGTAATATCCTGAATGGACCTTATGGAATAAAGATAAACATTATAGAATTTAGTTAAAACTTGTTGAATTAGAGTTAATACCTTTGGGATACACTGTATTAAAATGGAATTGTGTGTGTGTTGTTGGGGCATTGTATGTACCTTCTCTAGAAAGGAGGGGAATGTTAATGTACTTAGTCCATTATCAGCCCTTTGAAGCCATCCCCTGGAGAGGTGCACATATATTAGTTCAAACTGGATTCTTCAGGGACCAAAAAAAAAAAATTGTGTGTGTGGTGGCGAGGTTGGATAAACAACCTGGTTTTGAATTGGCTCAGGGCCTTCTTCCAGATCCAGCAAATGAAAAGGACTTCTGGTCCACTTACGGCACCAGTCCTTAGGGTGGAGTTGGAAGGACTGGGCCTACTGAGGCCCCATAAGACTGGGAGCTTGTTCTGAGCTGCAGCGGTGATGAACTTGTAACCACAAGGAATCACCTTGTGTGAAGGACTGCTCCTGCCAGAATCCATGTTAGGGTGAATTCTGGTACACTTATTAGCATGCATTTAGGGTCTTTTTCTGTTTAAATCCATTTCTCTGTAATGCTTTTTACCTTAGGAATATACAGGCTTGCCTAAGAAGTGCTGTGTGGTACCTTAAAACGGTATCAATTACACCTGATAACTGGCTCTGATGAGAAAGCAAACTGGTATCCTGGGGTAACCTGTCTGTGCTGGCTGGTCAGACTGACAGAGAAGGCAGGGAGCTGTGCAGCAAACACCCCAGTCAGAAGGGAAAGAAGCATGGGTCTCCAGCCAGAAAGGCAACATCTGGAATCCTGAGAGTTTTGGCCCTTGCTGGACCACTAAGGGGAAATACAGGTGCAGTTGTCCTGAACTGTGAAAATCATTATCTTACTCTCTGACAGGTGTTTGGTGGCTGATGTGAAATGAGTTGGTGGTTTCCATCTTGTTTCCATTAATATTTTCCCTCATCACATTTACCACCAACCATCTGGGCACCCCTATGAGCAGTCTCAGAGGAGGTATTGTCAACATAGAGGAGGACCAGAATATCACACAAGAAGATTTGGATGATCTTGAAAACTGGAATAATAGAAATGGGATGAAATTTAATAGTGCAAGGTCATGCACTTAGGGACTAACAGTAAAAAATTTTGCTATAAGCTGGGGATGCATCAGTTGGAATCAACAGAGGCTGAGATGGTCAATCAAAGGATGACTATGAGCCACCAAAGTGATGTCACTATGAAAAAGGCTAAGGCAATCTGAGGATGCATCAGGCATGGTATTGCCAATAGAAATAGGGAAATGTTATCACCATTATACAAGGCACTTGTGAGACCTCATCTGGAATAGTGTGCATAATTCTGGTGTCCCACGTTTAAGAAAGATGAATTCAGACTGGAAAAGGTACAGAGAAGGGCTACTAGGATGGTAAGAAGAATGGAGAACCTACTTTACAAGAAGACACCTAAGAAACTTGGCTTGTTTAGCCACCAAAATGAAGGCTGATGCAGGGGTGAAAGTAAGCCAGAACAGTCCAGTACTGTATACCGGTAAAAAGTGGCTGCTGGTACTGGCCCATATTCAGTTGACGTTATAGTGCTGCCCCTTTTGTGCCCCCCATTGGCGGCCCTGCCAGCAGGGCTGCCGACGGAGAGGGCGCAAAGGAGGCAGCAACATTAAAGTGCTGCTGTGGCAAAGGACACTGCATAAAGCACGGCTGTGATAGCAGCCAGAGCCCTGGGCCCTTTAAATTGCTGTTGGAGTCCTGGGTGGTGGGGGCCAGGCTGCGTGGATGGGCTGGCTGTGGCATTCCTAACTTGTTTTAAAACTCAGCTTGGTAAATTTGTAGAGAAGATGGTATGATGAGGTTGCCTACAATGGTATATGGTCCATCTGCATCTGCTACTAGCAAATATTTCCAATGGCCAGAAATGAGATACTAAATAGGGAGGTCTCTGAGTTACTACAGAGAATTATTTCCCAGGTGTCTGGCTGGTGAGTCTTGTCCACAGGCTCCGGGTCTCACGGATCACCATATTTGGGGTTGGGAATGAATTTCCCCCAGGTCAGTTTGATAGAGATGCTGGATTTTTTTTTTTGCCTTCCTCTGCAGCATGGATCATGGGTCACTTGCTAGTTAGAACGAGAGTAAATAGTAGATTTGAAGACTTCAGTAGCTCTGCTAGTGGTTATGGGCCTAATACAGGAGAGGGTGGGCAAAGTTCTGTGGCCTGCAATGTGCAGGAGATCTGACTAGATAATCATGATGATCCTTTCTGACTTTAAAGTCTATGTGACTGAAGAGGCATGTAGAATGAATCCCCCTCACATCTTTGGAGGATGAGGCACATTGACAGGTCAGTGGGAGGCAAACCACTATAGGACATCTGTTTCTAATGCTGGAGGACTTCAGTGGCTAGTGTTGTCAATGTGGCAGTTTTCCTGGGTATTAAAAACATCTATGATGGATGCTAGGAGATATTTGGTTAGGGCCCAATCTGAGAAAATAATGAGCATTTACTAAAGATTCTGAGCACCTTCATTTTATCTTGGCTTCATTGAGTGTTAAGGATGCTAAACAACTCACAAAATGGAACCCGTAACCTCTTATGTGGTAGAGTGAAATGCCATTCATTCTTCCTAATAGAGAGTTGTGCAATTTATAGCTCACCTGTCTCAAAACAGAGTTGTTTGAAATATTTACTCAGTGGAAGGATGTGTAATCTGCTCTTTTCTTTTCCTCTAGTAATAAGAAGCCAGCATACCCAACGTTAACTGCTTATTTCCCTAAATTATAATACCAGTGGCAGAATTCACAATGCTTTCAGTCAAATCATGCCCTGAGTTAAATGTACATCCATGAAAGTTAATGGCAAATTCAGGCCCAGTGTCATATGGACAGGTCTGTGTTATGATACCTTCTCATTTTATTCTTGTGAAAAGCTGAAATAACTGTAAAGTCAGGGCTAATTAGTCCTACTAAATGTTTAATTAAGTAAAATGTAAAAATGTGCAGAATTTATGGAATATATTTCAGTGGAAGCCAAAGAAAGTCTATCTGTTCCGATTCAATTTAAATACTGTGACGGAGTCAGACCAGAAGGATATAGGAGAGTGCTGGAAGGCAGGTATATTAGTCTCAGGATGTACAGGTCCCTGTTCCCTGTATAGCCAAACAAAGGCTACTCCAGGCCAATCAAGACACCTGGGGCCAATTAAGAACCTTCTAGAAAGGAGTAGAAACAGCTAGCCTAATTGGGACACCTGAAGCCAATCAGGGACTGGCTGAAACCAGATAAAAACCTCCCAGTTAGTCAGGTGGGCTGTGGGTGTCAGGAGCTGTGGAAGGAAGTTATGCTGTTGGTGAGACTGAGTGTAGGACAACATATCATACTGAAGGAAGGAGGCCCTGAGGTAAGGGTGAAGTGGAGTTTGAAAAAGCAGGGACTGCTGTGGGGAAGTAGCCCAGGGAATTGTATTGTGTTTTGTGCCTAAAAGGTCAGCCATCTTAGCTGATACTATTAGGGTCCCTGGGCTGGAGTCCGGAGTAGAGGGCGGGCCCGGGCTCCCCCCTTTTTCCATCTTCCATACTGGCCTGTGATGAAGGCAACTCACTAGGTGGTGACTCTTGCCAATTATACTGAGAAAGGGAGGTCACTCTGGGGCCTAGATGAGTTTCTGAGGCCCCTAAATCTGCCAGGAAGCGCAGGACCCACAAGTACAGACTTGGAGCTTTGTCACAATACATTTAAAGAATTTCTATTGATTTTAATAAACTATCCAAGTTCAAAGGAGGTCAAGCATTTAAACATTCTATCGTTTGCTGTAATTAGGACACAAATATGGGAAGGAATGTCTTAGAGCCTGATTCACCCCCCATTTACAGTGATGTAAACCAGAAATGATTCCATTGAACTCAATGAAGCTACTCCAGTGAAAAGCTGGTGTAAAATTAGAAGAGAATCAGGCCACATGTTCTTAGAATGTATTAGGGTCTCTGAGGTTTAACAATATTATGCAGAGGTCTTTCAGTCTTTGCATATGGGTTTCCTCAGTTTCCCCCAAAAGGATAGCTTCAATTAAGTGGCAAATCTTATGCTAATCTGTCTGATTTTTCTAAGCCCTGTACCATATGTCACATCTTAATTACACAGGCTCATTTCTGCAAATAGACCACAGCAATTCTGAAGTCACTAGAATGCTATAGGGAAAACAATATTTGTTATGGGTAAAGTCTATTTTTATAACCTGAGGGACAATTTCTGCTTGCTTTACTGAAAAAAAATGGCAGGGTTTTATTGGTCCTGAGCACATATGTGAGTGGCTGAGTACCCATGACTTCTATTGGCTTTACCAGGAGTTAAAGATGCCCCGCACCTGAATGGAACGGATCTGTCAATTAAAACAAACAAGCAAATGAATGCCTTGTAGATAAATAGCTGTCCATTGCTTTTAACCTGTAACCATTATTGTATTGATAACTCTAATTGGGTTCTTTTTTCCTGAATAAAACATTCTAAAAGCCAACATTTTCCCCCTTCATATTTCCTATTCAGATATCTCAGTAACATGAATATAGTTTACTACCTAGTGTTAAGGGCATTTTTAAAGAAAACTGTTTTTCTAGAAGTAAATGTTGTGAAGTTAAGTTGTTGACAGTTTTAAGACTTATGATCATGTCTTTCAGCTGTGGGTTCTTCGATCACAAGGCTCCAGTAGCATTATACAGTAGCATTCCCTTTAGAATTTTGTAATAGCTTAAAATGTCATGCAAAAGATTTTGTCATTTATCATTATAATGCAATATAACAAACAGTACCTTATGGGAATGAGGATGGAAAAGCTTTTATATGATTACATCACATGATGATAAATGCTAACAATTTGTGTTTGTTATGAGACCAGCATTCTCTTTGGAATGCTGTTATACATTTTGCCCTGGCCCCCTTCCCTGACAATAATAGTAGGTTAGAAATCAGCAAGTGAGCTCTGAGAACAATCTGGATAGAGCAAAGTTGGAATTTGTGAATGGCCACCAACATCTCATTCTGATTAAAATGATTACCAATTAATACAATAAAAGGAAAATATAGGAGGGAAAATATGGTACAATTCCTTGAAATGAAGTCACAGTGTCTATTTTGTCCTGAGACTCATGTGGGAGAACAGTAGAGCTGGGTTTGAAAGGTTTCCATCTCATGAGGATTTTTAAGATTTCAAGCATTTTGTCCACCCTGAGTCAGGCTGAAAAGCTGAAATCTCAAATATTTTCACAAACCAATAATCTGATTTTTTTTCTGGATGATTCAAAATGTGTTGTTTCAATGATTTCAAAACATTTCATTTTGATTTTGGTCTTTTAATAATTTTTTACATAAATTAAAATTATTTCAGTTTTAAAAAAACAAAACTTCTTGTTTTGAAAATGTTGCAATTTTTGTTTTTTAAACATTTTTCAAATCAGGAGATTTGTCAAAATAGGGTGACCAGATGTCCCGGTTGTATAGGGACAGTCCCGATTTTTGGATCTTTTTCTTATTTAGGCTCTTATTACGCCTCTCTCCCTGTCACAATTTGTCACATTTGCTGCCTGGTCACCCTATGTCAAAACCAGCTACAAACAGTTTTGGTTTCAATGAATGAGCATTTTCTAACACAAAAATATTTTGTTGGAAAATTCCCTACCCAGCTCTTTAAAATAGTGAGTTTCAGGGTTAATAATTACCTCATAGTTGTATAGTTTTTTAAAGGACAGTGGTGGTGGTGGAGATGGCAGTTATTAACTTCCCCTCATCCACCCACCCCCATGAACCCTTTCCATTCATGGGAGCAATGATGGGTTCACAAAGTAATCCAGCTCCTGAAGATGTGAAGTAAGAAGAGCAGCAGCATCGCTCCTTGAAGATGATGGAGGCAAGGTGAAGGGCAGGATCAAACAATCTCACTTCTTACATCTTGTATCGGGGCCTGAGCCAAAGCCCCTGGAAGACTATGTAGTGCTTCCACTGACTTTGGATCTGGCTCTTAAGGGATGAAGTATAACAAGCATCATTTACCCTCCACGCCCCTAGAGTTACCTAAGCAGGAAGAGACTTAGCTAGCAGTGAGATACCCAGCAAGATGGGAAGGAGCAGCTCTAGCCAGACACACTTGCCTGGCCATAGAGATCATTCCTTGCCCAAATCTTCCTGTTTTTTTCATATTTTCTTCATTGTCATGATAATCCATTCAGTATGTCTTTACTGACAGACGTTTTATAGGATTAATTGTCTTTCTGGTACAGAACAGTATTCTAACAATGCTGTCAGCATGCACATACTATACCCTGAGCAGGATATCATCTTTTCCTATGGGGACAGATCTGCCTCTGAATAGAAGTATATTATTATAGGATCTCACAAGCCGTTTCTCAGAGGAATACTCTTCAAAGGTCTGTCTGCACTGGTGGTGGTTGTAGTGGTGGGTAAACCCTTGTCACAACCAGCTCAGATACCTGGTGCATTTTAAAAACATTTTGTGTTAACACACAAATGCGCTGCTGACGTTCCTCAAGTTTTGCCAGTATGGTTGTAGTTGGGGCACTTCTTCAGAAGTCCTGTCTGTACTTCTGCTTGCAAACTGACTTTGCATCATTACAGTGTTAGTGTGGATGGAAACTGCAGGTGTTGCAGACACATGGCAACTTCCCATTTGCATCCCACAATGCTCTTGCCCAGCCTTCTGTGTCCACAGTGGGAAGGGGTGCCTGTGTCCTTTTTGCTACCTGCCGTATCTTGACGGGCAAGTATACAGAAAGTCCCTCAGCTATACATAATGCACTGTACTACTCAGACAATTGTTGTATGTTTGGTTGTTAGCATTCACTTCTGTGCCAAAATCCGATGCACACTTTCACCACTTTGCTCTCCTTCAATATATTCTTTGGAGTCATTCAGTTGCTCTGCCATTTGGCATGAAGATTCTCATTAGTTCTTGGGAAGATAAAGCAAACCAGGCAGAGGCCAATCCCATGAGTTGGAAAAACTCACTGCATACCAAACTCTCCCAGAGGATGGCCATGGTTAATACTGAATATAGTCCCAAGCAGTGCTGGGACATAAGGACTGGAAAATACCATAATAATGGCCTGGACAACTAGACATCCAGGTCTAGAAAGCATTCTTGCTCCCTCTAGGATGGGCTCAAATAGATGCTTAGATCAACGGTATCCTTTGAGTTCTCCCATGGTTTTGATCTCCAGCTGAGGACATGAAGGGAATTAGTCAGAGATGGAGGAGGGGAAGGGAGTGCCACAAGGATAGAGAGCAAGATCAGGAGTTCATAGCCCCAAGCTTCTGAACCTATCACATGCACCCCACTGCTCATAGTAAAGGAGCCAAGGACTCACTCAGTAGGCAAGGGATCTCCAAAACAAGGCATAGTACTGTGTTCCTCTTTATTCAAAAGTGCAAACCACTGACTCAGCCTTGTGTATCACGAATCAGGGATGAGGGACAAAAACATGACGATTTTAAAATAGGAGGTCATACAAAAGAGTAAGACCTAGAAATTTGGCAGGATACGGCAGCGTCACATAAAAGATACTTTGCCAGGAGCAAACTTAGGGCAGATGGAAATAAATCATTGTGTCCCAAAAGGCGGGTCATGTGCAGACTTCAGAAAGAAGCATAGGCGGCTGGGAACTTCTGCTGCTTGATATGCACAGAACTACTGATGTCATCTTTTGAGATAGTTGGGGCTTTCCCTTCTGGTTTTAGCAAAGAAGCTCCTGATACCAGATTACAATATACACAGTGCAGAAAAAATGATGTCAGATGGAGACACAGCCTACTGGCGATGAAAATCTCCTCAGGCAAAGGCCAGGTCTACACTAGGAGCATTTTGCCAGCATAGTATCATGGTAAAATGTTCCTACTATGGATGCAGTTTATACCAGCCAAACTACACTTTCCCTGGCATAGATTATTTCACCTCACCTCCCTCCCTGCCCCTGAAAATGAAACAAGTTATGCAGACAAAAGTGCATTTTTGCTGGTATAGCTGCATTTAGCAGTTTTTGCTGGTCCAGCTATGATTGTCAGAGATCACATCTTGTCATATTCCTGAGCAGCATAACTATGTTGACAAAAGTCTATCATGCAGACAGGGCCAAAGTTGGAAGAATTCACATGTTAAAAATTTGTCTACATACAAAAGTTATATTGATTTAGCTTTCGGAACAGTTAGGCCTTGTTCTACCACTTATAAAATTTCTGCTGTAACAGGCACAGTTTATACAAGCTTAAGGGTCCTTTTGATGGTACAGTTTATACAAGTTGCCCAAGTGCAATAAGCCATATTGGAAAAAGCACTTTTTTGCTGGTATAACTGTGTCTACATTGGAGCTTTTACTTTACATTGGCAAAAACTCAACCTCCTAACTGCCGTAGCTATGCAGTGTAGACCAGGTCTTAAAGTGGTATAATACCTTTAGTGTGGATGCAGTATAACTATTTCAGTAGACAAATCACTCTCCTAACCAATATAGGAATACTGGTTCAACACCTGAGTCCGTGCACAACTCTACTATGGTCTGCATGGTAGCTGCCTACTGTATGGTTAATACTTTGACAGGTGACCTCTAGAAAAGCCAAGAGCTGGCAGTAGGCATCAGAGATCTGTGCTAGATTAACTTTTTGCTCAATATTCATTGTTTCAATTACTTAAAAATTAGACTGTTAGAGGGATGATTCCTTCACTCTCCCACTTCCCTGGTCCTTCTCGCATTAACAGAGATCAACAATACCCAAAGTCTGAAGGTGCAAACAATTCCATGTTTATTGGGGTGAACTTCCAGCAAGCTTAAATCCAAGTTCCCTTTTCCTTATTTTTGAATCCCAACTTTCTACCTATTTGCCCCTAATTTATATAGTAATATTCTCAGCTATACTTTAACCAATCATTTTATTGAAATTTCCCTGACCAACCCTAACATCTTGTAGCACGATTAGCCAACCAATTATATCTCACCACCTTAATTAGCTTACACCCAGCAAAATTAATTAGATAGCAGACAGTAACAATCACAGAACCAGACAGAGACCATGCAAATAAACAATAGCCAAGTGGGAACTATAATGATAAAACAATACAGAAGTGAGCATTTCACGACTACATCTATAAAGACATAAGGGTTTCCCAGCTGTGTCTATTGATAAGTGAGTTCTTACCAAACAGAAAACTATCAAACTAAATTTCCTTTTACATCTTCTAGGCTCTCCCCTTTCTCTGGAGGTGATAGATCAGATCACCTATCTAACAGCCCCAGATTGCCTTATTTCAGTGTGACTAGTCTGGAATGTGAGGATGTGACTGTACACTTCCCAATTTATGACTGCCTCTGCTGTCTAGCCAAAGGCATTGGTCTAAGAACAGGGCCTCAGACTGTCACAGAGAGAAGGCCCTTACACAGAATCTTTCTTTTACATCTCTATAATAGCTAAATGAAAAACATGTACCTACCTTAAAGTATAGGCCTTTACAGACAGGCCTGAATATCTATATCCTAACAGGGACCTTCAAGAGCTTTGTGAACTGGATGGAAAGGTATTTTTACTTCCACTGTAGTTCAAGTAAATAGCACTGTCTCCTATGCTGAAATGAAGGGCTGGGTCTGGGAGAGTACAGATTCTCTTTTCAAGTTTGGGACTGAAAGTGAAAGTGAATTTTACCTACTATAGCCTGGGAAGAAAGAGTGAGTGGCCTTAAAGAATTGCAAGTCCTGTGCAAAGAATCCTGGAATGTGGAGTCAGAGATGAGAAAAAAAAATATGGGGGTTATGGAAGAAAAGGAGTTGAGATAAACCAGAGGATCTGAGATAATCTGTCCAACCATATGTCTTTCATAGAAAAGGAAGTTATGCATAAAAAACCAAAACTAGAAAATAAAACAAATAGATTCCAGAAAGAATCACTAGCTGCAGCTTTCATTTTAGTGATTTTAAAAAACTTGGAATTCCAAACTGACATCCTATTGCACTTGTGATAGCAGAAGAAATTGCCATCACAAAGTTAGCTCCAGGGGAGTGAAAGGATTTCTTTAACAAGTGGAGATGAAGCTGGAAAAGCAATTAAGCATTCTAAAGCTCTTCACTATAAAAATGGTCTTTCGGTATCAGGGAATTTCTTTTATTCTGCAACCCATCCTTTTCAGACTATGAGGGGATGGGTTTACAAGGCACAGACACAATTAGAGTAGATGTTGTGAATTCTGTTAGGAGCCAAATCATTAAACACTTGGTAAGTGACAATAGATATTTTACACTATGTTTGAATCTTCACCTTTGTGTGGATTGAAATTACCTACCTGACACAGACTTTAGCAAGGGGCTACTTATATTATGCTGTAATATAATTGCTTTAATTATATGTCATACTTTTTATTTGTGGACTATAACTAGACCAGGTTTGCCAACATACATATTACTAATGTGCTAAGCATGCTTGCTCATTTCTACTCCCCACCAGTAGTATATTACATCTTAATCAAACATTTTATTAATACCCAAACATTCTCTGCTACTCTCCACCCAACAGACAATGGAAAGTTAAGCTTTTTTTTTTAGTTCACCCAATAAGATCTATCTAAGTGGCACCTCAAACCTTTTTCTGTGTTATTACAAGCCAATATATATGAGATATATCAGCATTTGTTAACTTGGCAGGTGACAAGTTGGAATCATTGTTTATAATGTAAAATGTACGTGTTTTATGGTTATCTAATCCTCCCAGCCCACACACTTTTCTGTTTCTGCCACTTCTTGTGTCTTGTCATATAATCTGAGCTCTCTGAGGCATAGCCTGTCTTTTTCACTTTTTTTGTACAGTGTGTAGATCAATGGGATCCTGATCCTTGTTTGCTGCTCTATGTGCTACTCTAATATTAGTATTATCATCACTGATGATGATGGATGATTATTTTAGTAGAGGTATCCAGCTAATGCAGTCAGAGAGAAGACATTTGCCTTTTAAGAGGGAGCAGGGCCAGTGCTCCTGTGTCACATCAGCTAACCCCGATTAGGCTTTAAAAGAGGGCACCTGAGGCTGAAGAAAAGGGAGACCCCATAAGTCAGAGCTAGGAAGTTTCAGGAAGCAGGCCTGCCTGAGTCTCTTGGGAGGGCAGGCAGTGAGAGACTGAGAAGTCATGGGTATGGTAGCCCAGGGTGAGTTGAAGAACCATATTTGTTTGTTTTGCCAATGTTTGAAAAATAAAATTGCCTAAAAGAGACTGTGGGTGTGGCAGTAGATCCTTGCAAACTGGGAAGAAGCTCTGCCTTGTTACACATGGGGCAGAATGCGGGTAGTTGATCAGCCCCTGGAATTGAGGGGAAATTGAAGCCTCCAAGCATTGACTGACCACATGTGGTTCTGTGATCAAGAAAGATGGAAGAGGTGATATGCCTGTTGTTGATGGTGTTGCTGCAGCAGACACAGCGCAGCAGCAGCAGATAGCTGTTTTACAGAGGCAGCAGGAACCACACTAGGCTATGCTCCTGCAACTGATAGAGAGCCTATAGAAGCAACAAGAGGCATAATTTGCCACTCAACAGAAGTGGCAGAAGATCCCCTTCCAGAAATAGGAGTGATTTCAGAAGTTGCTGGGCCATTAGACTCTGCAGCTGACTCCAGCAGTGTACAGGCACTGCTTTTGGGTCAAACCATTCCTATGGGAGGAACAACCATGGCTAGTAACTCAAAGATTACAGAACCTCATAGCTGTGCTCTGAAGCTAGTTGGAACAATTCTTGAAGGACCTTCCCCTGGGATCCCAGAGCTGGGTAAGGAAGTGGGTGAGGCAGTCAAATGGACAGAAACCCTTTTTGAGGACAAAGGAGACGAGCTGCCTGAATGACGTTGCAGTCTAAAAATGGCCCATTGGGAGAGACTGGAACAGGTGGGGTTGCAGGGAAGTTCCCAGTTGGAGAGGATCCTGAATAGCCCTAAACAGGGATATGCACAGGATCCACCAGGGCCCCAGGCAGTGCCACAGTCCAGCATAAGCACTTCTGAGGACAGCCAGGGAAGCCCACGGTGTGCTCTAGATGTGGCAAGCATCATGGGCATAGTATATGAGAATATCTGATTACTTGGGCTATTATTACAGCCAGGCTTGTGGCCTGGAGACCATTCTGAATGGCACTGGGGCTCAGCTGTACATTATACCAGTCACGGTAGGAAGAGGGTCATTAGGAGGTCTCATGGACTCAGGTTGTGGGTGCACTTGTGTCTGGGAAGATGAGGTGTTGGCAAAGAGGGTGGACTGGTGTACATGTCACATGTATACATGTTGAAACATGTCTATCCCATGGCAGCTGTTGAACTGGGTGCCCATGGTCAAAGAAGTCAGATACATGTCAGGGTAGACAAGAATCTTCCATGGCCATTGATCGTGGGGAGAGACTTGTCCTAATGTGGAGAAAAGTAGAGTATCAACTGAAGGTGGAGAAGACCATTGGTCGACTGGAAAAAGAGGAGTGAGAGCAGAAAGCTCAAGTAGTGATGGTGGAGTGTGACTGAAAAGAAACTCTCAACAACCTTAGAGCCTACAGGATCAGCTAAAAAAGAATTGACAAGAGCTAGAGGATATAAGCACCTACTGGCAGAATATTATTGCTCAGTCAATAGGACTGGAACAAGAATTAGTATGGTTTAGGTTGGAGGCAGAGAGTGGGAAACAGCCTGCTCAATGCTGGAGCAGGAATTGGCCATGCTCCAGATAGAGAAAGGTACCAGGGAGTGGAAGCTCATGATCAGTGTCTAGTGTGGACTCAAGCAGGGCCTCACACTGAACAGAATGCTGTGGAGACCCAGACAAAACTTCATAAAGCAGGCTGGGGCCCAAGTAAGAGGCCAGGGATGAAAACAGTGGTCCTTTGTGGTAGGGGAGACAAGAGGCATCTGTTTTATGGCTTCCTATTGTAAAGCCTGGAGAGCTTCCAGAATGACTGGAAGCCTCAGAGTTCTACAGTCAATCCGGTAAGTAAAAGAGCAGCTGGCTGAGGAACGTCAGGCCACTCAGGAAGACTGAGGTCACCTGAACCTGATGGTCAATGAGCATAAGGGAAAATTAGAGCCTTTGCATGCAGAAATCTTAAAGCCCTGGAGAAGTGGAGGCTATAGAGACTGTAACTTTGGGGATGGGGTAAGGTGTATTTGGATGGTAAGGCTTGTCTTTGTGGTGGGCAAGGCTTTATGGGGAAAGAATGTCTGAAGATGACCCTGGCCTTGTAAGAGGGAGCAGAGCCAGTGCTTCTGTACCACATCAGATGACTCAGATTAGGTTTTAAAAGAGGGAACCTGGACCAGGGAAAAAGGGAGACCTTGTGAGTCAGAGGTAAGAAGCAGGAGCAGCAGGACTGCCTGAGTCCCTTAGGAAAGGAGGCAATAAGAGCCTAAGAAGTTAGTGGGATTGTAGCCCAGCGCGAGCTGAAGAACTGTTTTTGTTTGTTTTGCCTTTGAGAGAAAACTGCCTAAAAGAGACATGCTGTGGCAGTGGATCCTTTGCAAGCTGAGGAGAAGCCCTGCCTTGTCAAAGTCCTTGTTTCACAATCCTTAACTATCTCCCCAGGCCTCTCCAGGTGCCAAACCTCTGACTTGAGCCTAATCAGCTGGTAGAAGTCCCAGTTCCATTGTTAGATGAGCTTGAATAGAGTAGCACTGTGGCCCTCTCCACTCCCCAGTAATCTAACCTCTTCCGGAAGGCTCCAGAAAAATGGCAAGGCAGAGAAATAGAGAACCAACAGCGATGAATCCCCTCAGTTAATGCTATTTTCTGAAGACTGAAAGTTTGGCAGCTACTTTTTACTTCTTACCCTGAGATCACTGATGTCTGTGGTTTAATTTAAGGCATTAGAAAAAACAGTCAATCTGGCCTGGGCTTAAAACACTGCAGAATAGGCCACCTTTGAGGTTGAACTCTCTAAAGTGTTCTCATTATTTTTGATTAATCCTGACTCTTCGTGATGCTGAACAGTTACTTTCATCCTCGTTACAAAGTATTGGTGAAGCTCTAAATTTGAGATGTATGACTTGTTGGCTCTCTCTTTTCTTGTAAAAGAAAAAGGTGAAATAAAATTGGACTTTCCTGTGCTTGTTTTTAAAAATATGCGTGGGAGGGTGGTGGGGGGGTGGTGAGGAAGGAAGCTTTGGAACTATATCAATACTTCTAGAATTCTGAGAGAGACCTTTGATGCACAATAAAAAAAGAAAACCAACAACAACTTGCACTTCCCAATTTTCTCAAAGCTGTTAATTAAAGGATTTCCCCCCCGTGTATTTATCTCTGTGAAAACCCAGGGTTGCCCTAAATTATCCACCTATTATAATTGAGGTGGTAACCTTGTCAGCAACTGAGAGTCCCATTTGTTCAGGTTGATGAAATTCTCCATGTAAGCTGAGATCACTCCTGCATAATTATTAAAATTATTCTTGTAGCTGCTCTAAGTACATTACCACAAAGGGCTTCACAACTTTCTTGACATTTTAAGGACTTTTTCTCTTTTCCTTAGATAAACTTATCTTGTCTTCACTAACCTACCATTCACATCTATTCTTTAATCTTTGCTGGTGAACTGATTCACTGAATATTCTTGATATTATAAAACATGCATATAGCACAATTAATGTACCCAACTCTTTACAATGTCTGCAATTTATAATCTCAGCCTCTAGGTTTCATACCTTGTCAGGTTAAATTTTCTCGAAATGCAGGTTTTGAAAAAACAACACTTAAAAGAACTGTTTCCAAAAAAATTCCTCAAGGGTATAGTTCATTCAATTAAAGTTTTTCAGCATTGTTATTGTATATTATTAGTATTATGGTAGCATCCACCATGCACTAGGTGCTGACTACTCATACAAGAAGAATCAGTTCTTGCCCTGAAGAGCTTACAGTTAAAGAAGAAATACAAACGTGGTAGTGATCATTGAATCATAGAATTGGAGGGGACCTGGAGAGGTCTCCTGGCCCAGTCCCCTGTACTTGTGGCAGGACTAATTATCTAGACCATTCCTAACAGATGTTTGTCTAACCTGCTCTTAAAATTTATCTGCAGTGATGGAGATTGCACAACCTCCCTAGGCAATTTATTCCAGCGTTTAATCACTCTGAAAGGAAGTTTTTCCTAATGTCCAGCCTAAACCTACATTAATGCAATTTAAGCCCATTGCTTCTTGTCCTATCCTCAGAGGTCAATGAAAACAGTTTTTCTCCCTCCTCCTTGTAATAACCTTTTATGTACTTGAAAATGGTTATCGTTTCCCCTCTGTCCCTGCTCAATCTTGTCTTTTCGCTTGTGGTCCACTATGACCCCCCAGATCCTTTTCCACAGTACTCCTTCCTAGGTAGTCATTTCCCATTTTGTATGTCTGCAACTGTTTGCTCCTTCCTAAGTTAAATACTTTGCATTTGTCTTTATTGAATTTCATCCTATTTACTTCAGATCATTTCTCTAGTTTGTCCAGATTGTTTTGAATTTCAATCCGATCATCCAAAGCACTTGCAACCCCTCCCAGCTTGGTATTGTCCGCAAACTGTTTAAGTGTACTCTGTATGCCATTATCTAAATCAGGGATTGGCAATCTTTGGTACGAGGCCCATCAGAGAAATCCACTGGTGGGCCAGGATGGTTTATTCACCTGCAGTATCCGTAGGTTTGGCAGATCGCAGCTCCCACTGGCTGCAGTTGGCTGTTCTAGGCCAATGGGGGCTTCAGGAAGCGGCACAGGTGCCACTGCTTCTGGCAGCCCCCATTGGCCTGGAAAGGTGAACTGCGGCCAGTGGGAGCTGCCATCAGCTAAACCTGTGGACGCTGCAGGTAAACAAACTGTCCTGGCCTGCCAGTGGATTTCCCTGATGGGCCACGTGCCAAAGATTGCCAATCCTTGATCTAAATCATTGATGAAGATATTGAACAGAACTGGACCCAGAACTGATCTCTGCAGGACCCCACTCATTATATCCTTCCAGCATGACTGTGAACCACTGATAATGACTCTCTGGGAATAGTTTTCCAATCAGTTTTGCACCCACGTACAGTAGCACCATCTAGGTTGCATTTCCCTAGTTTCTTTGTGAGAAGGTCATGTGAGACAGTATCAAAAGCTTTACAAAAGTCAAGATAGACCGTGTCTACCACTTCTCCCATCCACAAGAATTGTTACTTTGTCAAAGAAAACTGTCAGGTTGGTTTGACATGATTTGTTTTTGACAAATCCATGCTGACTGTTACTTATCACCTTATTATCTTCTACATGTTTGCAAATTGATTGCTTAATTATTTGCTCCATTATCTTTTAGGGTACAGAAGTTAAACTGTATTTCCCTGGGTTGTCCTTATTTCCCTTTTTATAGATGGGCACTGTATTTGCTCTTTTCCAGACTTCTGGAATCTCTCTATAATGTGTCAAAGATAATCGCTAATGGCTGAGATATCTCCTCAGTCAGCTCCTTGAGTATTCTAGGATGAATTTCATCAGGATCTGGTGACTTGAAGACATCTAATTTGTCCAAGTAATTTTTAACTTTGTTCTTTCATTATTTTAGCTCTTTTGATCCCACCTCATTTTCACTGGCATTCACTACATTAGACATCCAATTATCTCTAACCTTCTTGGTGAAAACCGAAACAAAGAAGTCATTAAGCACCTCTGCCATTTCCACATTTTCTGTTATTATTTCCCCCCCTTCATTGAGTATTGGGCCTACCCTGTACTTGGTCTTCCGCTTGCTTCTAATGTATTTGTAGAAAGTTTTCTTGTTACCCTTATGACTCTGGTTAGTTTGATCTCATTTTGTTCCTTGGCCTTTCTAATTTTGTCCCTACATACTTGTGGTATTTGTTTATATTCATCCTTTGTAATTTGACCAATTTTCCACTTTTGGTAGTACTCTGTTTTTGCTTTTTAGATGATTGAAGATTTCCTGGTTAATCCATCTGATCTCTTGCCGTACTTCCTATCTTTCCTATGCTGTGGGATATTTTCCTCTTGTGTCCTTTATAATGTCTCTTTGTTGTGATCATTGCTATTGATAGGTTACTAATAGTCTAAACATCTAGTCTGTGTAAAAAGATCCTATTCGCTTTGTTATCCCATCCTCCCTCTCTCACTGTGTTTGTTTCATCCATTTATGTCTTGTCTTTTAGACTGTATCTTCTTTAACTGACATTGACTATATGTTTGTATAGTGTCCAGCGCAATAGTGTCCTGACCTATCTGAGGCCTTAAGGCTGTACTGCAATTAGGAATAATAAAGTGGAAGAGCCTGAGAATGAAACTGACTGGAAACTATCAGTAAAATGAAAGTGACTATCTATTTTCATTGTGCAAGCAGGGAGCAATGCAAGAAGTAAATATCAGAGATAGGGAAAAGTAAATTAGATTTTTAAAAAATGATTTCAATTTTAATAATCTGTTTACAACACTGGCAAAGACATTTGTTAGAAAATATGATATTCAATCTGACAGTGTTCCTTTAAGTATTCTTCTTACACTTTCTGGAGCTGCCAGTAGTCTGAGTCAATGCAGTTTTGAAATGATATATCCAGAAAAATGTGCCACCTGCCAATTCTTTATAAGGAGTATTGCCCCCCAAAAGAAAACTGAACAAGAGAGAAATACCAGCTGAAAATTCTGAAAACTTCTAAAGATGAGAGACAAAAGCCCAACAAAAATGTGATGTTCAGTTGTCTTATACTTTGATTTTGATTAAACAGACTACATCCTACCTTGGGAGAGCCTGGCAAAAATCATTTGAGGATTTGCTTTGGAACCGGACTTCCCAGGTGACTTGCCATCCCTGGGAAGATAATGTCATTGATAGAAGCGTTCTATAATGGGATGAAAAGCTGTGTTCAAATCAATGGCAGACACACAGCCTGGTTTCCTGTTTCCATGGGACTTTAGCTAGGCGAGTTCTGTCACCATTGTTTAATATCAGCATTGATTGGTTAATGGATAAGCTTGAGGCAGCTGTTGGATGTGCTGAGCTGATCATTCTGCTTGGAGATCATGATCATGCACAATCATACACATTGTCTTGTTGGCTCCATTCGTTGATTCACTACAGCTGAATGGTTGATCTGGTGAGGTAAGAAGCAGTGTGCATTGGCCTGGTTATTAATCCAGATAAAATGAAGTCCTCAACTATTACCAACAAGCAGAATCCAACTCCAGATTACAAATAGCGCAGTATTAGCCTGTCTGGATGGGACATTGAGCAGGTGTTAACTATCAATGACCTGGGACACATCACGGACAGCCTGGAGAAAGTGAATGTGGACATTGGTGCAGTGTGCTTCAGTGGTTTCTGTGGAGATGTTGTGAGATCAAGCTTACTATGAAGCTTCAGCTGTATAGGACCATGGTTATATCAACTTCATTATACAACACTGAGCCTTGAAGAAAGCTGAAGAGCAGCAGATTGATGTTTTCAACTGTTGTTATTTTAATCAGCCGCTCCCTATTAAGTGGTGGCAGTTAAGATAGTCAGAGAAGATAATTAGAGCTGAACCCAGCAAATGCCTACCTGAGCACTGGTTTGGCAGCTTTTCTTGGAAAGAACATGTTATTCGGGTGGAAGTCCAACGAATTACAAAGGTTGTTGCCAGCGATCATGTGGCACAGTAAGATTTTCAGTGATAAAGTGAATATCCAGCCAGATCACTTTAAGGACCTAGTTAGAAATCGATCCAGGTAGTGCTCAATGTGCAAAGAGACTATGTCCCTTTGGAATCTTTCATGATGATGATTTGGAACTTCAGACTGGCTTAGGTCACTAGTGTTAGAATCTTGGCATCAGATTTGAATTCAGTGCAGAACAAAGGTGATCTATATTAGAAAAATCAGGGCTGCTCTAAACTATATCTCAGCTGCAATAGTCCCAAAGGGTCACAGCACCCAGAGACTCCTCTGACACAAGGACAATCCCCAGCTGTTCAAAGCCTTTTGTGCCACTGAAGAAATATAAAGGTGGTGTAGTAAGGCTCATAACTGATCCTCTTGAGTTATCTCCACCATGTTTATATTAATTCTGGAAGATGAAGCTACTGTATTTCTGACCTCAACTTACTATATAAAAGTTTTCCAGTTTTGTGTTCAAGAACAGAATTTTTATTTATTAGTGACAGAAACAGTCATTCCCTGTTTACCCCACTTTTCTTTAAATCTCATCTCTCTTCTGGATTTGTATATTTCCCACTTCTCCACTGGTACACCCACCAACCCACACACCCTTCAGACAGGTTGAAGAACATTAGCTGAGGGCCAGATTCTGACACCTTTGTTCATACAGAATGGTAATTTGGTGGGCCAATTGTAGTTAAGTGGGACTACTTACCCAGAGAGGGGGAAGGGTAGCAGAACATGGCCATTAATGTACAGCTTTATAGGAAGGATAGCATTTCTGACATTTTCCTTACTAAATTATGTGACAATTGACTTTCAACAAAGCGTTAATCCCCCCAGAGTGCTACTGCTATTTGTAATCTCTCTCTCTCTCACTCTCTCTTTTTTAAGCTCATTTGGCCTTTTGATGTGTTCTGATAGCTTTGTTCTCCTAAAACTGCTACAGATGTTTTACAGCAGGCTCTCAGTCATACTGTACAGGACGACATCTTATTTTCTCTCATTTTTGCAATAACTAGACAATACAGCTATCAGAGTAAAACAGTTACTAGAGAGACCTCTTTGGTGGGTATATATATTAACAAAACACTTCCAGGCTTATTAACTCCTAAACACCTGACAATCCCTTACACAAAATCCACCACAAGAATATGTGATAACTCAGGGAGTATGGGAGCCTAGCAGAAAAGAACTACATGTATGCAGATTGCAGGACTGTTTGTGTGAGGGAGAATGCCGGCAAAGTGTGAAAAAAATGGAATATGTAGGGAAACATTAGGGGAGAGGAAGAGAAACCAAAATGAAACCGAACCAAAACCCCACACATCACCAGCAGTTTACTTTGATTGGGCAGCATGTGTAACACCCCATGTGTCTGTGTCTCTTTTCTGTTGGGTTTTTAAAAATATTTTTGACAAGTAAGCAGACTTTATCCTTTGAGCACTATTATTAGGAGATTAAGGTCCCATTGTATAAATGTGTATATAACCCCTCCCCAAAACATATTAGAAAACAACCACTATTCCGAAGAACTTACAATCTACACTGAAAAGACAGACAATGGATTGGAGAAAGTGGACAACATACAAGCAGAAAATTGGGAACTGAGGCACAGCATGAAGTGACTTGTTCAAGGTCATACAGGAAGCCTGTGCCAGAACTCCTGACTCCCATTCCAGTGTCTTAGCAACAGCTATACTTCAGGAATCCTAAACTTTTTCATTCTAAATCTTCCCTTTCAGTGGTCTGTAACTTTTTCAGTCTTTCATCTTTCCTGATGCAATTTTCCACCCTGTGTCTGAAACCTTGTTTGTTTAAAGTTTGAGCAAAACCAGTTTCTCTTAAGTGTGCAAACAATATCTTTTTTTCCTATTTAAAAAAAAATTGGCATCCTTTTTTCCCCCCAGTAGGTTTAACACTTAAATACCTTGGGTTTGAAGGTGGAAATTTGGCAAGGAGATAGTCTTTAGGGAAGAGAAATGCTGTTCAGTGGTGCAGTTTTGATTTTGCTACATGGACATGCACAGTACTGTTGGAACATGCACAGTAATGTTTCGAAACATTGAAAGTGGTTATTAATAATGAGCTCTCAGAAGTCTAATGGAAAGAGAGCTGCAGTACCACATGCATTTTGTGCATATTATAAAATAATCCTGGAGATGTGCAGACTTAGTACTGCATCCTACAGTACCTGCACAGTCAGTGAAGTCAGGTTGCTTGCTGCATAATGATTGTTGTTCATTGAAGCTTTTCAGGATAATTTTAATGGGCCTGATCCAAAGCCCGTTGAAATCAATGTGAGTCTTTCCATGAACTTCAGCAGAATTTGGATCAAACCCAATGTGCATAGCTAGCTACACATACTCTGATGAGTTCATAGTGATTAGTGCTGCTAAGTAGATGAGCTTCTGTGCTTGAAGGTAATTGAAGCCTTTTTCATGTGATATAGCTTCATTCTGAGGTAGATATGAATTGTGGTAATGCAGTGTGGCAATCCCAGATGTGTGGATCATGGTGGCCAGATCTGGGGAGCAGTCTTCTGGCCAGTCACAGATGGCAGAAAACCCACTCTCTGCCATCTGTATTGGGCAATCGATAGCACTGATGAATCCAAGAATAGTCTAGTTATTACGTAGTCCTGTCTTGAGTGCAGGGGACTGGACTAGATCTCCTGTGGTCCCTTCCAGTCCCAATTCTATGATTCTGTGTACAAGCTCTTGCTTCCTCCATTTAAAGTTTCCCAGGTGAAGAAAGGAGCCTGCACCATTAACAGGGTCAGGCCAGCTTCACTAAACACTGAATGTAACTTTTGGATTTCCTGGGAAATTTATACAAAAACTTTACTAAGACAACATTCAGTATGCAAAATTAAGCACTCAAAAGTCAGGAAGTGCCAAAAAATAAGCCCACATGCTTCCCATTGTGTGTATGCATTACAAACAATACAGTGTTTAATGAGATAACCCCTGGAGAGCTATTTCAGCTGGACCCCAGCTGCATGTAATCTGGTGCCACTGAATTACAGCATCACATGTGCAGTAGATTCTAAACTCATCTATGTCTACACTAGCGAGCTTACAGTGGCGCAGCTGTACTGATGCAACTGCACTGCTGCAAAAGGCCTTCAAGGCAAGTGTCTGTATTTAAACCTGATTTAAAAATCTTATGGGTAATTCCTGTAATTTAATCCCCCCTCCCCCCACATGCTGCATGTTTTCAAACTCTTGTTCTGGTTAGGGCCCTGATGAGGATATAGTAAACTTGAAACAATTGGCAAATATGCGTGACCAAATTCTGAAGGCACGTGGAGTGAAATCCTGATCACGCAGAAGTCAATAGCAAAACTGCCACTGACTTTAGCAGGGCTGGGGTTTCACCCAGGGAGTCATACATATGTTATTCAAGGGCAGAATTTGGTCTGTGGTCAGGAAGAATTAAAAATACTTTTTTGGATATCCTCTGCATGCACAAGGAAATGGCCTTTCAGTGAATTCCTTCTCTCTCTATTAATATTGCATGATTTTATTTGTTGTATTTTGTACAGCCTGCGAAAGCTTGTTATATTAGACATTTTACACATCCTCTTTCCCCCCTGCTGTTAGTGCTTCTTGTATTGGCTCACCAAAATATTCAAATTAGTTAAATATTTCATATTGGGAGACCTAACTGTACATTGGACTATATGTAGATGCTCTTGGGAAATGGATTTATTATTACTTTTAGAATCACAAATTATTCATGCAGTACAAACAACAGAAACTGACAGAAAGCATAATCTCTGATAAAAGCACTCTTTTGTTTTTTAACATTTTCCTATGTACTTTGACTTGACAGATCATCAGATGTTTAGTGCATTATTTATTAAACATTCTTAGCATAATTTTGAAATATTCAGTGAACGCTGTGCCTATAAAAGGCACAGATGACTGAAGAGATGATGACACTGATGACTGAGACATGTTATGTAATTTTCTTTAGAGTATTCTGACATGTTATATGTGACCTGAAAGAACTATTTTCTCCCTACTTGTATTACTCATTCTATCCTTCTGGGGCCTGTTACCACTCAACTGTGTTTAAAAATGTAATCTGATATTTTATGAGCTGTTGTGCACTGCTTTACTGTAAAAATTGTGATGATTGCAGTTCATTTAAAGAGCTGCATTGGTTGATGTATTAAAATTGGAGCTGAGGAAATGCAAGTTCCAGATTACATTTTCCAGAAAAGCTGAGACATAATTTTGCAGAGCCAAAAATCAGAAGTAATGTAGACAATAAATGTGGAATTATGTTCCTCAGATCAGAATTTCTGATTACTCAGTCTGCTCATTGTTCAGCTTGGCATTGTTGGTCAGTATAACAGCAAGCACTCATCCCTGGAACACCCTCTGGTGGCCCCATGTGGAACCACAGTTACATCCCTGCCTTGATTTCTCCTAGTGGGCTTTCATTAAGTCCAATGAGTCTTGTATACACTGAACAATGCCTCTTCAGGAGTGTAGTATATTTAATCAACCACTAACCAAGGTACATAAACAGTCCTTCTCTTTCTGCTGTAAGTCCCTAGGCTTCTCCACTGCCAGGACCTCTGCAGCCTCTTCCCTGCTGACTCTGCTATTCCTCCCTGTCTTTGTAGTCTCTTTCCTGTGCAGCTTCCTTTCTTTGTGTTCTGGCCTCTCCCTGAGCCTTCATAACTTGTTAGAAAGGCCCAAGTATTCTTTAAGTAATTAATTACTTAGCTAGTTACCTAGGGTTGGTTCATTCTCCATGGTGCTGCCTGTCACAGAGAGGTTGGATGTCTGACCCTTCAGAGGTCTCGCACCTGTGACAACTGGCTTTTTGTTTTGGAATGTTGAAATAACTGGTTTCCGAAAACAAGATCTCCCTAACTCTATTTAATCTAGCCCAATAGTCTTAATTTTCTGTGCCATTTGAAGACTGGCCCAAACCAAAACCCCCAAACCATTCCCATCTTTATTGGGAAGCTTAGATCCAAACTTCACAGCTAGTTCTTGTTGCTGATGGGCTGGATCAAAACTCTAGATCCCAATATCCCCAATTTTGGAGAAATAGCTAAACTTTGCCATTTCGACTTATTTGTAATGCTAATATGACCTACTAGTTGTAACACAGCATAACACTCAACCTGCCCCAGCCCAAATGTTTGACATGGGACTTCAACATGGGTGATGAAAAGTTCATTGCTTTAGTGTTTTGGAAGGTGTTTATAACCTGTGCTTCAATATGTTACTAATATAGAGTATCAAACAGGAACAGAATACCAAGTTTGTGTGGAATGAAGGGAAAGTTTGGTCTAAAATGGATGGATGTGCCTAGGAATGAGGCCTGGTTGAGAGAGACGTGTGTCAGAGCTGCTTGCATTAGTCAAATTGTATTAAGTTCTATCATGGAACTTCATACCCTGTGCCTAATGCAATTAGACATAATGTGCTGCAACCTAGGAAATTCAGAACTCCTGATTTTGTTGTTCTACTTAACGCTTAGTACAACCAGAATGAGAGTTATCCCTTTTTATCTGGGAGATTCCTATCCTCAGATCATTTAAATTATGTTTAACTGTTCAGCACATCTCTAATACAAAATGAGAGTATTCAGAATACAAAATGAACAAACTCACTGAGTACTCAGCAGGTCGGCTCTAACTTTTTTGGAGTGCCAAGCAAAAAACACAAACAAACAAACAAACAAAAAAACGGGTGGCCGGAGGAGCGCTGCCCGAGCAAAAAAAAAAAAAAAAGATATCAAAGGGCAGCACGGCCGGAGGAGCGCTGCCCTAAGATTAGCCGAAATGCCGCCCCTTACAGAGTGCTGCCCCAGGCACGTGCTTCTTGTGCTGGTGCCTGGAGCCAGCTCTGGTACTCAGAAGGCAGTTATGGCCCTCAATTTCAGGGAGGAGGTTCATTTCTTTCTTTCCCACCTCTCTGTTGAGCAGGGAAAAAAGTGACATTGAAACTGGGGGAATCTTACCCTTGCAATCCTTCACAACTGGGTACCCCTCTGCTGCCCTTCTCAATATCTATCACCACAGCCACAATGACAAACACGCACATTATATTGATGGCTCAGCTGAACTGATCAGCTTCGAAGTAGTAAATATTGCAGTAGCACCAGTTAGTACCCACTTGTGAAAATTTTGGCCAGAGCACATTATTGTATTGTAGTGTATCGTATCACAGAAGTTGGTATGTGACTAGAAACCAAAGTAAATGATCAGTTATACAGTAGAACCTCAGAGTTATGAACAGCAGAGTTACCAACTGACCAGTCAATCACAGACCTCATTTGGAATTGGAATTACACAGTCCAGCAGCAGCTGAAACCTCCCCAAGCAAATACAGTACAGTACTGTGTTAAACATCAACTACTAAAAAAAAACTAAAGGGAAAGCAGGATTTTTATTCTGCAGAGTAAAGTTTCAAGTCTTTAGGAAGTCAATGTTCAGTTGTAAATTTTTGAAAGAACAACCATAACGTTTTGTTCAGAGGTATGAACATTTCAGAGTTATGAACAATCTCCATTCCTGAGGTGTTTGTAACACTGAGGTTCTACTTTAAATGAAATATTCATAGATGTAACAAAAATGATAACGTAAAACAGAAGTGATTAGAACACTTTGTGTAGTTAGATATATTCATCAATATGGACAGCTATTAAAACCTCTCTCTATTTTTCACATTATCATGAAGACAGAAAATAATAATGATAATAAATCGATACATGAAGCTGAAATAGCGGATAGTTTACAGTGAAGTTGTATTAGTTGTCAGATAGTTACCACAATACAAGATGTGGCCTTTTGTGGTTATTCAAATAAATGAACCTCTTTCTCCACTTTAACAGCTTCCTGCTTTGGAAAACTGTAGTATAGTGCTAAATAAGGTGAGAGTATAGAGAGCATTGTAATTTAAATGGAAATTCCTGTATTCCTTTTAGGTCAGGTGAAAATACTGATGACATTCTATAAAGGTGGCTCCAAACCTAATGAGTGTTCAATAGGATAATCAGCCTGTATGTCTATTTTAGATATTGGTACATTGCTTATCACAGTAGCATCTAAGTGCCAAACAGCAATTAAGATTCATACAGAGATTCTGGTCTGATCTAGGATTCACTATCAGCCCTGGGACCTGTCAGAGAAGATTGATGGAGGACTTCCAAACACCCCAGAATACCCTGAGCACTACACAAAGAAAAGACTGACATCTTTCATCTGAGGGAAAGGGAAATATATTACATATCATGAATTTATTTCATATAGATGCTTTAACCCACAGGCATTCTAGGTCTATCCTGAATTCTGTTATTAGAAAGCATCTGCATGTATCAAAGAGAAGGGTTTATCAGATAGCGAGAGTACTGTACATTTTAATCCACATGCTGTACTCCAGATTTAATTTTCTCATCTCAGTAAAACTGGTTGCTTTGTTGTCTTTGTTATTTGCTGTGTCCTTTGAGTGGCATCAAGTTGAGAACCATGACAAGGCATTGTAGAAGTGGTCAATGTGCTAGTGCTTAGTTGGCCCATACACAGAGACTATTAGTATTCTGAATATACTTTAAATAAAATCTCTAAAATAAAAACCACCCATACCATACAGTAGAAAATGGCAAATACACTTTGCTCCTATCTCACAGAAATAAATGACTCTACTGCTTATACATTTGATCAAAAGCAAATGAAAACTGATCATGGAAAAAGTAGTTGATTAATGCTATCTTCATATTTAAAATGCACCCAATTTTTCTATGTAACCACATAAAAGTGGGTTGGCAAAAGTAACACATTGATTTCCTTAATGGAAATTTACAACACTGGAAAAAGTGTCTATTGTATCTGACTAAAACATAGTAAGAAGCAGGCCACTCTGAGGGGTCTCCAAGTGAAATTCTGTGCTAATACATTCTATTGCCTAGAGGAGCATTGAATCAAGGCCATTAGCCAATCAAAGATAACATCACTTTTGATTCATCTGCTTGAGATTTTCACAGGAGAGAAGAGGTTTAAGGTGTAGGATGCCAAGGCGACTAACAAAAACATTGCTTATTACCCTTACATTGTTTTGTTCTTTGAACCTTACCTTTCTTTCTTCCCTCTTATTTTCTTCTTCTTTTCCCTCTAAGTATTCTAATTTTCCTCCAAAACTTTGATTATAATCTTTTTTGAAATGAGTATACAAGGGATATCTTACAGCCTCCTGTCACACCTAGCAGGGCTTTCAGGTAGGCAAAATAGAATGCAGGTTTCTTTGAAAAAATCTCAATCAAAGTTCTTATCTGGGTGCATGCTTAACTCTATTCATTTAATGTCAGGGCCTTCCCAATTTCAAATTGCTGCCTGATAGATAAAAAACAACAACAACAAAAAATTGCGCGCGCGCGCGCACACACACACACACAGAGAATATGTTGAAATTTCTGCTTCATCATTCATGAAGTTTCATCACTAGGCGAAATATCCAAGAGATACCAGTTGCAAGTTGTGATGAACTAAACATTCATACTAATTATTATTATTATTATTAATTGAACTGACCTGTGCCTCCATGATGCTTTGAGGGAGGTGGAAAAAACCCAGGCCAAGCCTCTGTGAATTTGGCTGAACCCGCCCCCCTCAACCCCAAACAAGCAATTACTTGAATCTGCAGCATCCTAAAAATTACTGCCCCTACATTACAATTAGAGGGTGAGGCAGCAAAACTATAGCCAGAGGATCCCAAAAAACACTGGCAAGAATTAAAATTAGTGAGGAGGCAGAGGAGCAAGGTGCCAATCAGCTCTCTCTGTCCCTCTGGATGGCTAATGAGAGGCAGAATGCCCATGGAATTGGAGGGCCACCCCAGAATTCCTCCAGCTTGTGCTCCCTTCACTGTTCTCTCTGAATCTGTCTTCTCCTTGCTGGTCTTGTCATTTTCTACCCGTTGATTCATGTTTTCTGAAAAATCAGCATCTTCTGATTCCGGGGTGAGTTTGCAGGGCTGGCAGGTGGAAATTTTTTTTTTTTTTAAAAAAAACCTTATAGCATGAGTACATTTAATATGGAAATCAGTGAGAGGCAATAAACATGGTGCCTCTTGGGGCTAGTTACAGAGTCTCTTTTCAGCAGAGAAGCACACCTTGGGCCTGATCCAAAGCCCATTGAATTTCATTACAAGATTAATTTAAATTAATGTTTTAATTAAAAGATTCCCATTGACTTCAGTGGGCTTTGAATCAGACCGATAAAGCAGAAGTACAATATGTTAATGGTTTTGTCCAGAAGTGCCCCACTGTCTGGGACAACTCCAGCTGCAGGGGACAAGGAGGAAAGAGCAGTGCTGGAACCACAGACAAAACATTGACATGGGGAGGAGCTAGGAATGAAAAAGCATTAGTCCTACAGCTGTTCTGAAAGGCGTATCAACAGGAAAAGGTTTGGGGGGTTTATATTTTTCATCATTTCCTCATCCTGCCAATGGTTCCACCTAAGGAAAGCAATTTAGTGTGTGATTTTCCTCTGTCAGCCCTGCACACCTCCTCCTGCCCCCCAGCACACCCCAGATTATGTCCCACAAATCATAGGGCCAGCCTTTTTGCTGAAAACTAAAAGGCAATGAAAGTGAGTGCAGGACTGCTTCTTTATCAGTCCCTAGGAGAGCCTAGAAATGGCAAGCTGGAGGAAAAAATACATCACATCCAAATAGGATCTAATTATGTGCAATTGAAATAAAAATGCTAATATGTTTACTGTGTGAAGAGAAGATCCATGAAATATTCTGGCAGCTCAGTTAACATCCTGGGACTTGAAACTGTCACACCTGCTTTTCAACAAGGTGTTTTATTGATAGATATTGCCACCCCCTTTTGATCCGAGTGCTAGTCAAAGATCAGGCTCTAGGGATGTTCCAGTTGGGAATAGAAACTGATGGAGTCTGGTATTTTCTTTGATTCAATCTTGTTAATTTACAAGGAATGTAAAAAGTCCTCCTGACAATGTAGGAGGAACCAAAAAACAGAGGATAGTTTCTTTGCTAATGGCCCTAACATTCTTTACCCAGCACCAGCCAAGAACCATCGTCTCCAGGGTCACACTGTGCTAACAGGCTGTTTCTTGGCTTTCTTCCTGCCTCTAAAAGCTTGTCTACACCTAAAACATTGCAGTGGCACAGCTGTGCTGCTGCAGCTCTTTAATGTCAAGTGGAAGAATTACTTCTCGTGTCTTGCTTACAACACTCCTGCTAATACATCCCAGAATTATGTTTGCTTTTTTGACAATAGTGTTATTCTGTTGACTCATATTTAGCTTGTGATCAGCTATGACCCCAGATCCAGTACTCTGCAGTACTCCTTCCTCGGCAGTTAGTTCCCATTTTGTATGTGTGCAACTGATTGAGTAAGTCAAGGCAGGAGGAACCAAAAGAGATTTTTTCAGCTCTGAAAATGCTAAATCAGATTTTGCTGATCACTGAAATAGTGTGCCTTTCTTGTCCAACCTATGCAATGGTTTTGCAATATTGGCAAAATCAGAAATAACCCTCCTTTAATAGGAGCAGAGCTCTAGAAAACTCTGCACATCTGTGGAATTAGCCAGTTCCATATAGCCTCAGCCTTTCTTTTGGTCAGTGGAAATTTCCTCCTCACTAACTGTGTGCCCTAGGTAGATTATCTATTTTTTAAACAACTCACATTTCTTTTGGTTTGATTTCAAATGGCACAATTCAGCTTATCAGACCATTTGTAAATGGGTTAGCTTTTGCTCAAATGTTTTAGGATGCTCCAGGATATAAGAGGCAGACAGGGGCATGCCACATATTCTCTCCATTAGCTCAGCCATCACATGCCTGGCGCATTGCACAAGCCAAAAACCATCCCTTTAAATTGTCACAGGCCTTGCCCTGCAATGAAAGCATTTCCCCCTCCCCCTTGTTTCTTGGATCCACTTTCACTTGCCAATTCCTGCTTTTAAGATCCAGTGTGGAAAACCAGACTGAACCTGCAACAGCATCCAGTGTATCATGTATTTGTGGTAAGGGATAAGAATCCTTTCAAGTGACTTAATTTAATTTTCTGAAGTCTGTACAGAATCTGGTGTTACCATCCTTTTCCTTAACCAACATGTAGGGTGAGGCCCAAGGATTGGATGAAGGCTCAATTATGTCTTCCTGGTACATTTCTTCAATGGTGGTTCTTCCCTTTTTTGCTACTGGTAATGGTGAGGTCACTGTTTAATGGGTCAGTTTCCCCCCGTATCAATCTTGTGCTGGGCAGTGCAGTCTTTGTTGCATTGAGAGAACAACTCCTGATTCCTAATCAGCAAGGCTGTTAGCCCATACTGCTGCTCCTCATTTAAGTGTATAGAACTGCACTGCAACAGTTACAATAGAAACTCTAGGAGCAGCACACTTTCTCCATTGTAGTTTTTCTCTGTACCGTATTTACCAGATCCACAGGCTCACATTTTGCAGCTGCAGTTCCATTTTTTAAAAATGATTTGCTCCTTCTGAGAAATATTCAGCAAATGAACAGGGATAAGATCTTGTTGCAGATCCACAGAGTTTTAGCAGCTAAGAATCCCGAGACATTGGGTCTCAAAGCAAGTTGAACCACTCCCATCTTTCCCTCGCTGGAAAAGTACCATGGCACGTAGCTGTTATAATGGTTTTTGCTCCTGGGGCAGGACAGTTTTATTTCACTTCAAATCAACTGCTTAAAAACTATTTCTCTCACCTGGACCATATCTTTAAGGGTAATTTCTACTGACTGAATTCTCAGACACCTTTCTTGACATTGATTACACAGTTATTAGCCATAATGAAATCCAAGTCAAATATTTAGCTCTCTTACTATTTCAGCCTCCCAGACTTTTTGCTTGAATTCCAGAGATCCAGCCTTCAAACTCAGTTTTTGGAGAGGTACCCCTGTACCAGTCACGGTCTCCAGTTGAGATCAATTAGGTGATTCAGTTTTGGATCCTCTAGCCTTTTTAGCATGTCTGGTCTAATAACTGTTCTGTCTGAGTCTGTGTCAACTATTCCTGTACACATCACAAATCCTATTGCAGACTCAATAGCCAGATTCCAGTTATTGTTGTTTAACTGTCCAGATCTAAACAAAAACCTTGGGGCTGAGCCTTGCAGCTCCAAGGTTCATCCCTTCAGCTTGATGACCCTGTTCCCTAACTGGGAGGGAGGCTTTTACTAGACACTTGTGACCATCTGTGTTGCCTGTCTTAAATTTATAACAATCCTTTTTGTGGCCTATTTTTCATAGTACTGTACCAGCATTTAACTGAGTTATCTCCTATACTTTTTGTATTATTACTTATCTCCCTGTTTTACAAAGTAAATTTATCATTTGTTCTAATCATTCAATACAGTCTTAAACCAAATTAAAATCTCATCTTTCATCATACATGTTAGACACAGAGCTGTACCCACAGAGCACATCAACTTCCATCTCCCTCATTAGCATCTGATTCCTCTTCTGGTGCACTGCTGCAAGAACAGATTGGAGTTCTATGGAAAATTCCACAGCCTCTTGGAATGACTTTGGCTTCCTTTCACTGATCTTGATCTGCAAGTCCACATCCAGCTGTGCATTTATAAATTGATCCATTGCCAGTTCAGTTGGGAAAGCCTCAGGACTTGTACAGTGTATCTGGGCACACAAGTCTCCACAGACTCTCTGCCAATTCAGATCCTTTCCCTCTTCTTCTAGCTCTTAGCGGTGCCCTAATCAGCTCATAAAATTGATGATTAGCTCCAAACCATACTGATCCATGTGCTCCAGTGTTTCTCACACAGCTTGCCACTCTCTCTTCTCTCTTGTCCTACCACTGGCCTCAACACAATCACAACGCTGTTGGTGTGAAGAGTCAAACTTCACTCGGTATTGCCTGAGTGAGCTTCTTATACTAAACCTCATCTTCAAATCTTTTAATGCATCTTTTCTCATGTGCTGCTATCTTAGTTTTTCTCACCATTATTCATGTATGTAACTGTCATTTTAACACTGTAAATAATTTTGAGATAGCTTGTACGAAAGGTGCAGTACAACATACAGTGGCATTGTATCAGACATTTATCATCACGTTCCTGTTAATTTTAGATGCCAGGCCTGTTTGAAGGACCTGATTCAATTCTCTCTAAAGAAAGTAAAATGGAAGTGTGTATATCACAGATTATATAAAGACCAAGATTGATACAATATGTAAATAAATATATATGTAAGCAGTGTCAGGAATGAGATATATTCTGACATCTGGTGGCGAACTATGGGAATTGCAGTGAGCCGTGCAAAATAAGTCTGGGGCTGATCAATTTGCATGGACACACCCACTGCGCCTAGCCTGAGCCCACAGCAGCCCACATGGCCACTTCGGCTGATGAGGGAGCCCCAGTTTCTATGTTATTGGGGCAGGAATGATAAAGTGATGTTACTGTGATTATGTGAATGAAGGACTATGGACATGTACTTGGCCCGTGTTATGATGGAGGGACTCGCCATCATCTAGGTAGCACTCACTGGGCAAGGGCCATGCGTTTTCAGAACATTGTGAGATTGAGAGAGGTGGCGGACAAGTACCTATACCTTTTGGTGAGGGCTCTGTCTGAGGGCCTCCCAGGCCTATTGCACCCTGCCTCTCTCCACTGTGGAATGTCAGAATTGAATTTTGCTTCCATTAGGAGCCTGGTTTCAGGCTGCTGAGCTGAAAATTGCTTTGGGCTCGCTGGTGCACCTGCACTAAGTCTCCCCTACTGTGAGCTGAAATCACCTAAGAGCTAAAGAAATCACTGAGCACTGTCTTAAGTAGGGGGGCCAGAAAAAAGTGCAGCGTGGCTGGTGCAGCAGAGCAGTCTGCGTGTCGGCTAGCAGGACGGCTAGCGGAGTTGTTGGTGATGCGGAGTGGCTGGTACGGCAGAGCTGTCCGTATGTCAACTAGCAGAGCCGTTGGTGCTGCGGGCAGAGTGACCGGTGCAGCAGAGCTGTCTGTCGACTAGCGGAGGCGTTGGTGCTGCAGGCAGAGTGACCGGTGCGGCGGAGCTGTCTGTGTGTCGACTAGCGGAGGCGTTGGTGCTGCGGGCAGAGTGACCGGCGCGGCACAGCTGTCTGTGTGTCGGTTAGCAGAGCAGCTAGCGGATCAACGGGCAGAGCGGTTCGTGGGACAGCCAGCGGAGCGGAGCAGAGCCGATTGCGGGGAGAGCTGCAGCGGAACCTCGCAGAGAGGCGGCGCAGTCGGCTTCGGACCACGTAAGGTGCCCCTTGCCCTACCCTCCATTTCCACCCAGGCTGGGAGGTAAGACTCTGCAGAGTAACTCCGGAACTCTGCACTGACCAGGAACAGAGACTCTTGGGTTGAGGGACTTTTGGGTGATTTTTGGATTGCTGGGCTCCAGAGACTTTTGGGCTGTGGGACATTTCGGGACTATTGGGTGAATTTTGGATTGCTGGGCTCCAGAGACTTTTGGGCTGTGGGACATTTTGGGGACTTTGGGTGATTTTTGGGCTACTGGAATCACAAACCTAAAGAAGGGGACACAGCCCAATCGGCTGGGGTGGCGGTTTGCTCAGGGGTTGGTGTATGACCCTAGTTGTGGTGTTTTTTCCCAATTTCATGATGTCATTTATCTCCTGTTAATAAAAATTTCTGATACACCAATCTGTGCTTGCGAGAGGGGAAGTATTGCCTCTTTGAGGCACCCAGGGGGGGGTGTTAGGATTTTTCCCAGGTCACTGGGTGGGGGCTCGAGCCAGTTTTGTCTTGTGTGGTTAAGAGGGGACCCCTAGGTACTGAACCCGGCCCTTGCTGCTTTAACCCGGCCTGGCAGAAGGGTTACATATATTTTAAGGAAAAAATACAGCAATGGAGGTTTTAAGTAAGAGAATAATAGGTTGTGGAAATGTAAGGTGACCATATTTCCTAAAGGGAAAATGGGACTTTGCGTGGGGCTGGCCCCAGATGCTCACCTGAGGCACCTTCCCCCAGACTGCCACTTGTCACTTGAACTCTGCCTGCCCCCCGCTCAAGGCTGTCATTGGTCACTTGAACCCTGTCAGCCCCCGCTTGAGGCTGTCATTGGTCACTTGAACCCTGCTGTTCCCCAACTTGAGGCTGTCACTGGTTGCTCAAACCCTGCCGGCCCCCCGCTTGAGGATGTCATTGGTTGCTGGAACCCTGCCTGCCTCTCTTCCCCACCCCCTGCTCTTCCTGGAACCATTCCTTCCCATTCCAGCCCAGCTTCCCCACACAGGGGTGGCATCTCCACTTGCCCTCTCTCCATACCCCATTGTGCCAAAAAAGTAGGGACGGCTGAGACATAGTTTAAAAAAGGGACCGTCCTGGCCAAAATCGGACATATGGTCATCCTAGGAAATGGCATTTAGGCCAAGGCTATCTGTCTTTTATTTCGAGGCATAGTAAAGCACAAGAAAAAAAAGTCCATGTACATTTTCAGCCATGATGTACAGTATTGGCAATGATGGGTGGCAAATAAATGTGTATATTGAATGGGATGAAATAGTTTAGATGAACTTCTGGCCACATCTAGAACCACATCTGTATGTGGGTTTCAATGTACTCTTTAAAAGTAGCTTGATTGTCTTTTTTTTCTTTCCAGGTTTCTGCAGGGAAATATCCAGGAGAAAGTGTCTAAATCCCACTTTCCTTATGCTGTTTTCGTTTCTGTGTGGAGCTGAGTTTTCTTTGCACCTTGTCATTTCTGGGAAGTTGCAGTATAGTTGTTTGTGTCAAGTCAGTATTTGATGCCATGATATTAAAACAGCAAGAGCAACTAGATCTAACAGTGGGCTGGGGGAGGGAGGAAGAGGGAGTGTGATGGAATCCTCTCTTCTTTTAGTGGTAGTGTTTGTTTAAAGCTAGGGACTGGCATTTTGGAAATGAAGAGTCAAACTTCAAGGAGAACATCTGTTCTGCATTTTGTTTTAACCTTTTCTTTGTGCGGGGGGCGGGGAGGAGGGAGGGAGGGTATTGTTAGATGGAGCTTCTAGAGCTAAGCTAAAAATGGAACAGCAGCTGCCTTAGGAGCTCCTAATGCTTTTAGTTTCCTTTGCTAGCCAGTAAATTCTCTTCACCCCCAACCAAGAAATAGGTGCAACTGCTGGAATGAGAGGGCATGTCCCCCTCCATACACATGGATCCTCATCCCAGGTGCCTCCCCACCTATTGTGTAGTTTCATTATATCTCCGAGTCTGTTTTTAGCTCCCCTAGCTTTTTTTTTTTTTCCTCTTTTCAAAATGAAAAGGTTTATCTTTGGACAGGGAACTGTTTTTATGGCTTAGCTGCTGGAGATGAAGCCTGATTGTTCTGTTAAGGGTCTAACCAACCTGACTGCTAGGGCTTTATGGCATGGGGAGAAGTTACAGTTCTGCAGTTTTTTGCAGGTTCATTACATTTCTTTTTAACCTTTTTATCTAATTTTATCCAATTGCAGCATGTAATGAATAAAATATACAGAATTTATTTGTGGAGCCTGGGCGGATAGGAAAGCCTGGAACTCCTGCTATACTGTTGCAGAAGACCTCAAGCAGTGCCAGGCTGTGGCAGGCTGCTGAGAGCTAAATTGGTACAGCTGAGTTGCAGAATTTACCTGGTGCAGTGAAAGTTAGCAGGGAAATTATCCCCACAGGCTTCTGTGCTTTTATTTTTGGATTTTTTCTTGTAAATTAAACAACACACTGTTACTAATTTATCGGCTGAATAGTTGGACAGGAGCAAATATTTATTTTGAGTGTCCATGAGCCATAGACAGAGATTACAGATGAACAGCTTTTTAAGATGCAATTATAGTCAGAATATTGATTGTATAAAAATAGCACCTTATTACACAACAGTTCTGCCCTCTGTGTGCATCCAGATTTCTAACTGCTTTTTGTAGTTACAGTAGAAAATTTTTGCTACTTTTTAAACTTGCTAACTCTGCTGAGTCAACACAGCCATGAAAAGGAGAGCTAGCTTCTTTTCTGGCTTATAAATCATCAATGTAATTAATTAAGTTCCAGCTGGAAAGTCTTCATCAGTGATATTGGATGAAGAGGAAAGTGACCTTGATTATCCATTGCATTGCCCTTTTTGTAGTCATTTACACCTGTTTAGAGTGGGTGCAAATCGCTATCAAATCAGACTGGTAGAGAGCTACTCCCACATTATACAGGTGTAAGTGATTATACAGGTGGGGGGAAAAGCAGGACTCACACCTTGATTCTTACATCCCACTTTGTAAATAAAAAAGCTCTGTGAATACAAACAACATGTTTGTAGCAAATAGGATACTGAAGCTTTAGAAAGGCAATAAGCGGGGAACTCCATAATGCCATTTTTGAAGGATATAGAAGCAAGTACAGTACTCTGTGGGTTTGGGCCCTCTGTAATGAATTTGCCTCTTCTCCTTTCCCCACCACCCCAAGTCCTGGTGGTGTTGCTGCAGCTTTGCTTGTCTCTTGCTCTCTTTTCTCTTTCTATCCTTTTTTCCTTTGCATATTTTGGTGAGTTGCTTTTTATGTATTCTCTCTACTGCTTTTTCTTAGTTCTCTCCTGCCTCCCTTTGCCTCTGTCTTCTCACATTATGTGCTTCTCTGAGCCCCTCAGTTCCCAGCCTCCGTCTCTAAATTCTGTCCTCCTTCCCTCTCTCTTTTCCACATACCTTTCTCTCTCTCTCCCCAGAGCTTACCAGTTTTGCTCTCCCTTTTCTCTTCTATTCTCCCTACAGTGAAGAGCGGACAATAATAACACCAAGCTCTTATATAGCCAGATAGGGCTGACATTTAAGTAGCAGAGAAAACAACATGAGTGTTCACAAAATTAGATGGATGGCAATGGCCTTTGTATCTTCTGAGACTGTAATGAGGAATTTGTTAAGCAGTTTCTTCAGCTGAATGCAGATACGTAAATAGCAATTACAAGCTAGACAACATTTACTGTAGTGGTAAAAATTTGACAAAAATGAAGAAAAACTAGAGTAGTGGTGAACAGTTCATGGATGTTTATCATTGTCTTTTATTGAAAAAAATCAATATTCTCACTAGCCTTGAGAGAGAGAGAGAGAGAGAGAGACTGCCAAAAACAGCCAACAAAGGAAGGAATTTAAAAATATTCTGACTATATATGTTACCAGAACAGAAATAATAATCAAAATAAGTTTTAGTTTATAGGTAATTGTGTTGAAATACCTGTATGTGCCAAGGAAAATGTAATTAAAGACCTATATTCCGAAAGAGAACAAATAAGGCCATATTGTCTAAACAAGCAAACAAAACACATCCCTAACCTCTCACCCCAATATATAGCAAACAGCTCAGAATTAATCAATACAAGCTAGAGGGGAAGGAAAGAAAAAGCCATATCACTGATAGACGGCTGAGAATGTCAAGAAGAATAACATTCTAAAGTTCTGCCCAGATCGTGGTCAGTGAGTCATGATTTCACTCATAATTTAATTTCTTCCATGGTGTATGACAGACAAGCCAAGTGTCAGACTGATATGCGTCTCTGATAGGGGACTGAATTCTGAGGAGCTGAATCTGCATATACAAGAGTGCAAGGTGTTTTAGACAGGGCTAAGTCTCCAAACACAAATGATGTAGTTTTAAGTGCTTTTTGTTTCTCTAAATGCATGGGAAACTAACAGAGGAAGAGACTAGTGAGAAGAACAATGAACTTATCAGTAGGTGAGCTGAAAGATCCCAGACAGAGGAAGGCCTTGGCAGTGAGCACAGTGGAGTTTGGACTGAGTGTTAGGCAAATAGGCTCCTAAATTAATTGTTAATGGGCTAAAATAAAGAAAATATGTTAAATAAACAAACATCTAAGCCCCCTCCCAACTTCTAAATTAAAGGTAAAAATAAAACTTAGTGCCAATTAAAATTAAATTAAAATTCCAGTTTAAATATGGAGGAAAATTACTTTAGGAGGGGTGAGCCACCCTAGCTCAATGTAGACAGTGCAGGAAGTATAACTACCTGTCCTGTCATCAAATGGTCAAAGACACTTTCTGTCTTAGCTCATTCAAATGAGCTACTACACCAGGGAACTGGAAAGGTAACGAATGATGGACCTATCTTTAAGGAAGTTGTTGGGGTAATTCTAGGAATTACAGGTCGGTGACTGATGTCAGCACTAAATAAATAAGTTGAAATGATAATTAAAAATACAATTATAAAACATCTAAATGAACATGATCTGATAGCTAGAGCTGTGCAAATATCTG
Organism: Dermatemys mawii; assembly: GCA_007922305.1. Taxonomy (NCBI): domain Eukaryota; kingdom Metazoa; phylum Chordata; order Testudines; family Dermatemydidae; genus Dermatemys; species Dermatemys mawii. Next base: position 51,179,002 of record ML677334.1, read on the forward strand.
ATTTTTCAATTTGCTGGCAATTTTGAAAAAAAATATTTTGGGTTGACCCAAAATGAAATTTTTAGAAATGTTCAGGGAATTGAAAAGTAGAAAAAATGTGTTTTGGGCCAAAAAAAGTTCTGTTTAGATTTTGCGGATTTAAAAATGATTTTTAAAATATTTGTAGAGATAAAATTGAAGGAAATTTGGAAACAAAAAGTCACTTTGAATTAGGGTGACCACATGTCCTGTTTTTAAAGGGACAGTCCCATATTTAAGCCCTTCTGCAGGTGTCCCAACTTTTCCTTTAAAACAGGTAAATTGTGCTGTATTTTCTGTCTCCCCACATTAGTACTGTTGGGTTCTGCTGCTGGCTGCGTCCCTGCTCACCAGCCGCCCGCCCACCAGTGGCAAGTGTGTGTGTGGGGTCCAGTAGTTAACGATTGGGGTAGGTGTGCAGTGCTGATGGTGGGGCGAAGATGCAGTGCATGGGGCTGGCTGCTCCCGCTGCTGGTCTGTCAGTGCAGCCCTCTTCCTGTTCCTCATCCTGTTTCTGGACGACACTGGCTGTGTGCTGTGAGCTGTGGTGGCTGGTGCCTGGAGCCTGCCCACACTCAGCGGCCAGTTACGTGTTGCCTCTGCTGCTCACCAGCCTCGCTTACTGTCTTCCCACTGTTTTGCTCCTTTGTGCCCCCTCTACCCCCCAGCCTTGCTGTTCTTCCATATCCCCCCCAACAGGGCTCATCCTGCTCCCAGCACTGTGTGGAGAACCAGACCCTGGTCGGAGCGCTCAGCTCGCCAACAGCTTGGCTGGCAGGCTCCTTCCTTCCCCCACTGCCTCTGGCTGGGCTGGTGCTACAGGAAAGCCCAAGATCCTCTGGCCCAGTGCACTGGCCCGGAGGAGCAGAGCTCTGCCTATGTCAAAGTCCTGCACAACGCTGGCACGGGGAAGCCGTTAAGCTCTGGACTGGGGGGGAAAACAATTTCCAGCCTTTTCTCACCCTGTCCTGCAGGCTCCAGAGCAGACCCTGAGCAGGGACTTAGCACCCTCTTCACCCGCCCCCCCCACCTCTCTGGGTCCAGCCCCCAGGGAGGGTGGGGCTGCTCCATCCCTTAGACACCCTTGCCCGCTGAGCTACCTCTTTGGGGGGTTTGCTGAAGCCCCTGCACTCAGACTTAGGGCTTAACCCCTTCCTGCTCGTGCTATACCCAGGGAACAGGAGGTGTCTGGGTTATGTTTGTGGATAGCAGCAGCCTGGAGATGTTAGCTGCCTTTCAACACTGTGTGGATAGGAAGGGACAAACTGCTTCCAGCCTTGGAAGGGGTGGGGGTGGGGGGTGGGGACAGAAGAGGAGAGAGGCAGGGGGAAGAGACACAGGCCAGGTCAGTCATACCACCCGCCCCCCCATCTTCCCTGAGGCTGTTGAATAGAGACTAGAGTCTCAGGAATAGGCAACCTATGGCACACGTGCTGAAGGTGGCACCTAAGCTCATTTTCAGTGGCACTCACACTGCCCAGGTCCTGGCCACTGGTCTGTTGGGCTCTGCATTTTAATTTAATTTTAAATGAAGCGTCTTCAACATTTTTAAAACCTTATTTACTTTACCTACAACAATAGTTTAGTTCTATATTATAGACTTATAGAAAGAGACCTTCTAAAAACGTTAAAATGTATTACTGGCACACGACACCTTAAGTTAGAGCGAATAAATGAAGACTCGGCACACCACTTCTGAAAAGTTGCCAACCCCTGTTAAGAGCTTCATTTAGCTCTCCACAGTAATGCCCATGTCATCTTCCTGAGCCATTATAATTAATTTAAACTTGTAAGTAGGGTGACCAGAAGTCCTGATTTTTGGAGCTTTTTCTTATATATGCACCTATTACACCCTACCCCGTCCTGATTTTAACACTTGCTAGTTGGTCATCCTACTTGTAAGATGTATAAGGAGTTCAATATTTCTCCTCCAATGTGCATTACCTTGCCATTTATCAACACTGAATGTCATCTGCCATTGTGTTATCTATTCATGTAGCTTTGTTAGATCCCTTTGAAGTTCGAATGTCCCTCAACTTGATTAACCTAAGTTTGTGTCATTATCGGCAAATGATGCTAGCTCACTCCTCACCTTTTTTTCTAGACCACTAATGAATGTATATATTAAATAACACCATCTTAGTACAAAACCTTCCAGCACCCCATCTGCTAACCTTCTGACATGCAGAAAATTGAAATTGAAAATGTGTTCCTCCTGTTTATTTTCTGCCTCTTAGCCAGCATTTCAAAACAATTCCAATGACTACTAGTATTTCTTGTTTTAACTTAAAGTTTTGTGAGTTCCACCCTCTCCCCCACAAAATAACAACACTTTAAAAGCTTTAATTGTTGTTCTCCTCTATTTGTAATTAAGCTTTCCATACTTTGCTTGGCTCATAAGTTTAAGGGATTTTTTTTTAAAGGCAGCTTCTTGCACCAGCTTTTTGAAAAACTAATAAAAACTAATAAACCACCTTCACAGTGAATTTCTAGTGAATCATTAACCAGAGATTTGTTGCCTTGGATACTGAGCCAGGTAGATATCCTAGTTTTAAAAAAACCCCAAACAATCTGACCTGTGATCTCGGGAGACAGAACAAGCAAAGTTTCCCTGTGTTAATGGCTAAAGTTTCTAGCTACAAAGAGTAAAAAATAAAAAAGACTGAAGTTGTGGCTAGGTAGCTTGTTTTTCATCCTAAGATAAAAGGTAAGAAATGATTCATTGAATAAGTGGAAGCCAGCATAAAATAAGACTTTAACAATGAAATAAATTATCAATAATTGTGACAATTTTTGTACAGAAATGCTAGATGTGCCAGTCTTTATGGGGATATATGGGCGATAGATACAATTCTATCTCTTGACAGATAAGTGCTCTACTATGGAAGTGAAGGCATTACTCTGCCAACTCGATAAGAGGGTTTCCTTTCATTTTCTGGTCTTGTGTTTTACAGGAACATAGTTTTTCAGACCACCAGTGCTATAAAATCTTAAGCGCAGCATATGCACTGCTTTCAAGTAAGATGCAGTGGGACCCATGTCAATGAAAAGATAAGAAGATACTTCTAGGGCACCATATCAGGGAATACTGAAATGAGAGTCAAATCCTGGAGCTAACCCCTACCATGGGATCAATGTTAGGAGCTTTCGAGGAACTGGACCTTTGCTGTGAGTGAAACATATGGGAATGGGGGAGGGCAAAAATTTGTGGATCTAGATGGATTGGGGGATGATTTATTTATTTAACTTCTGTGACAAAGCAAAGATTTTGGTGGCACTGCAGAGAAGTTCACACTATACAGTCTTCTGAAGTTTTAGAAAGGACTTCAGTTTCCATTTCAAATGTTACCTTGAATATTTGATAATTATTGAAACTTGATAATTAGAGAAACAAATATGTTGCATCATTCTATAACACTTGAGAATACTCAAATATGCAAATAGAAAGTTAGCTGCAGCTGTTTAAAATGCTCCTCTGGCAAAATTATTAAGTACAAGATTCATGATTCTCTCATCTCTGGTTTGATTTTTGCCTTTGTTCATGAGTGCTGTGCTTGAATTTTTTGTATCCATGAACTTTGCATCAGAAATGGATGTAAACTCTGTTACTCTGTCTCAGAATATTCTGAGGCATATGTTCACTGGTTCATATTGAGATAGAACCACATTTATTGGGAAAAACCATATGGCATTTTTCCTGTGTTCCTGCTAAGAGGAAGAATGGGTGAAAGGCACTGGATTGTGGCTCAGAAGGTCTGATTCATTTATTGTCTGAGCTGTATACTCCCTGTGTGACTTTGAGCAAGATATTTGGGGCCAGATTCTTTGAAAGAGCTCAAGGCCAGATTATCTGGTGCTTAGAACTAGCAATTGGGGCTAGATTTTCAAAAGAACTTCTATTTAGACACCTAAATAAGGCTAAGTAATTAACCCTTTCACTATCCAGTCCCATTTCAGAGATAGAGAAACTGAAGCAGAGAGTTTAAGGCCGAGTAAATACTTCAAACTTAGGTAGACATAGCTATGGTACTCAGAGGTGTGAAAAATCCACACCCATGCTGTTGCTATGAAGACCTTACCCCCAGTGTAGATGAGCTAAGTCTACAGAAGAAAGTCTTTGTTGTCAGGGGAGGTGGAGTTTCTTTGGAAATGGAAAATCCTTTTCTGTCACTGTAGACAGTGTCTCCATTATGTGGCTACGCTGGCATAGCTACAGCACCATAGCTATGCCTCTGTAGTCCCCGGTAGCGTAGACATGGCCTCAGTCACTTGTTGGCTTGCCCAAGATCTCATACAAGTCATTAGCAAAGCTGGGACTAGAACACCAAAATACTGACTTAGGCCTGTAGTGTTACCATCAGACCACATAATATAAACTGGCATATCTATATCCTTGCTGATCTTGTTCTCTCCATTTTACATAAAAATATAATTTTGTTAACCATGAAAGAAGAACAGAAGACATTAACCGTGAGCAAGGAATATAATGATGAAAAATATTGCCGTTAAGTCGCAACCCACTGAGTGTATATGAAGGGTCCCAGATGAATAGATATGATGATTATTAATATTTCATCTCTCCAGGGGACAAAAATACAAGATTAATTCCTCTGTAACCTCTCTCCAAGATCAGTGGTTCATGCGGATCCTGTTTAAAGGACTCGGGATAGCCTGGTGCTGAGAGCCAGGCTGTGGTAAAGTGGTGACTCCTGGCCAGGGGAGTTCTGATGGGTCTGCAGCATTTGACTGCTAGTCTTTAATCTGTGATGAATCACATGGCTGGGATTTATACAGGCAGATTTGGCAGTCTTTTCCTGCTTACATGGACAGGGATAGACCTTCATATAGGTCTTTCTCTAAGGATCTTTTTTTTTTTTTTTTGAATAATTACAGTGAGTCCAACCCTGCACACATGACTATTGGCTTTGATGGGAGCAGCAGAAGGCCCAAAATATATTATTGGATCAGACATGGATAAGGCATGTTATTCTTTTACTTTGCACAGTGTGTATGATTCACACTATTCTAAATCATTGGCACTCAAATTGAGGTCACAGTCAGGTTCAGGTGAGATGGGGGCCAATTTTTTTGTTGTCACTTGGGATTTTGAAGTGGAAAATCTTGAGAATCACTTTTGTACATTGCCTCTAGAGCAGGGAAAATACTGCCAACTATTATTCAAGAGTATTGATTTGAATATAAACTGAATTCATGTTGATGGTATCATTGACTCTTTATTTTCAGGTTTGCGTTTTCAAAACTGTTTATGGAAAATGAAAGTCTCACAAATACCAGTGCCAATGTGGTTTTATGAAGGTTCACAATGCAAGGGTTTACATTGCCAGCTTGAAACTGACATAGCAGCCCAAGTAGCTTAGTCTAGTCCTCCTATTTATAACTGTTTCAAGTCATCTAACTGGGAAGCAGAAATATTGTTCCATAGTAACTTAAGTCATTTAATTATGCAGTATCTCAGATCAATAGTCACAGCAAATAATTTGCAAGTAATTAATAGGAAGAAATATATCTCCATAAAAAAAATCACCAGATAATTTCAAATAACAAACAAATTCATAACAAATCATGCACAAAGAGGGACTAAATTAGTCTAATGTCTTATTATGAGTTGTTTAGTCAGATCTAGTTGCTTTATGCAAGCTTTCATTTTTATTATCTTGTATGTGTTTTGTCACAGTTTGGTATGTTCTTCTGTGGTCTGGTTAGGTCTGTAAAACTCTAATATGAAAGAAATAAAATACAGAACATGTTTTCTTTGGTAAATTGACTTATAGGAATGGAGAACAATTGGCAATGAGACATAGAATATTTCACATCTAGGCTATTGATTCAAATCCAGATCAAGTCAGTGCTGACCAGTGTTTCCCATAACAGGGCCTGATCCACTGTTGTCAGCAACAAGATTCCTGTTGAATTAGGATCAAGTTCTAATAGTTGTTTGGTGGGTCATTTGAAACGAGTTTGGTGGTCTCAGTCTAGTTCTCAGGAGGCAAGTGTTCACCTTACAAAACCACCCAATGTTAATCTCTGCAACTGCCCAAGAACTGAGTGAACATGGTGGCTGAGTTGTCATGCCTACCACCAGTAGTGCTCAGGGTTGAGGCAAGTTGGTAAGGTATTTTGTTGAAGTATGCACTTCAACTGGATAAAGTGAATGTTTTCTTCTGGGGTCCTCTATTTATCTACGCCATTATTATTATCTTATTTTCATGCTCTTATTGAAATGCTCATTAGTTTATTACCTCCACCTGTTGAATATGTTAAGATGCATTACAGATGTCGTTACTTGCTTAGTTAGATGCACAGTCATTGGGTTAGATATGCAGTACAGATACAATGGCCCAGAATCATTGGGATGGGATGATGGTGGGAGAGCAAAAGAGATATAATGGCAGCTCTGTATTCCCTGGCAAGAATCTGGCCAAGTTCCTGGACATAAGATAAAACAGCCCTGAGATTGCTCTATCTTAGGCTGGCTGCCTATGGTTCTAACAGGTTGTCAAGCCACCTCAGGATAAAAATGGATGTAGCAGCTCCCAAGGCACCTTGCACCCTCCATTTGCCCAACCATTCTCCTTATGCTGAAGGATGGGAGGGGTAGCCAGGGCTGGCCCTATACCAAATGGCACCCTAGGTAAGGAGCATCTTCGGCACCCCCCCTACCATTTGTTAAATTTTTGAATACCTTATTTTTTTTATTGCATGTGTCGCCCATTTCATGACTTGGATGGACGATTTGCCTGCATGATTTATCCCTGTCATATAAGATGATAAATTTGCATGCTAGGATCTGTAAATCTGTATTTATTCATGCACAGCACCCTGGGCATAGTATCCCCCAAGACTGGCACCACATGTGGTTGCCTGCAGTGGTGGATTAGCTACTGGGCCAAGAGGGCCCATGTCCGGGGTCCCCGGCCAACTGCGGGGAGGGACCTGGAAAATTGGATGCTCCTGCAACCCAACCCACTCTTCCTACCTGCCTGGCTCTCCTACCAGGGAGGGGGGTCAGGGCATGGGAAGCAGGGTCAGGGTGGGGAGTAGAGAGGCACTTGCTCTGGCCCAGGGACCCAGAAAACAGTAATCAGCCTCTGGTTGCCTGGGTCACCTGGCCTACATCCAGTTCTGGGTGTGGCCTAGGAGTTCTATTCCAGTTCTGCACCACTGAGAGATTCTACTATGCCAGGGAAATTCCCCAGGTAGCTTTGAGTCTGCTTTGTGCTGCTGCAGAGGGACAAAGCAGACTCAGCGGGCTGGTGAATCTGGCCCATAATTTTGAAAAGTAATCCTGAAAAGTGACAATGTTGTCCTGTTTCTTGCCTGTGCATTAGCTTTGCCAGTTTAGCACTTAGTTCAAATGGATGACAATAGAGCAGTGGGTTTTTAGGTTTGCTTTGCTGTTATGTAGGTCATTTTCCTTGTTGAGAAGAATGATGCAGGGGAAAAAAAATCTGAATTCAACTTGTCGTGCATTACATTCACCAACTCCGTGCAACTGACGTAAGAGTGAGCTTTTGATAGACAGGGGACAGCAGAGAATTCATGATTGTTCCAGCCTGGCCTTTCGCAAGTCTGCAAGGGAATACTGCTAATGAGTCCTTAGACATAGAGGGGACCCAAGTCACGTAAAATATTAATTAACAAGCTGAGCAAGGCAGGCCAGTAGTGAAACCTTGCCAGAGTTATTTACCTTTGTACAGTGGCAGAACTCACCTGCAATTTGAGCTGACACATGCTGGCAGGATTGCTGTTCATTCACACTAGGCCTATTGCTGGTTATTTGTGCCTCATACATTTTAATTTTTTAAAAGTAGAGGGGAACAAAACCACCCAACACAACCCAACTGCGCTGTGGTACAAGCAATGTTTCTGGCAATGTGAAAGCTGCACAGTGTGATAGTGAAGCAAAAGAAAAAATAATCCTCATTACAAGGACACATTTGCTTATTTGAGATGTGCCAGTTGTGAAAAACCTGTCATTGCAAGTTATGTACCTGCCAGGTTCTAACAATACTGAATTTTCAGTGGGGGAATTAGACCATCAGCCTCTGAAGGCTAGGAGGAAAAACAGCAGACAATTAAAATAATCTTTCTGCATTTCTATTGCCCCTTTAATCAGAGTGCTTTACAGATATTCATAAAGCAGGTTCTCAACATTTTGTAGATGGACAAAATGAATTTTCAAAGGCTTGGGCTTGGGTGTGGAGAAGAGGTTTGGAGAGGTCAGTCTGGGCACTTAGACAGGGGAATGATCAAAGGTGTATAGGAGAGAGGGATTTCTGCTCTGAAAGTTTGCTCTGTGTCCGGGGCAGGAAGAGTTTTATGGTGTGGACATTCAGTCACATTTCTACTCCCTACTTAAGATGGGGGTCAAAGCCAGGATGTTCTGGAAGAGTGCCAGTTGGTCTGTTGCCAGGTTATGCACTTTCCTCTCACTTCTTTTAATGTCAATACAATCTCCTCATAGCACCCTAGCAGTTGAGCATTCCCTGAAGTTTGTTCTCTAAAAGTTATGTCATTTCCTAAATGCTGGACAGGTTGGGCAGACCCAGAATAGGCAGAAGCAGAAGGCTCAGATGAAGACAGAGACCGAGACCTTCCCTGCTGTGAAGTCTAGTTGTCCCCAAGAGGGGATTTTAAAGTGCAAGCCAAGGGTAACTATTTATTTGCAATTGTGCCAGTAGATTGAAAATGAAACTAGGATCTTTGCTCAACTCCAGTGTGTTCTCAGGGTATTTGCTTCATGCATAGGACAAGGAGAGGGAGTCTACGGTGCCGTTGCAGGAACAGCACAGTCACTGCCTGAGATATTGGCTGATTGTTGCTCTTAGTTTGTACCAGTCTGTTCTGGTGAGATGAGATAACACTGCTCTACAGCCAAATGCTTCTGATATAAATGTAGTCAAATCTTACTAATTCTGGGTCACTGAGAATGAAAATGATGCTTAAAATTGTTGGTTGGGTCTAGGTTTCAAGATATGCTATTGGGTCAGTGTATACGACCCTTGACATGGGAATGGTGGAGGATAAGTGAGTTATAAAGGGAAGGGATCTCAATTTAAACCAGAAATCACTAAAATACATCTTTGACTGGATCTGTGAAGAAATATGTGAGTGGGATTGGACAGTACTTGCTTTTTAGGCAAAACAATGAATGATGCAATCTGAAGCTGGTATTGCGTCATACATGATATGAATTGCATCATGTTATTCCTAGAAGTCATGGATGATGCAATCATAACGAAGATTACATCACTCTGCTGAACAAATTGCCCTACATCAGCTCTAGAAATCATAGTGTCGTGCTGTCTTATTTGTCAGTGTTTGATTTTGCAAAGGGACACATTTCCGTTTAGCCAAAGTGAGCAGAGATGCCTCATACTTGTGTGAACAGTGCAGATAACTTCTGCTATGTTTGTGGTGAAGTGACTTTTGCATCACAAAAGCGCAGTAATACCACTATGGTGAAGAAAGCCTATCACCTTTATTTTTGGCTGCAAAATTGGAGATCAGGACAAGAGGTGGGCCCCACACATATGCTGCAACACTTGTGCAATAAATCTTCACCAGTGGTTGAACAGGAAAAGGAAATCTATGCCTTTTGCAGTGCCAATGATTTGGAGAGAGCCAACAGATCATACCAGCAATTGTTATTTCTGCATGGTGCCTCCAGTTGGGAAAGGTGTGTCAAAGAAGAAAAAGTGGACTGTGCATTATCCGAACATTCCATCAGCTATACACCCAATATCCCACGGAGAAGGACTGCCGGTTCCTGATGCACCAGAATCATTTTCACTTAAGTCAGACGAGGAAGAGGAAGAGGATGAAACTTCTGGTTCTGAACCATCAATGTCACAGGACTCACATTTTCTCCCATCCTCCTCCTCTGAACCACACCTCATAACACAAGCTGAACTGAATGACCTTGTCTCGGAACTACCCGAGAGTAAGGCAGAGCTGTTGGGCTCCAGACTACAGCAGTGGAATCTCCTGGCAGGTGATGTTAGGGTTTCCATGTTCCGTGACTGTCAAAAGGATCTTGTCCCATTCTTCTTCATGGAAGGTGATCTTGTAGCCTGCAACAACATCGATGGTGTGATGGCAGCCCTCAACATCGTTCACGATCCAGATGAGTGGAGACTCTTCATTGATTCAACGAAGACGAGTCTTAAAGCTGTTTTGCTGCATAATGGCAATGTTTTGCCATCAATTCCAGTTGGTCATGCAGTCCATATGAAGAAAACCTATGACAACATGAAACAACTTTTGAGGTGCATAAACTATGACCAACATCAGTGGCAGCTTTGTGGCGATTTGAAGGTTGTTGCTCTCTTGCTTGGTCTGCAGACTGGATACACAAAGTACTGCTGTTTTCTCTGCGAATTGGATAGCCGTGCAAGAGATTCCCACTACATCAAGAAAGATTGGCCACTCCGACAGTCATTGGAGCCTGGGAGGAAAAGTGTTCAGCATCCACCACATGTTGAATCAAGGAAGATTTTGTTACCACCCTTACACATCAAGCTGGGTCTGATGAAGAACTTTGTCAAGGCCATTGACAAAACACAAGCAGCTTTCAAGTACCTCCATGGAAAATTTCCAAGGTTAAGTGAAGCTAAGATAAAGGAAGGTGTCTTTGTTGGTCCTCAGATTCGTGAACTTCTTTGAGATGATGCATTTGACCATGCACTGCGTGGCAAGGAAAAGACGGCATGGAAAGCCTTCCAGTCAGTGACAATACATTTTCTCGGAAACAACAAGGCAGACAACTACAGGTTGTTGGTGGAAAACCTCCTCAAGGCATACAAAAGCCTTGGTTGCAACATGTCACTAAAGATACATTTTTTGCACTCTCATCTAGATTTTTTTCCACTGAACTGCAGAGCAGTGAGCGACGAGCACGGCGAGCGATTTCACCAGGACATTGCAACAATGGAGAAACGCTATCAGGGCAAATGGAGCCCATCAATGCTTGCAGACAATTGCTGGACAGTGACAAGAGATGCTCCATTTAATGAATACAAGAGACAAGCCAAGAAGCGCCGAGTAGACACTGAATAGGACTAAACTATGTACATAATAGTTTTTTTGCCTTTTGTTTCATGATACATTTTATTTATATAATTGTTTTGCTGATTTTTAAAGTGTTACATAAACAGGACAGGTGAAATATTATCATGTAAAGCAACCATAAACACATGAAAAGGCCTAGGTTTACAATTTATGATTAAAACTCTACTATGTACACAATATACATAGACATAAAATGTAAAAACTTAAATATCTTAGAAACAGTAGCCAATCAGTTGTTTTAATTGTCATATTTGAATTCAGCACATCAAAATACATAATAAATATCACATTTTTTCTGTGAAGCAGACAACTTCTAAAAAATTGTAGACCAGTGTAATTTGTCCTTTAAGCAGTCAGTAAATTTGTCTCTATTAACATAGATTAGGAAAGGACTTTGTCCCCTGACTTAGTGGCTTCATGCATAGTTATGATGTCACCAGGACTCATGCTTTTAAATAGCTCCAGTTCTTTCACATCTGGAGTGGATTAGGCATTTGTATTCTTCAAGAATGGCACAGATGCCACTTGAAAGAACTGAACTAGTCTTGTAATTACTGTAGATGGGTCAAGAGGAGAGAGGGTGTTGCATCTACATACCAGCCACACCCTAAGGGCTGGTCCTCACTAGGGTGGGGGATCAACTGTAGATACGCAATTTCAGCTATGTTAATAATGTAGCTGAAATTGGCGTATCTACAGCTGACTTACCTGCCGTCCTCACGGCGGCAGCGGGCGGCGGCGCACTCCCCCGTCGACTCCAGCTTGTGCCTTTTGGCGAGCTGGAGTTACGGAGTCGACGGGGGCGCTGCTGGCGATCGATTTATTGCATCTTGACGAGATGCGATAAATCGATCGCCATAAGATCGATCTCTCCCGGCTCTAGTGAAGACAAGCCCTAAAACTCACCCAAACATGGAAGTAGATGTTACTACATGCACTGATGTGACATCTGCACATGCCCACAAAATGCTGCACCAGTTCCCTCAATCTTTACTACACAGATAGATATATTAGCTTCTGGCTCCTGTACCTGACACGTTGGTATTTTCCCCCTTACATCTGCACCAAGCCACAATTCCCAACATCAGAGGTAGCCATGTGTTCTTTGGTACTGGGGAAAAAAAGAGAAATCTTTTTTCTAATGAAATATTTCTCAAGTCCAAGTTGAGATCTGGTCAAAATGGATAAGGGAGAGAGAGATACCAATCCATACCAGAACAGCCAGCTCGCTCTCTCTCTCTCTCTCTCTCTCTCTCTTCAGTTGGAGCTATTCCACTTCGAAAAATTAAATATTCATTGGGCCAAACAGAAAGGCTGAGTTAATAGTCTGGTGGGTAGATCACCTGGCTGGGACATGTGGGACTGCAGTTGAAGATCCTTCTTTACCTGATTCAGAAGATCATGGGTCTTGAACCTACATCTACCATATTGGGAGTAAGAGCCTTAACCACAGATTTGTTCTGGGATTGGCCTCAGAAGGTTTTTGTGTGAAAAACTTCAAAAAGTCTCATTGGAACAAAAGCAAATTTTTAAACTTAAACATTTGCAGAACAAAATTGTTCTTTTCCTGCCAACCTTAAAGGTAACATCTCTAACTAAAAGACATACTGATTGCTTCTTGCATTTAGAGATACACCAGTAAGTTCCTGCTTCTTTTGCACATACAGTTGCAGTCTGATGGGAAAACATCTAATTTTACTTAAGAATCTAATTTCTCCCATCCTGTTCATTCAAATCCAATATCCCCATGCAAAAATATCATCTCATGTTGCCATAACTCCGGTGATTTAAAGCACACATTACAGTTCTATATCTTTGTTTTAATTACAGATACTCTAGAAGTGTAAAATATTTATACGTGTGCTGTTCTCCTGTTCTCTCTGTACAACAGAGAGAATAAGTGAAGCTGCTTTGAATCTGTAATAAGGTTAACCTTTCTCAACCTGTGTTTATGTACTTAGGATATATACTCATAAATTCTTTATTATTGGAGCTACTAAGGATCCATCATTTATGAAGAAAGTCGGCAGCAAGTGTAGGTCTTGAGCATTTTTCAAGCTAATGCCCTCATTTGCTAAGGATATATACTTATTGCCCGGAAAGAGATGCTTATAGGAAACCATATCCAGGCTTGCTGGCATTTTCATTAAATCCAACCTTACTGGACAAGACTGTCAAATAATTTCTCTTCTAAATGTAAAACTTCCTTATTCGTCACAATTTTCTGCAAGATCTCATTTTCCTCTTCATCTTCCTGACACACTTGATATCTAGAGCGAGAAAGCCTATTTAATTGCTCTATCTTATTATTGCTAGTAAAGGGAAAAGGCCTCCTGTAGCTTGGAGTATGACCCCACTGTCTCCTGGAATGACTGGTGTGAGCAACTTATTTACTCCAGCTGCACCTGAGGATAACAGAATCCTTTTAAAATGACAGAAGTATGGTATCTAGTACTATCCGCTTAGTGTACAAATTCTATATTCAATTAATTAAAAATCATAACAACGTCATGTTAGCAAATTAAAACTATACATGTATAACCAGATCTTCAGCTACTGTCGATCAGTGTTGCTGCAATGACATCAGCTCTGCTGATTTACACCAGATGAAGCTCTGGCCCATGTTATTAAATTGGTTATTACTTTTTGGAAAATATTTCAAGTACCCTACATGATATACAGTCTAGGCCAGTTTAACAGGGTGTGCCTGCACAAAACAATATAGTCTTGATTCTTCTGTCATCAAAACTGATGTAAATCAGGAGTGACTTTATTAAAGACTTCTGAATTACAGAATCAGGCCTTATTTGTCTACTGATCTCAGTTTAAAGTAATGGTGATGTCCCTCTGTCCATCCATCCATCCATTCATCCATCCATCCATCCACAGTAACATATAGCAGAAGCAGTAAGTGCTCAAATGCACGCACCCCTGTATTCACATGCTACACGTTATTGTAATACTCTTTGTACAAAATATGCCTGGTGAGGTATCACTTGAAAACTAATAACTTATTGGACAATCATATCACAGTGAAAATATGTAGTGTGACGGAGTCAGACCCGAAGGATATAGGAGAGTGCTGGAAGGCAGGTATATTAGTCTCAGGATGTGCAGGTCCCTGTTCCCTGGATAGCCAAACAAAGGCTACTCCAGGCCAATCAAGACACCTGGGGCCAATTAAGAACCTTCTAGAAAGGAGTAGAAACAGCTAGCCTAATTGGGACACTTGAAGCCAATCAGAGACTGGCTGAAAGCAGATAAAAACCTCCCAGTTAGTCAGGTGGGTGTGGGTATCAGGAGCTGTGGAAGGAAGTTATGCTGTTGGTGAGACTGAGTGTTGGACAACATGTCATACTGAAGGAAGGAGGCCCTGAGGTAAGGGTGAAGTGGAGTTTGAAGAAGCAGGGACTGCTGTGGGGAAGTAGCCCAGGGAATTGTATTGTGTTTTGTGCCTAAAAGGTCAGCCATCTTAGCTGACACTATTAGGGTCCCTGGGCTGGAGTCCGGAGTAGAGGGCGGGCCCGGGCTCCCCCCTTTTCCATCTTCCATACTGGCCTGTGATGAAGGTAACTCACTAGGTGGTGACTCTTGCCAATTATACTGAGAAAGGGAGGTCACTCTGGGGCCTAGATGAGTTTCTGAGGCCCCTAAATCTGCCAGGAAGCGCAGGACCCACAAGTACAGACTTGGAGCTTTGTCACAGTAGTCATAACTGAAGTGTGTTAACCAGACAGATCTGGAGAATGGGTAAACCTGTTTCTCAAAGACAAAAGACATATTGATGCCTCTAGCCAGATGTCATCAAAGCTGATAGCCTATCACCTATCAAGTGGCCATTCTTTGGCAAGGGTGGCAGGAACAAATATCTGCATCTTAGCAAAAAAACAGCCTGGGACCTATTTCGCCACCAGACTCATTTTCTCCATCTCCACAATGGGAATGAAATTTATCTAGAGGCAACACTCAGGAAAATGCATTTCAAAGGAGGAATGAACTATAAAAGCGAGGGGCAAAACCACCCTTTGTTATGTCTTCCTATCCATCTCCTAAGAAGACAAAAGAAACAGTTGTTGGACTTTGTGAGAAGATCCTGGCTTAAGAGTTTGGTCAGCAGCGTTACTGGAAACATGTGGTAAGGGACTTTACCTTGAACCAAGTCTAGTGCTAGGAAGTGTTTTATCTTTATTTCTCTTGTAACCCTTTCTGACTTTAATGCCTTATCTTTCACTCAATACCTATTGCTTTGTAATTAAATAAATTTATTTTATTCTTTAATTAAAACTAATCCAGTGTTGTGAATTGTGGGGTATAATTCCATTTATGGTTGCAAACTGCTGTATATCAATTCCCTTGTGTGGGATGGGGGGGAGCAATAGACCTTATATATCTGGACTGTCCAGGAGAAGACTGGACTGTGCAGAACACATGATGTGGAGTGGGTGGGGGGGAATCCAGGACTGGGAGTGTGTTGGAGTCACCCTGTAAGTTGTAACCAAGGTGGGTATAAGCCAGAATGTGACTGGAGTGTGGCTGGCAGGCTGCAGCTATACATAGACACTCAGGGTGTTATCTGCAGGCTGTTTGGCTGAACGACTTAGCACATCTAGTGGGGACACACACAATCGAATGTATGCAATCTGTTCAGAAAAATTGACTTCTATAAATTTGATATAATTTCGTATTGTAGACGTACCCTAAGAGAAGCTAGTGAGTCAATGTTCTGCTTTAACCTTTGCAATTCAGATCATAGGTTATTGTCTAGGGCTATTTTTTCTTTGTCTTTTCCAGATGTTTTCAGAGACATGTATCTCTTTTAATTACCTTGGACATTAAAATTCTGAAATTTAATGTTTAATTCTTGTGACTCAGAACAAACTATTGACCTTGCTTCTCAATGCACTTAATGTCTGTGCTTTGCCAAGCAGAATAATAATTCATCTAGCATTTGCAGTGTTGGAAATCAGATGCCTGATGCCATCACTGAATAGAGATAAGAAATATTCAACAATTGTTGACTTCAGATTAAAAAGATGACCTTCACCAAAAGGAGACCCATTTAGCTTCAGTTTAATAGATTTTATTGCAATTGTTGGGACTGAACATCTTGCAAAAGAATAAAAAAGAAACAAAAATACATGTTAACTGCAAAAATATTATGGAAAGGAGTTTAAGCACAACACAAGATTATGAAAGAAATGATGCCGTTCTATACATCATTCAGAGAAGTCTTGAGGACATGCAATGGTTTGGAAACAGGGAGAAATATTCATTTTATAGCTAGGACTAAAGTAGCTCAAATTCTGCCATGTATAAAAATCATCAACAAAAGATGATGAGACTTGTACATATCTCATCCATACTAGTTCCACATGCCAAATCTTGTAAATATATGCCAAAGACTAAAGCTGTGTAGTAACTAGAAACACAGGGAGACTTTTATCCCAGGTATAATCCTACTAACAACTGTAGTGTCATAAATCTGAACTACAGAATTTGGTATGTATCATGCTATATGTTGAATAAAGAAAAAATATTTCCATTTGTGCAATACAATCTATTGCAACTGGCACAAGATAATTATTTTTTCTATTATTATTTATTTGTAATACAATAGAGATTAGAGGTACCAACAAAGACCGAGATCCCGTTATTTTAAGGACTGTGCAATCACAAAGTAAGAGACAGTTCATGCCCCTCTAAAGCTTAAAGTCTAAAGAAACAAGACAACAACGGGGCGTGGGGCGAGAGGGAGGAGGGAAAACAGAGTGACAGAGAAGGGGCTTGCCATTGGTCACACAAAAAGACAGTGACCAGGAATAGATCAGTAGGCCAGGTATAAAACCCAGTTCTCCCTATTCAACTGGCCTATCTGGCAGATCATGGTAGGTCTCTGCCTTTTTCTAGGTAAATAGAAGCCAGTCCACCTTCATCAATGTTTTTCATTGACTTCAATGAGAACTGAATAAGACCCTACTAAACTGGGGTCAAACTGAAGGGAAAAAGGTATTTATACTCTTCCAAGCTCCACCCACAACATAGCTCCACCCATGTTAGTCACCAAAATAAGGTTTGCTCACAGTACATTGTGCACATGGTCAAAATATGAATGAACAAGATGTCTGGGTTCCACTGGGCTCCTTGAACTTGGCTTCCCATTGGTGGGGTCCACGGGCTCTGCTGGGTTAGTTGGGCTTAAATCCTTGACTGGGGAAAAGCATTTGGTGTTAGTATCTCCTAAAAGGCACCAACTCATGACACCAAAATGATACGTCAGACACAGTGAATTATGCACATCTGTAACCCTCCCTCTCTATTCTTACATGTAGAATGAAATAATTAGCAATGTTGATATTTAAATTATAATTAGGCATCTTTAATCTCTCACTAAAATGAATGCAGCAATCCATACTTCTCAGAACTATTGTTCCAAGTTCTCTGAAGACTCACATTGACATCTCTGCATTGACTACGCTTTGTTAACATACTGAGGTTTTCTTCACAACCACAGCACCTAAAGGTTTAGTTTGTTGAAAAAATAAAGAAAGCTGAGAATCTGGAGGACAAGATAACAGTTTGAGAGAGGCACTAGTATACACATACCAAATCAATCCAAGACCTTTAATAAACATATGTGTATGTCCCTTTAGATGAGGCATCAGCAAAATGTAAATATGACTATCTCTATTGCATTCTGTTATCAGAAAATCATGCTATCTCCAGCTTATTCTAATCCTATTAGAAATGTTTCTTTCGGCTCTAATTTTAATTGTCTGAAGTCCCGTTAATCAATTGACAAATACAAATTGTTTACCTTTTACAGCAGTATGGCTGCACAGTTTATTGACAAACAAGAGATGTCATGACTACCAGTAAATGATCTCTGTTGCTGAACACAATTACATGGCTTGCTCTGACAACAGAAGTCACTGAGAGTTATAACTTTCATATCCTTTGTGTGGTCTCACCATTATCATTGTCATAGACGACAGAAATGAGTCATGCTGGCGGACGAGGCATGTATCTGCAGTTCTCGATTCTTATGAATTGAGTGCAGAAAGTCAGAAGTAGTATATTCCTAATAGCCTGGGTCCATGCAATCCTCAATACAATACTTTAAAATTTGACTGTGTAAAAATGGCTCCATTGGATTCACCCCAACCACTCCTTGTGTGTCATCTTAAGATACTGACTAAATATTTTTTCATTATTTTTTATTCCTGTTAGTTCTGTAGAGACAACACAGCTACAGCTTCAGGAGAGTGAGTTGAATTCTATTCCAGCTCACACATCATCAACACAACAATAGTTCTAATGAAGAGGGTAAAATTTTCAAGAGCTCCTAACTGATTTCCCAGTCTAAGTCCCATTTTCAAAAGAGACTTGGGTAATTGGAGCCATCTATTAAAAGAGATTTTAGCTGTTGCTTAGCTAAGTTGAACAACATCTAACTTTTAGAAGGCCTACTGCCTAGTGGAATTTTCAGCCCTTTGTTACGCGGCTCTATGGCATCTAGGGTCCCTATAGAGATAGTTAAGTGCCTAAGAAAGGGATTTTCAGAAGCCAGCTGGCTGAGCAAGAAGCCACCATACTAGGCAGGAGTGAAATGCTGAGGAGAGGTGAGGTTAAGGGAAAGGATCTTAGGTGCTTAAGCAGCTGACCTGGTACTCCTGGCTGATGGGAAGAGATATGTGCCTCCTTCTACTCAGAATCCTCAGCTACGAACCCTCTTCTAGAGTTAAGCACTTAAGCCAGGACAGCTGCTTATGTACCAAATGCTCCAGCAGTTAAAACAGTCTGTGTCTCCTGCTCATGCTTAATAATTATCTCTCATTTGCCTTGCATTTCCCTGTGCCCCTCTCTGTTTTTTTTTTGCAGGTGCTGCCCGACTGCATCCATTCTCCCTGTTGCAGGGTCTGATAGGTGTTAGGTGCGCTCTGAGCATGTTTACAGGATCAGGCCCATCTGGTGAGATATGAGGTCCCCCTACCTACTTAAAAATCCTGCTTTGGGGACTCTGGGGCTTCAGCTTGAACAAGGGCCCTCAGCTGCTTGAAAGTCAATGGGATTTAGGCTCCTAAGAGCCAGATTTTCAAAGGTTTTTAGATGTCTAAATAGACAGGCATTTAGTGCAATCTTCAATAACACTAAGCTAGTTAGGTGCCTAAATCCCATTGATTTCAATGAGAGTTAGGGGCTTAAATCATTGGAGTACTTTGAAAATCCCACTAGGTACCTATCTGCATCTTTAGGATTCTAAAGACTTTTAAAAATCAAGCTCAAAGGCTAGTTTGAAAATTTCACCGAGAATCTTTATTGCTAGTGATAAGTGAGTGTTGGCATTCTGAACCCAGTCTAAGTTTGTGGGCTTGAGAATTTGAGAAACATTTTGTTAAGTGTACGTAGAGCTGATTTTATCTGGAAATCATAAAGGGACAATGAAAGTGTAATCACTTGAAGCGATTTTAACAAATCAGCTTTTAGGGCAGAACCACACTGAACACTTTTGCAGGAAAACATTTTTTTTTGTTTCTCTTCTGAGACTGGGAACTGTCCCTTTCCCAGTACCAGTAGTACAACTGGTCTTGTTGTAAGTAACTAAAGTCATAGATCAATACTTTGCTTTTATTTGCCTATGTTAAATATGCATCACCTTTCTCTGGATGCAGACAGAGCTGATTCCTGTGTTAATAACTCAGACATATGGATTAGGTCAAGTTAAACAAAATGTAAACCATTTGTTTTTTAAAGCTGTTTGTGGGAGAAAATCTTTCTGCATCATAACAGATTGAATATATAATCAAACAAGGTGACGTGCTGCCAATATTTTGACAAGGGACTTTCACAGAATGTTTATCTATTAACAGATCTGAAGGCCAGAAGAAACAACTGTGGCCATCTAGTCTGACCTCCTGCATTCACAAACTATAGGACTTTCTTGAACTAACTACTGCTTCACATCCAAAAGCTTGAAATAGAGCATATCTTTTAGAAAAACATGCAATCTCGTTTTAAAGATTTTCATTGATGGGGGGAATAGGCCACAACCGTGGGCAAGTTGTTCCAATGAATAATTACCTTCACTATTAAAATTTTCACCTTATGTCTAGTCTGAATTGGTTTAGTTTCAACTTTCAGCCATTGGGTATTATACCTGTAATGGTATGCTAAACTATATTATATTGTTCAGCCCACTAGGTAGCACTGTGTGTCAAATACACTAGAACCTCAGAGTTACAAACTCCAGAGTTCTAAAGTGACCAGTTAACCACATACTTCATTTGGAACCAGAAGTACACAACCAGGCAGCAGCAGAGACAAAGAAACAAAAAAAGCAAATACAGTACAGTATTGTGTTAAACATAAAGTACTAAAATAAATAAAGGGGAAGCAGCATTTTTCTTGTGCATAGTAAAGTTTCAAAGTTGTATTAATCAATGTTCAGTCATAAACTTTTGAAAGAACAACCATAAAATTTTGGTCCATTACAAACATTTCAAGTTACTAACAACCTCCATTCTCAAGATGTTTGTAACTCTGGGGTTCTATTATACTGTACTTAGCCATGCCTGGCAGAGCATTAAAGAATCTTATACTGAACCCATCTCATGAGTATATCTCTGGGAAGCTGGCTCTGTAGTCAGTCTATATCTGATACAGAAGCCTGATCTGCTAAGAGTCTGGCAAGTTACTGTGTACAAGAAGTACATGACAGTGTCAGAAGTAAATTAGTGACGGAGGAAAAAAACACAAGAATCAAAGCGAAAGGTTGCAGACAGAAAGAGAACAACAACAAAGGTTGCAGGATCTCACCAACTTGCAGTGTCCCAGAGAACTTCAGCTTTACCAGACCTTCACAATGGAAAGATTGAAAGCAGTATTTTCAAGATTTCAAATTGCCACCAAGCTCCACCAGGAAACTGTAGATCAGGGATTGGCAACCCTCGCAGGTGGCCCCACAGGGTAAGCACCCTTGGCGGGCCCGGCTGGTTTGTTTACCTGCCACGTCCGCAGGTTTGGCCGATCGGGGCTCCCACTGGCTGTGGTTCGCTGCTCCGGTCTAGTGGGGGCTGTGGGAAGTAAGGATAAAGGCTCCAATCCAACAACTTAAGCATCTGAGTAGTCCCACTGGTTTCAATGGATCTACTCATGTGCTTAATTTACTCACATGCTTATATGCTTTGCTGGGTTGGAGTCAGGCATTATTAGTGGAGTCAGCAAGCCAAGCCATTCAAAGTTCAGTGAGTGTTTAATATTCTTTCACTAAGAGAAAAACTAGCAGCTGATATAGAATTCATCCCAATCTCACAAACTAGGAGTGTCAAAGAAGATAGTATACATTTCCAGAAATTAGGCTGACGTAAAATTTCATCTTGACAAACTGGAAGACAATTAGATGTTAGGGACAGATGGTTACATGAGTCAAGACGCAGGCCAGATTGGGAGGATCTACAAAGAGCAAGCTCCATGCTTGGCATCTAAAAGAGTCTACAGTTAATGGAGGCACTATTTCCAAGGAAGAAATTAGTACAACATACATTTTTGATTCACAAATAAGCAAGCAAGCAAACAAAAAAACCCAAAAGGAAGTAGTAGCAAATATCCAATTTTAATTTTCAGTCAAACACTAAATAACTGGAATTGGTATTTGGATGGCCAAATAATGATGAGAAGAATAAATGACATAGTTATATGTATTATATTGGATTATTTATTTACAGCTGAATGTTATAAGAAGCAATACCAATAAAAGTAACTTCTCAACTCACAGAAATCAGCATATTAATTCCATGTTAATTTTCCTAGAATATTTGGTTAATAACTTGTTCTTGTTATCTGTCATTACACATTATAAACAAATTTTATTGTGGGGAGAATATGTACCTTAGATTCAAAGTATTTGAATAACAGGATGAAGCCTCTAACTGTAATTAAAGGTGTTATTTCCATTTTTCTTTTATAAAGTAATCTTGATTACTTTTACTCAGAGAAGAATGACTTTTTATTTATTAAAGGCCAGATTGTGACACCATTACTCACATTCAATAGTACCTTACAACATTAATAGTCCCATTACAATCCAAGTAGCTACTTGTAGAGTAAGATGCTAAAGTATCACAGTGTAGCCCAAAATAAGTAATTCTTTTGATTATTAAAAAAAAAGTAGATTAATAAACTGTGGAAAGGCTAAACACTTTACTACAATTGCTCTTTTGCTTATACTATTAATCCAGAGGCCAAAATTTTCAAGCTTTAATGCCTAAAATAAAGCATTTAAGTCTTTATTTCAGTGTGAGATTTTCAGGCATGCTAATCCCCTGAAGCTCTTACTGGCTCAGGGTAAAGGATAAATTGACATGATGATAATCATAGAGACCACCTCAAAGCAAAGTTTGTTGATAGTGGTATCTCATCCTATTTAGCTTCAGATATGTATTTAAAGAATTATTCAGCTGTAGCATAATAGCTGGAATTCAGCTGGATTCAGTGAAGCATTAGGACTACATTATAAAAGTGTGTGTTGTACCCCGAGGTTAGCATTGAATCTGCTACATTTCCCCAAATACATGATTCAGATATGGTTTATACAGTATATGGTTGGCATTGCCATGCACACATCTATTTTTATTGATAAAGCAGGGGCAAGAAAGTTTTTTGTTGAAGTTTGGCTATTTAGGATATTTTTATCATAGAGTGTTCTTTTTATTTGCCTTTGTCATCAAATTCAAGAGGCCCTTTGTTTCACAGAGGTTTTCATCAGCAGCTCTATACTGCAAGATACAATTGTTTTACTTATAGAACTCAATCAACCAGTACAGTTCATGTGAGTTCCTTATTTTATCTGATACTAAACAAATATGGTAAACTGCATCTTGTATTTTGTACTGTTTTGACTGGAATGACATAGACAAACAGCTGTAACTTCACATCAATATACTTCAGCAACATTCTTTCAATTCTCAGCAATTACAAAACTGAGCCAATTCTTAGTTCAGGGATTTCACTGTTCTGTAAAGCAGGCAGTATTACAAAACACTCCTCCTCCTCAGAGATAGCTGTGAATGGCTTCTAAAATCTAGTCAGAATCCACCTACTTTTCCAGAAGTGTTCCCTGTTATTAATCCTATCCTCATGGTAAAATGAACAGGCGTCACATAAACATGTTAGAAAAACATATTTCACTCAGAGGGTAGTGAAGCACTGGAATGAGTTATGTAGGGAGGTCGTGGAATCTCCATCCTTAGAGGTTTTTAAGGGCTTGACAAAGCCTGGCTGGGATGATTTAGTTGGTGTTGGTCCTGCTTTGAGCAGGGGGTTGGACTAGATGATCTTCTGAGGTCTCTTCCAACCCTAATCTTCTAAGATTCTATGTCTGTGTATGATGTGTCCTCGCCTATGTTTACATGGCAAGTCAGAGTGAACCTCCCTCTCTACCCTCTGGGTCCAAGCTCGGGTGGCTAGTCCACACCTCTGTCAGTGCCACAACCTTCACACAGCTAATTTTAGTGCACAAGTGCAAGCCTCGCTAGGACAAGTCTGTCTACCCTGGCTGGTAGGCTCGCTCCCAGCTGCTGTATAAACATACCCTTAGTGGCTGTCCCACAGGAAAGACAAAGGTCCTAGTACTGCAACCATTAACCAAGGAACTTTAGCTTAAGTGGTAAACATCTGTGTTTTCATAATTAAAGAGCCAGGATTCAGTCGTGGATCCATAAGAGGTGTGTGTGTGTGTGTGAGAGAGAGAGAGGCATGTAGTGACCCCCCTATATAGTCTTTAGATTGCAAAACAACCATATCACCCACGCAGACCAGTTCATCAGAGATTTAGGTTGCCCAAACACATCCATTCTAAAGGTCTGTCTTGGTTTCTCATAATTTTCTCAGACTTTCACCTTTCACAGTAAAGTCTTCCAGGCCTGTGTTTAATTGAGATTGGATTTTTGTCTGCTTGCTTTAAAAAGGTGAGCAAGAATAGTTTCAGTTTTTGAAAATAAGGACAGAGAGAGAAAAAAAATCATTAAGTGTATTCTCAGAGCACTCCTTGGAAGTAGGGTAAGTATTATTCTAATTTTATAAATGGGAAAATAGAGGCTCAAACTCTGTGTATACCTACTCCCTTACTTTCAAGAAACACAGGGTGGCAAGTGATGGGCTGTGGATGGAAATGGCTGTATCTGAAAAGATAGCAGTGTTTCACTTTGGAGTCCCTTTGTATACCTCACTCCTGCTACAGGGTAGGAGTAACCTGGTGACCATCAGTACAAGATTAGGTTTTCCTTTGCTCTCTCTTTTCCTAATATTTTTTTTAAGCTGGTGCTTATGCAGGCAACATTCCGCTCCTATACTACAAAGTGGGAATCACAATGACATTGTATAACTTTATCCTGATTCTTGTGTGAATCTCCTTATTTTTTCAGATAGAATATGAGGGTTGGAAGGGACCTCAGGAAATCATCTAGTCTAACACCCTGCTCAAAGCAGGATCAATCCCCAACTAAATCATCCAACAAATTTTTGCCCCAGATCCCTATATGGCCCCCTCAAGGAATGAACTCACAACCCTGGGTTTAGCAGGCCAATGCTCAAACCACCGAGTTATCCCTCCCCCGCTGCATCTGTGCTGTGCAGGAAGGTCAAATAGCAAAGTTGCGGACCCTGAACGTTCACTAAATTAAAAAAAAAACAACAGAACAATCTTTCATTTGGAATATCTGAGAACAAACTCAAACTCCTATTAGGTGATGAACTTTCTGGTATTTCAAAATGTGTGTAGTCTCTGTTTACAAAATTACTATTACAGATTGTTAGGATCAGGTGATGTGCTCAGTATTGCATAAGACACAAATACAGTAGACTCTCGATTATCCAGGATTGGGTTAACCAGAAAGTAGATTAAAAAAAAAATATGCGTAACTCGTAGGGCTAGCTCTGGCTTTGTTGCCGCTCTAAGCACACAACCCCCCCCCCCCCCCCGGGGCACAGGGCAGCCAGTGAACCAACACCTCTTCCTCCGGTGCAGGGTGGCTGGTGAACCAAACTTCCATCCCCATATTTCCTCTGGATGGTGATTATCCAGGATTTTATTAACCAGGATTAATTTTTTCCCTATCATCCTGGATAATCGAGAGTCTACTGTAAAGACATTCCTGATCATGGGGAGATTATAATAATAAATTAAGTTACAACTAAAACAAGATGCTCTGTGAAATCCAGAGGGAGATCACTTTTGCCCCTTTTCCTGCTTTCCAGTTTCTTAATCTTAAGTTGTTTTGGAAAAGATACTAGGCTAACTCTCTGACTTTTTTTGTAATTGTGGTAGTCTTGGAAGAAGTGGGTTCTGGCATTGATTTGAATGAGAAGAAGGAGGTCTAGTCCAATGGAATTAAAAAATGGTTCCATGCAAAACAGATAGTGAAGAGGAGAAAGACTCAGAGGTGATAGTGAGAGAAGGGAATGCATGGTAAGGCTGGCTCTAGTGAAGTAAAGAAATTCTTTTTCTGTCACTAGACTGCTTTCTCTTGCCAGACTGGGAAAAAGATAAGAGACTGTTAGAACACATTGAAGATTCCAGCTAGAGTGGGCTGAAAATTTTCAAACCGAACAGTGTTCCATCAGAAAATGCTGATTGGATAAAATTGTGGGAATGTGTTGATTTTGTTGACATCTTTGATGGGAAATGATAAAAATGATTCACTTTGATAAGGTCAATACCTTTCATTTTGTATTTGTATTATAATTTATAACATTTCAGCTATGTTATATTATAACATAAAAGTTGAGATGATAAAGTTGAAATGAAACATCATGATAAGGTTGTTTCTGAAACAAATATTTTGGAAATGTTTTATGTTGAATTTTGGCTTTTTGTTCCAATCTGGTTGAAAGGAAACGTTGAAATGTCATAAATTTCCCATGGGATGAAAATTCTATTTCCCGCCTAGCTCTAACCAAAGAACCGAGTGCATTCTTTAAAACAGAAACTGGGCATCAGGGGTTTGAAAAGAGGTCTCAGCTTGTTTCTATGAATACACTACATCTTGCCTGCTCTTTTGAACGAAGAAAAACATTTTCTGTCAACTCTACCCTTTCTCAAATGAACACAGCTCTCTAGATCTCAGAGAAAGCAGATGGCACAGGTAGAGTAAATTCTAAGGAGTTCTTGTGTAAATGGTGTGCAGCTTGCCTTGGTGTCAGTTTTTTCAGTTTTGAAGGTCATCGTTGCATGTAAAAAGATTTTATGGCACCCTTGCTGAGGGTACCCGAAAAAAAGAGGTTTACAGTCAGAACAGGTTATGGCACGTTGCAACTTTTACTAAATACAAAACAAACAATAAATGGTACCCAACAAGTGGATAGAGATGATCATTTGATCAGATGCCAACCCTTTTTATGAATTTAAATTCCATTGTAAACAATATGGCCTTTAGACTGCAAAACAACCACAAAGAACACCCCAACCAGTCCAGCCGTGCAGTGGAGGTGCTACTAGGCTAATGTCCTGGATTCTCTTATTGTGAGTTTATTGTCCCGTGAAAACATGAACCCCCATCCCATGCACCTCCATGCAGGAAAGCAGCCAGACGACTCAGCAAATTTATCACCTTTAAGAACTAGGTCTTCAGTAGGCAAAAAATGGCCTAGCTCTATTTACTTCATTAGAGCTACACTAATATAGTCACCCACAACCATAATCATATTGAAGACATTGTATTTGTTGGGTACCATCCAAAAGAGGAACAAGAAATTCTCTTACACCTAAGAGCCTCCCTTCCAAAATTTTAGGTAAACTAAAGCATCTCATGGTTTCCCTGGCTCATTTTATTTCCACTGCTGAGGGGATTGCCTGCCCTACCAGGGCAGGAGCACATCAGACCAAATCAGCATGGCCAGAGGGTGTTGATTTGCAGGTTCTGATAATCTCTCTTTATTCTAACAAAAAGCACTAAACCCAACAAATGTACTAAAGCACTGCCATTTAGAGGAATAAAGTTCGCAGAGGCTCACTTCCAATCCACACTCAAAGGCATGATTTGGTGCCACCTCAGACCCTGTATGCCTCCCCACATTTTTACCCACACCGTATAAAGAGTTTGTGCTTCTTTTTTCTTCTTGCTGTGTGAAAACTCAAAAGTACTGTACTATTATTTATTATGTTTATTGTGGATCCCCAGAGAGTCCATGTTCTGTAATTGAAGCCAGCTGGAGACGGAGGGATTACACAAAATGAAAGCCACCGGTAACTTGTTACTTACTCAACACAGAGCCAACAATTACTTTCATCCTTCTACTTTTATTTACTCTTTTAAAGGACTCAGTAAGATGAAAGATGACAGCACTGTAGTACTGAACCTTTTTGGTTACTTTCCTTACCAAACTCAATATATTTCTCATGACGTTTAGACCTATAAATTTAGACTTATTCTTCTAGTCTAGTTTGGCTTTTTAAGCTAGATGCATCTCTCTGAGTTTTATCTCAAGAATATTTTCTCTGAAAACCCTAACAAAGAGTGGTACGTATGCACAGTATTGTCATTTAAGCTTTGAGGACCTGATCCAAAACTCACAGAAGTCAATGGGAGTCTTTCCATTGACTGCAATGGCTTTGGATCATTCCTTTTTTATTGGCGGTCAAAGATATTTTTAGTGGGATCTCCATGTAAGGCTGAATTAAGTCTTCGTTTATTAAGAACAAGTAATTATTTGAAGCAAAACTAACAAGTATAAAGATAGATTAACAATGCCATGTTATCAGGTGATAATACTAATATAAAAGCATACCATTATATTTAACAATGGCAATCTGTTTCTATTAAGCTATAAATACCATTTTTTTGGTATGAACATACAATGCAATAAAATGTGAACAATGCAACATCATAGGTTATTTTGTTTTCAGTGCTAATTTTGCAAGACACTGCTTTGATATAGAAATGCTTATATTTTATTTCCTTTTTCATATTTTATTACCATGAACAATTTGATCCTCCTGTGCTCTTCAGAGTTTTGTCATTATGTTGATGTGGCCTTTGCTGAAGATTTGGGATTTTTGAGTGGATTGATGTATTACAGTATTTCAATAATGTTTTGAAAGACTAAATTTAATAGAATTTAATACATAGAAATGTCCTTTGGCCTAATTTTATTTGGAAGCTGAACAGCAGACAGATCCATAAATACACAGTCACATGCATTACATTTAATACTTTATTGTATTTGGTACTAACAATAAATTTATACAACACTAGAAAAACTACTTTTAAGTTTAAATTAATACATTAATTCAGTGAGTGGCAGGTTGAATTTAGGGAATTTAATTTTGAAAGAAAACAAGATAGTTTACATTTTAAGGCAAAAGGCTGCTGTAATGCTCATAAGACCATAAGGATGGTCATGCTAAGTCAGACTAGTGGGTCCATCAAGCCCTCTTTCTTTCAACAGTGGTCACTGCCCAGATGCCTCAGAAAGAATGAAGAGAAAGGGGCAATTATCAAATGATCCATCCCCTGTTGTTCTGCCCCAGCTTCTGGCAGTTAGATGTTTAGGGACACCCAGAACATGGGTTTGCATTCCTGGCCACCTTAGCTAGTAGCCACTGATGGACGTAACCTCCATAAATGTATCTAATTCTTTTTTAAATCCAGTTTTACTTTTGCCCTTCAGAAAATCTCCTGGCAACAAGTTCCACAGGTTGACTGTGCATTGTGTGAAGTTTTAAACCTGCTACCTGTTAATTTCATTGGGTGACTTGGAATTCTTGTGTTATACAAAGGTGTAAATAATACTTCATAATTCAGTTTCTCTACACCATTCATGACTTTCTAGACCTCTATTATATCCTCCCTTAGTTGTCTCTTTTCTAAGCTGAAACCTCTCAGTTTTTTTAACCTCTCTGCATATGGAAGTTGTTCCCCACCCCTAATCATTTGTTGCCCTTCTCTGTACTTTTTTGAATTCTAATATATATATATATTAGATAGGGTGACCAGGACTGTATACAGTATGCAAGGTGTGGGCATTCCATGGATTTATATAGTGGCACTATGATATTTTCTGTCTTATTGTCTACCCCTTTCCTAATAGTTTCTAACATTGTTAGTTTTTTGACTGTACATTGTGCAGATGTTTTCAGAGCACTAACCACTCAAGAAAGAGATCTTGAAGTCACTGTGGAAACAGCTATTTTAAACCCCACCATTTTGTAAGCATCGTTGGCATTATGTTTAGCAATGTGCATAACTTTGCATTTATCAACACTGAATTTCATCTACCATTTTGTTACCCTGTCACCCAGTTTTGGGGATCCCTTTGTAACTCTTCATGGTCAGATTTGGACTTAACTATCCTGAGCAATTTTGAATCATCTGCAAACTTTGGCATCCCACTGTTTACCCACTTTTCCAGATCATTTACAAATATGTTCAACAGCACTGGTCCTAGTACAGATCCTTGGGGGACCCTGCTATTTATGCCTCTCCCTCGTGAAAACTGATCATTTATTCCTATCCTTTATTTCCTGTCTTTAACCTCTTATTCATCCATGAGAGGACCTTCCCTTGTATCCCATAACTACTTTGTTAAGAATCTGTGATGTGAGACCTTGTTATAGGCTTTCTGAAAGTCCAAGTTCACACTATCAACTGGATCACCCTGATGGGCATGATTTTCCTTTACAAAATCTATATGGACTCTTTACCAACATATCATTTTCATCTATTGTTCAACAAGTCTGTTCTTTAATATAGTTTCAATCAATTAGGCTTAGTGGCCTGTAATTGCCAGGATCTCCTCTAGAGACTTTTTCCAAAACTGGCATTATATTAGCACAGGATGAAAAACATCTTTAGCTGTAGTTAGCCCAGCTAATCCACATCAGTGGATGTGAGGTTAGCCAAGTAGGAAAAATTTACAGTGTTCATTTGCTACTCTGTTTGTGAACTTTGCTCTCTAGGTAGCAGAGGTCCAGAAAAAACCCCCAATCAGACTGTTAATTCTGTCTCCAAGGAAGTTATATGTGAACTCACCCTGGCATTAGACTGTTTGAATACTGCATAGTGCCCCCAAATAGCTGAATTCAAACTGTAATTGTAGGATTTTTTCTTTTTTAACATTAGATTACAGTTTTTGTCATTAACTTCCAATTTGAAATCACACTCTGATTTAGCATTTGTTGTTATTTTGTGTCAGGTTCCTCATGTTTTAAAGCTGTTGACTGAATTTCACAATGATTGCTACAATATCACAGCTAGAAAATCTGTTTGAATAAATGTTTAATGCATCTGAATGGAACAATATGCATTCAGTATTATGAAATCTGAGATGAAATTCTGGCCCCATTAAAGTTGATGGGAATTTTTCCATGACATAAGGGAGGCCAGGACTTCACCAATGGTATTTAAGGCTTTCATACCTTTATCCTTGACCTTACCTGATTTCAGTGTGACTGGGAGTCCTTACACTTCACACATTACAATTGAAATGCTAGTACAATTAGTACATATTTCCATGGTTTCCTCTGCAATGAGAATAAAAAAAGAGACAACATTCTCTGCTAAAAGCCACTGACAAATGTGTCATTTTAGCACAGTAAAGACTTGCTCCCTGCAATTGTTGCAGTAAATGCTTAGAAATAAGCAGTGCACATTTATGTATTGGACCACATACAGCTCCAGGAGACCAGTTGATTTTGAAATTCTTTTTCCTGATAATTGATTTCTATTGAAGCTATTGATCAGCTTTCTTCTGGGTGGAGTTACCTGAGACGTTCTTCAGGACCTGAGACCTTGCATCCAAGGGTTTTAAAATAATTGGCCAAGAAGCTTTCTGAATAGTAAAATGTTGATATTTAACAAACCTTAGCATGGTTGGGAAGTTCCAGAAGAATATGTAAAAAGCTAATATTGACAATATTTAAAAAGGGTAAGCAGGATAGCCCAGGACAGGCTGGTTAGCTTGACCATTGATCCTGGGCAAAATCATGGAAATACTGATATAGTTTACGATTAATAATAAAAAACAAATAATTATTGATAATAAGCATGATATTATGGAAAATAGGTTTTAGTTAACAAAGTTATATTTTGATGAGATTACAATTTTGGTTGACACAGTAACTATATTGACACACAGATGTAGGATGCTGTAAGGTATTTGACTTACTATCACATGATATTCTGATTAAAAATAGCACTATATAAAATCAATTAACACATATTAAATGGATTAAAAACTGGCTTGTTGATAGTTCTCAACAGTAAGTGAAAATGGGGAATCATCATCCAGTGGATGTTTCTAATGGCTGAGGCATGGATGGTCAGGCCTATTGGTCAGAGCAGGAGTCAGGTCTAGTGGCCTCAGCCAAAGATCAAAATCAAAGACAGCATCAAGTACCAAGCTGATAGTCAGAGCTTCAGACAGAGTCAGGTGTCAGGCCATGAGTCAGAGCCAGAGAAAACATCAGAGGTAAGGTGGAAGAGCAGGGACCTGGAATAGGGCAAGACGTTTGGAACTAGGAGAAGATGGGAGACTGGGATAGGAGCAGGAGACGGTAAGCAGGAAGGGTTTATGATAACAGCCAGCCAGGAATTCTTCTAGTGCTCAAATTCATGTTGTTACTTCCTGGTTTATATAGCACTCCTTGGCAAATTACGGGGGAGGGAGAAACTGGATGTTTCCTGCAACTGGGAGCTTTGAGCAAGTGACCCTCTCCAAGCTAACTCTTTGCTAGACCTTTCCCTGGTTACTTAGTTGAGCTATTGGATGACGGTTGTAGCCTCAGCATTGCCTGGGGAGCCATTCACCTGCATTCGAGTCCTGTGATCCCTCACAGTGAGATCCCCACAGATCTGTTTTTGTTTCAATATCTTTAACAATGAGCTGCAAGAAAGTATGAACTAATTGTTGGAAATGCGTGACGATGATGTAAAAATTAGTTGAGTGGTAAATTCTGATAAAGTCAGTTCAGTTCTGCAGAGTGATCTGAATTGTTTGGCAGGAGAGGCTCATTTGAACAACATGAATTTCAGTGCAGCCAAATGTAAGGTCATGCACCTCGAAACAAAGGATGTGGGTCACACTTACAGAATTGGGGAGTATATTTTTGAAAGCAGTAACTCTGAAAGGAACTTGGAGCTAAGAGTCTTGCATGACAGCCAGGAGATTGCAATGCAAAGTGGCGTATAAGCAGGGCAATATTGAGAAGACATAAGGAAATGGGGAAACCACTATATATGGCACTGATGAGATCCTTACTGGTATTCCAGTATCCACACTTTAAAAAGCATGTTGACAAATTGGAGAAGTTTCAGAAAAGAACTGTATGAATGATCTAAGGTTTGGAAAACCTGCCTGGCAGTGAGAGACTAAAGAAGGTTACCCTGTTTAGCTTATCCAAAGAAGGTTAAGGTGACTTAAACATGGTTCACAAGTTCCTACATGGGGCAAGTGGGGGAGAGTGGAAGATTTTTAATAGCAGAAGGTTTTTTACTGTGGCAGACAAAGGCAATATAAAATCCAGTGGCTAGAAGTTGAAGCTAGACAAATTTAGACCCACATTTTGTAACAGCCAGGGTACTTAAGCATTGGAAGAATTAACAAGAAACTTGGTGCATTCTGGCAGTTGAAATCTTTAAAGATTGGATATCTTTTAAAAAGATAACTTCTGAATGAACTAGTGCATATGGGCTTGATGCAGGCATTACATGGTGAAATTGTATGGCCTGTATTATGTAGAGGTTCAGAATGAATAACTATATGGTCATTTCTGGTCTTAAAATATAGGAAAGGCTAAGTTGTGCTTAGAGCAGGATCTTGGAGTGCGGTAAATTGGTTGAATGACACCTTTGAGCTCCGCAGTCTGAGGAGCAACTTGTAGCTGGTTTGGCTCCCAGCACAAATTAGAGCAATCTCCGGGCTGCTTTAATTTATGGCATCTTATAAATGCAACTTAGAGAGAGATATGTTAGCCAAGAATCTAAGGAGTGAGGCATGCTGTAGCTATGTCCTTCCATTCCCCAGACACTCCCAGCATCCCTCTTACACAAACAGACTAGGAGGGTACATAGATAGCTTTACTCCCACCATGGATTCCTTCTCACTGAGGGAATCCTCCGATGCCCATAGAGGACAGCTTTACTGACTCTTTGTGCTGCCAGGGAGGTGCAAAGAGACTGTAGGGTGGGCAGGCTTTTATTCTGTAGGGATAAAAACAATATATCAGACGAAAAATGTTTTTATAACAGGAAATAATGAAAGGTTACCTATTTTATTTTGTTTTGTTTCTATTTTACATAGGACAATTTGTCCAGGTTTTCCTGCAATTTTAATTATGGGGAATGATCACACTGCATTTTGCCATATTCAGACACAGTCCTAATAACTCATACTAAACTATCTGACTATTAGTGTGTAAATATTTTTTATTATTCCAGAATAGCACCAGGAATTACATATTTATTCCTTAAATGCCTTACAATGATAGTCCTCCATTATGTTTGTATCCTATTTTTCTTACAATCTAAGTAATCTACCATGTTCCATCTACATGTCTTAGATGCTTATGTGGTCTCATTACAATAGTAGGAATGCCTCACACCCTTTAATGTATTTGTCGTTATAGTCTCTGTGCTTACAATTTAGCTACAGTCATACCATAACAAAGTGATGATCTCAAAGAAAATGTGGGAATGGTTACAGTAACAGGGTCACATCACGCAGTTACTCACTGATGTCTAGACACATCCTGAGGGTTTGGCTAATTTAGATTTTTTTTTAAATACTCCATCAACTAACTAAGATGAACCTCATCCTAACAACTAAAAATTCAGAATAAATGTAAAGAGTTTAAGAAGTCAAAAATATAGTAATCACACTGTCAAGCCTCAGTCTGATTTTCACCTAAACTTCACAGTGTACATTGACACTAAATAGGAATTGTAAAACCCCAGGGCTAAATTCTCTGTTGGTGTAAAGAGATGGAACACCATTGAAGTCAATGCCCACTTACAGCTGCAGAAAATTTATCCCCAATTCTTTATTTAACAGCTGTAGTTTTAGTTTATTACTAGGGGATTAGCAAGAGTTCCAAAGTGGGAGGTATATTATCTAGCATCTGCCTAATCCAAGGTTGCTTGTGTCATGGTCCTTGGGTAGGCTGCCCTTTCCAGGATCCTTTTCCAGTCCTCCAAATGCTTCCACTTCCCTGGGTGGTAGACCCCGTGATCCAATCACTCTGACTGGATCTCTGGTTGCCATCTGTGATACCCTGTAGGCCCAGTGGGCAGGGCACCTACAAGAGTTTCCCATCAGCGCGTTGTCCACAGTAACAGCTTGCAGTGACACAGAAGTAGTTTCTCCAAAACAAAGTATGATTTGTGTTGCCAAAAGGCACACAGCAGTCAGAGAAATGGATTTAAAATAACAGACACCTATACGCATACAGGATCCCCTATGCTT
Source organism: Dermatemys mawii (assembly GCA_007922305.1). Taxonomy (NCBI): domain Eukaryota; kingdom Metazoa; phylum Chordata; order Testudines; family Dermatemydidae; genus Dermatemys; species Dermatemys mawii. The sequence goes on from ML677334.1 coordinate 51,213,562, forward strand.
GGCATTCCTTTCCAGCACCTAGCCTTTGTGTTCTCTTGGGGCTCATGTTACCGCCTTGCTGCAAGGCTCTTGATTCAGTCAGTCTCTCTGTGTCGGGCAGCAGTAGCGGACAACCCTTTCCCCTCCCTCCTTTTTTGTAGGTGAAATCTTTTAACAGACCAGTGTTTTTTGAGCTCCCCCTTCTCAGCCTTGGCAAACTGACTTGTCTCCAGGATTGGGGCTAACAGTCCTTATTCACAGCTATTGTATTTGAGGGGATGCTCCTTATACAGGCTATTGCTTTCCTGTGTGGTTTCTTTACTAATCTCTTTTGATTTAACTACGCATTCAGGCAGGATAGTGTGGCACAGATACACTGAGGAGCATATTTTATTTTTTTAAAATAATCCAAATACTTCCTAGGTCTCCACAGCTTCCCCCCGTCATCTGAAGCATCTGGTACTTATCAGTGTTATTGTTCGTTCTTTGTTCTTACAATTCTGAGCCAGTGTCTCTTCTGCTTGCTGAAACATGGGGAGCAGGAGCCTGAAGAGAACAAAATTAAGCAGAATACTGCTCCATTGTAAATTGGTATGATGTCTCAGACTAGCTTTCTTTCCAGAAATAATTCCAGATCATGGTAGCATTTAGTAAGAACACTAACAATACCGGCACACTGTTTCTTCCTAAGAAAATTAATTCTACATAAAAACCTTCTTGCTTGTCTTTGGCATCATAACAAGTTTCACACTCTGTCTCCTCACTATACCAATAATCTCCAACAATACGCATAACTTCCGCTATCTTGAATATGTGAAGGAAATATAGAGTGGAATTATAAAGCTCTTGAGCCCAAATGACATTATTGTGTTCTTTAATTAAACACTGCCATAACAACTTCATTATGTTTGCTTTCCAAAGTCAGAAGAAATAAAACTGATGAGGACAACAAGAATTTGTAGGAGTTTTCATGCAATAAATGACAACCAGCCTGTGCATGTAGTGAATCACTCATAACAATCATCACATGAAAACAGGATAGCTCACTGAAAAGGTCCTCCCCGACTTTCCTGTCACTGGGGGAACCAGGTATAGCATAGCCCTAGAAGTTTACAACTTGCCAAATGTACATTGTGTTATACTTGCTTATTCATGAGAGACAGTGGATGTTCAGAATACGGCAGTCCACCTACACAGCATGCAGTAGAAGATTAGTGCATTTTTATTACCCTTGCCCAGCTGTCACCTTTACAGATGCTATCCATGAATCACAAGTGCAATTCAGACACAAACAGAAAATGCCAGTAGAATGGCTTCATTTTTGACAGTGCTGTCAAATTCTGGGAATGTCAATGGAAAATTTAATATCTGCTCAGAGAGAGCTTGCAGCAAGCTGTAAAAGTAAGATCTTTTATATATATATAAATGATTGAGAAGACTAACAGCCCTCAGCTCTCACACTGCACAGTGCCTGGATGAAATTTAGCACAACCAGGTAGAGGCTACTATTCAAGCTGTCAGGGCTAGTAGTTGTTCTGATGTCGAGGTTCATATCTATGTATTAAATTGTGATGATACAGCTGGAAACACCTTGGATACTCTGAAGTCTTAGTTAATAACCCACAGGGGACAAATTAATCCAGCTCGTGACTTGCAGCGTTATATGTATGGGAAACTGAAATACTTGGCAACATGTTTGGGTTTTGATGCACTGAACAAATCACAGTTGAACAAGGAAGTTTTCAGTCTCAGGCCCCAAATAAATAAATCCAACTGAACATTTCCGTAGGTGCAGCATGTGTTTTGGAACTAAGGTCTTTATAATCATCACCTACTCCAAACCAAAAATGAGGGGACAGACTTTGTCCAGCCACAGTCAAACTCACGGGAGGTGGAGGGCACAGGAAGAGGCCAGGATCTCTTCTCAGTGTCCCCTTCAGATTAATCTGTTGGTGAGGTGGGGTTTACCTCTGCATGGAAGTAGCAGCAGGGCTGGCACTTGAACCTTGGATCTCTCCTAAAATCTATAAGTATCATGGGAGATCTGCCAGGGGCCAAGACTTTCTGCTTATGCCAGGGTGCATGCCTGTACACGGTCTTCAGAGCCCCCCCAAAAGCTTAGAAATGTGCTTCTTCCACTGGTGGTTATCTCCAGGATTCCCCATGGAATGGGGACCAGCGCACAGAATGGAACTACAAAAAAAAAAAAAATAGTAAAGCCTAGGGCTAGAACATCGCCTTTCAATGGAGCTGCTGCGAGGTGGGATTTGCATCATCTTCTTATTATTTTGTTTTGTATTGTATTGTTTTGTATTGTATTTTGTTTTGTATTCCTACAGCATAGGGACTTTTTAAAAACAAAAAGCTTCACAACATGTAAGATATTTAAGCATAAAAAGGGGAAAGTTACAGTCTGAAATTCATCCCCAGGAATAACCAATAAATCCTGACCCCGACCTGACTTGGTAGGTCTGGAGTTTTGTTAAAGCCTTCACAGAATTCCTGCATTTTAGGTGCCCAAACACACTCCTTCGACTACCATAAAATTCTCTCAACGCCTATGTGCTGTCCTCTGGAGATTAGCGATTATGATATCTTGTATCCTAGTGTGTTCTTGAATGCTCATTCCTACCCTTAGGGATCACTTCAATTGCTCCGATAATTGATGGGATCGTATTTGTTCTAGTTTTTCTTAAACGTTCCACTTTGTGGGAAAGTTCTTCATACTTGCTTCTTTTTTATGTTTCTGTCTACTGGTATGGAAATATCAGTTAACATGGTCTTGCTTGTCTTCTTCTCTACAGCAACTATATCTGATCTGTTCAGTCTGTGACAGCTGCCAGATCCCATAAAATCTTAGCCTCTTCATTCTCTAGAGCTCTTTCAGTTTGATGATCTTGATACTGCATAGTTCATTAAAATCTGTATATGCCATAGAGACTCTGATGCAGACGCTTGGTCATCTTGCTGAGTCAGTTCATATATTGTCTCTCAGCCAGGGTCTTGCAGGCTCTGAGCACATGATCCACCATCTCTTCCTTTTTGGAAAGTATTCTGCAGTTCAGGGAGAAATTCTGTCTGTTTTGTTTCAGACATAATTAAACCCTAAGGACTGTTCTTGTATCCTCATAATCTGTTTTTGAGGTATCTTTCTACAAGCTATGATTTTATTAATCTCTGATCACTAATGGGTTTGATCTCTCTTCACCACTGTCTATGCATCGACTTCAGTGTAAATCTTTCAAGTCTTTCTTTGGTGATTTGCTTTTGCCTTTCATTTATACTTTCTTGGGTTGGGGCACATGCTTGGCCTTCACATGTTATCATGACCAGATGATGTTTTATTCTGACTCCTCATATTTTTTGATATTATATTCTTCATTGTCAATTGCTTCCTTCACAGATAGCAGACATTTTCCTTCATCACATTATCGGATATACATTCTGTCCATGTCTTGATTGATAGTCATTACTCTGTACATTGCCAGGAGCTTTCTTGTTGAGATGTCAATTTTTTTTATTCCCTCTTGATACCACTTGATCATTCTGGCAGAGTACCGTACTACTGGTACGTCACCTACATATTTATGGCTCATATCAAATTCTTTGAGTTGAGTTTTGTCCGTAGTCTAATTGTTATTAATCTGTGATATTGTTTTCTCGCTTCTTCTTTGGCTTCCTTAGAAGTGGGTGGGGATTGGATAATGGGCGGGGTCAGGCTGTTTGGGGAGGCACCGCCTTCCCTATCCGGCCCTCCCCACAATTTGGCTTCTTTGGCTTCCTTAGGAGTGGGTGGGGGTTGGATAATGGGCAGGGTCAGTTAGTTCTCTGATTTCAAGGTGGGTAGGGGCCATGCTGAGAGAGATTTTGGATAATATCGTTGTTAACTTGTATGCCAATTTACTGCTCCTCTTTATGGACCCTGATGCACATTTAGTTACCCCAAACCATAGCTCTGTATCTTCACCAAACTTTTCTACATGGCATCAGTCTCCTTTTGTGGCATTATTAATTATTATTATTGGCATTACAGTAACTCGTAGATATCTCAGTCATGGACTAGGAAAGGGGTGGGCAAACTTTTTGGCCCAAGGGCCACATTGGATTTCAGAATTGTGCAGAGGGCCGGGTAGGGAAGGCGGTGCCTCCCCAAACAGCCTGACCCCACCCATTATCCAATCCCCACCCACTTCCCACTCCCTGATTGCCCCCCTCAGAACCCCTGACCCATCCAAACCCCCTCCCCCCACTCCTTGTCCCCTGACTGCCCTCTCCGGAGACCCCCCATTCTAACTGCTGACCCAGAACCTTACCCCCTATCTAAGCTCCCCTGCTTTGTTCCCTGACTACACCCTCCCAAGATCCCCCCACCCTAACTACCACCCCCTGAAACCCCACTCCCCATCTAAGCCCCCTTGCTTTGTTCCAACTGCACCATCCCAAGATCCCCCTCAATCTAACCACTACCCCTGGGACCCCACCCCCATCTAAGCCCCTTTGCTTTGTTCCTTGACTGCCTCCTCTTGAGATCCCCCCAGCTTAACCACTACCACCCCCGGGACCCCACACCCTATCTAAACCCCCCTGCACTTTGTTCCCTGACTGCCCCCTCCCGAGATCCCCCAACCTTAACCTGCTCCTCCCCCCAACCTCACCACCTAACCCCCACCCTTACCTTAGTTAGCTGGGTTCTCCTAGACTGGGCCTGGCCAGGGAGCACGAGGCCCCGTGGCTCCCCGCACTCCACCTGGCCGCCGGGCCAGGGAGCACGGGGCGGACCCTGCCCAGGAGAATGGGGACCCGCTGCACGCCAGCCCGGCCCTTCCACTGGGAGAAAGCTTGTGGGCCGGATTAAAATGGCCAGCGGGCCACATGTGCCCCGCGGGCCATAGTTTGCCCACCCCTGGACTAGAACTACATTGTGCTTGGCCCTAAACAAAGACAGAACAAAAAAAGCTTACAACCCTTTGTGCAGATAGTGAAAAACCTGTGCAATATTTGCAATGAAATGCAGTATGTACTTTTTAAAAAAGATTATAGCCCATTGAAATCACATCCAGTTTTCATTGTAAGACTCAGAGGCATGTCTCAATGAATGCTTTTTCTGTGCGAGTTTTCAATCACTAGCCTTTTTGGCCATTGAACTGAATTTATAACCATACTTTATGATAGAAAAAGTGTATTTATTTCAGCCTTATACTCAAATTTTGAGATTGTGGCCTGCCTTGTGCAGGAGGTCAGACTAGATGATCATAATGGTCCCTTCAGACCTTAAAAGTCTATGAGTCTATGAGATAATAGTTAACTACTGTATTTTTAGTCCATTTTTTTAAAAAAATGTTCACTTGTGGAGATATTCCACCCCAGAATTTTAGTAATTTATAAGCAGCTGAAAGCAGGAAAGCAGTATGGAAACTTAACTAGAACCGTTGCTTCTGCTCCTGCCATAATAAATAAAAACAATGCTTTGTCAGGTTAGGTTAACTTCAGTGGAGTATCTTGGTTTTGCTGGTATGAAGAAGAATGGGAAAGCAAGCAGCTTAACCAAAATTAGTTTCCATAGTAATGAATATAAGTATAGATTTCAAGTTCTCCTCTAGTTACTAAGGAACAATCCAAATTCTTTAATGGATGGTACAACACTATCAAGAACACAGTTGATATCATTATGTTACTTGATTATCTTTCTGCAGAAAAAAGAGTTTATATAGCATGGGGTCAGTATCAGAGTATCTTTTTGGATCTGTTACTATGCTAGTGTTATAAATAATCCATGAGTTTAGAGAGTTTTCTATTAGAGCAGTTCAAAGTTTATAAAGGCAGTAGCAGAATTCCACCACAACTTCTCTAAATCATCGCATGGTCTCCTTTATTGATTCTACATTAATAGCAGCAGCTGGTAATACCATCCAACAGAGTGGCAGGGTTTAACTTTTACACTATGTGTCAGGTCCAGCTATAGCACAAAGACTATAGTGAGAACAAGATGTACTACAAAGTGGATTCATTGTAGGGGCAAAGATTGTAACGGAATAGGTTATAGCACAAAATGAACCATACTTATTACTGATAAGTGTACAATCTGAGAAGTGTACTTGTATTTCTTCATTATATTATTTTAATCAGTCCATTGTATTTCTAGGCAATATGCTCCCTCGTTATATGTAAATGTGGAATTCCTTTGAAAAATACAAAGGATATTTTCAGAATGTTTGGCTTTCTGGCTGTGCATTTGATTAATTAAATAATTATGTTTTTCAGTGCACATATATAAAGGAATGTTCACTGACAAGTGCCAATAATATATAAACATTATGACATTATTTGAAAGCATCTAAAAATAAAATTTAAAAACATTGCAAACTCTTGTAACTAAAGTTTGTTGATAGTGGAAGAATTTTGTGTTGAAAAATAATCATATGATGAAATCAAAACATTTCACAGGAACGTATGAAATTTGTTGAAATTTTCAATAGGAAATTATTGAAATATTTCACTTTGTTCAGGGCAAAACATTTTGGTTTGCCAATCAGTTTTACTTGCATTAAAATAATACTATTAACACCAAAGTCAAAACAAAACCTTTCAATCTTATTGAAATAAAACATTTCCATAAAACATTTAAATAAGATCAAAACAAAATATTTTTTAAATATTTCATTTTGTTAACAGTTTGGAGATTTTGACTTTTAATCTGGATTTGGGATGAAATTTTGAAATATCAGAATTTCCTGAGAGTTGGAAATTCTATTTTTCAGCCAGCTCTGCTTGTAACAATCAATACATGCTATATGCAGTACCGGGCTTTTAAAAGAATAGTTCTATTAGTCTAACTTGAAAGCCTGTATTGTGTTTTTAACATATTATGGTGTTAAGTGCTATTTAAAAATAGAAAGACCTATTTATTGGCTTTTCTTGCTCAAGAATTTGATTCTGTACTGAGGAGAAACAACAACATTTCTTCTAATAATTTTTTTATCCTTGGCCTCTTCCTGTCAGCATCCACTTTAAAAGAAGTTGAGTGGGGATAGAGTGAACTACCACACTCTACAATAAGGTTTACCTCCTGACTTGATTCATAGGTTTCAAGGCCTGAAGCAACCATCATAATCATCTTGTCTGATCTCCTGCATAACACAGGTCATTGAATTTCTCCAAAATAATTCCTACATCATATCTTTTAGAAGAGCATCCGATGTTAATTTAAATATTGTCAGTGATGGAAAATCCACCATGACCCTTGAAAAGTTGTTCCAGTAGTTAATTATACTCACTGTTAAAAATGTATGCCTTATTTCTAATTGGATTTTGTCTAGATTCAACTTCCAGCTTCCATTAGATCATGTTATGCTTTCTCTGCTAGATTAAAGAGCCCATTATTAAATATTTGTTCCCCCTGTAGATACTTATAGACTGTAATCAAGTCACCCCCTTAACCTTCTTTTTGTTAAACTAAATAGATTGAATTCCTTGAGTCTATCACTAGAAAGCATGTTTTCTAATCCTTTAATTGTTCTTGTGGCTCTTCTATGAACCTTCTTTAATTTTTCAAAATCCTTCTTGAACTGTGGACACGAAACTGGACACAGTATTCCAGCAGTCGTCACACCAGTGCCAAAAACAGAGGTAAAATCACCTCCCTGCTCCTACTCAAGGTTACCCTGTTTATGTATCCCAGGGTTGCATTAGATCTTTTGGCCACAAACAGCAGGAGCCCTTCAGCTGATTATGCACCCTGATCCCCAAACCTTTTTCAAGTTGCTGCTTCCCAGGATAGAGTCTTCCATCCTATAATGATGAAGTGGAGAATAATTTAAATACTTTGAAAATCTCTTTCATTCATGGTGCTCTACTGCCCTGGCTTTGCTGATGAAGTCCAAGTGGATATATACCAAAATAGGATATACCTGGTGTGTTAAGTCACAGTCCGGAATTTTGACTTTTAATATCCTCTCACTACCCCCTTGCCTTTTCCATAGCTGGAAAAAGTCAAAAAGTCAGTGTACTTGGGATTCCACCTCACAATTTCAAAGTGAGCCCCCTTTTTTGAGGGAAAAAATCATCCCAAATATTTCAGCCAGCTCTAGACTCTGCTCTTTCTGCTCCAGGCTCCTTGCTTAGGGCTCATGGTATCACCATAATCCAGACCTAAATTTCTGTTGAATAATTAAAAGGACACTTTTCAGTCATGCAAGTATTCTTGTTCTACATACAAATTGCAATAATGTACAATGTAGTTTTTTTAAAAAGAAAATGCTCAGAAAATTAACCAAGGTGTCCAATAAGACTTTACCTAAGCCTCCCTTTCCCCTTGTTGCCAGCGAAAGCTCTTCTACATGTTACAGAGATGTCTGTTATTGATCCATTTCTCCCTGGTATATTTGGACGTACTATTAATACTGTAGTACATAAGGTTGTTTGACTGCTAAATAATAAAGATACAAACAAAAAGCCTAATTCTGGACTCCTTTTTCAGAGCAATCTCTGCAAAAATATATCAGAAAACATAACAAACACATTATTTCAGTTTCTCTAAGCTCTAGGTCTAACTCGTGTTCTCAGGTAGTGTGGTGATGGGGTTGTTATAAATATTTAGATTTCCTTTTTGTCATTTACATGGCACTTATTATTAGAAAGACTGACAAGATATTTTTCACTACCAATACAGGTAATGCCTCTACCTCAGAAAGCTCTTACTGCAGCTATTAAGGCTCTCAATACTATTCAGGTGATATCAGATTTATATAAAATATCTCTTCTTTCTAAAAAAAAAAATCAGTGTGAACTTCATAGATAGGAGTAAATATTAGACCTGTTAAAAGTGAATAAGCCATACATTTTTCAGAGGAGATTAAGCACTGTAGTGATTGTTTACCTCTGTGTGTCAGAACTGTGCTTCCACATATACCTTTTAAATCCCATATCCCTGAAGCAAATACAAAATAAGAAAAGCCCTGGGTTAAACTCTTGGATACTTGCATCCCCCAGAGGATATTGACAAAACAGGACTATCTTCTTCCTTATATGTCTGCTGGAACACTGATTTTGACACCTTACCTCCTGCTGGGCCCTTGTAGCTCACTGTTCCCTGGCCTTTGCTTTTACCAGCAGGATACTGTCCCTTAGTAACTGTGTTAATGAAATGTGATAGAAGAAGGAGCACAGTTTTGAGGGAGCTTCTTTTTCAGGAGCAAGTTTATTGGATTCTATTTCAGGATAAATATTGCTCCTTCCTTCTCCTCTCTCCTTCTTTGCTTATCTCCTTTCCAGAACTCAGGCTAAAGATTGTAAGGCAGTTCTCGCAGCAAGAGCAGGTAATTGGAGGTGATTCAAGTGTGGCTAATCAAATTATATTTACATTGGCCACAGTTCAAATTACTAACTGTTTTTAAAGGCCAGACCTCTCAGAAGATTGATGGTAATATTTATATATGGGAAAGGGGTAAGAAATCGAGCTGATGGTATACAAAATTGAATTTTATGACTACTGCTGCAATTCTCAAGTTAATATACTGCATTACAACACAGAAACATGTTGCTTTAACGGCATGTGGATATAATGTACAGCACTGGGGAAGCCTTCAATATGAATTAATATTGAAATCTTCTAACTGTTTCTTGGAGATAGTTCAGCCATCTTCCACCAGGTTAATCCAGGATGAAGGCTGCAAGCAATGATTCATAGATTTCAAGGCCAGAAGGGACCATTGTGATGATTTAGTCTGTTCTCCTCTATAACACTGGCCATAAAAATCTTCAAAGTATGTCCAAGTACAAACTGCAGTGGCATAGGTAGCTGCAAATCCTCTCCATCAGACAGGCCGTGACTGGTCAGCATAACCTCATAAGTGACTGACACTGGTTGGGGTGAGAGTGTTGTGAAAATCAGGGTCTAGGCATCCCCAGTGGGAGAACAGAAGGTATGAATCCTAACAAATAAGCAACTGAATTAATGGGTTGTTTACAAACTGTGTATAAAAACAAGTCAAGTAAGGCCTTTTATGAATGCTTGTAATGTTCTGAACTTGATAATCAGTCTAGCCTCTGTATACAGGTTATGGTCAAGAAGGTATACATAGATGCATAAAATTCTAATTGTAACAGTGGTGCAATTTCAGCATTACAACACCAATAAACAACACCCTTACAACACCAATAAAACCTCAGCTGGAGTATTGTGTCTAGTTCTGGGCACCACATTTCAGGAAAGATGTGGAAAAATTGGAGAAAGTCAAGCGGAGAGCAACAAAAATGATTAAAACATGGCCTATCAGGCAAGATTGAAAAAACTGGGGTTGTTTAGTCTGTATAAGAGAAAACTGAGGGAGGACATGATCACAGCCTTCAAGTACGTAAAAGATTGTTATAAAGAGAAGAGTGATAAATTGTTCTCCTTAACTCCTGAGGACACGACAAGAAGTAATGGGCTTAAATTGCCACAAGGGAGATTTAGGTTAGACATTAGGAAAATCTTCTCAACGGTAAGGTGGTTAAGCACTGGAACAAATTACATAGGGAGATTGTGGAATCTCCATCGCTGGAGGTTTTTAACAACAAGTGAGACAAACACATGTCAGGGATGGTCTAGGTAATACTTAGTCCTGCCTCAGAGCAGAAGACTGGACTAGATGACCTGTTGAGGTCCTTTCCAGTCCTACATTTCTATGATTTCTATGATGAGAGGGTGGTGAAGAAGTCAGGCAGGGAGGGGTACCCTCCCCAACCAGAGACTAGGTCCAAGCATCTAGTATTGTATAACCCAGACAAAGACAAATGATGGGACATTAAGGTGAATGGGAAAACACTGGGACATCGCAGCTATAATTTCCCCACCCAAATTAACCATGTGTCACCCTGCCAGGAGTGGAGTGAGGTGCAGGAGTAAAAAAGCCTTTTTATTAAAAGGAGGCTTGAAACTGAAGTTTTCCTCCAGAGCTGAGGGACAGTCTTGGAGATGGGGGACTGTCTGTGATTGCTGGATCCCCTCTATGGCTGGGGCAAGGTGGGAAACTGCTCAGAGGCAACAGGTAACTTGTATTACAAAAGGGAATTTTATAATGTGAAGCCTAAAGTTGCATCTTTATGTTTATTTTCTGTGTCATTTATATATGTTTGCTTCCCTTGTTACTTCACCTGTGAGCCTATGATTTTTCTATGAAATACACTTTTTGTTTATTTTTACCCCAAGCTGGTCTCTGTCGTGCAAACTGTGTGGGGTGTGTGTTCCAGGAGCAGTTTTCATGTCTTCGGGGGTAGTGGACCAGAGGAGAAAACTCTGAGTGTCTGGTAGTTAAGAACTCAGGGTAGAGAGATTTGTGGAGACTTAGGACTAGAGGGCAGTCGGGGCACCCTGGAAGGAGTGACTAGGCTGGTGAAAGCCAGAGTGAGACCTTTATGCTTGTGGGCTGGCTACTGGTGTCAGGGCCCCGAGCCACAACAGCACAGCATTAAGACCCCCAATGTTACAAGTCAGGCAGTGACAGAACTCCTTCCTGGTCTGAGTGATACCCAAAATGTCACCCATGTGGCTAGTGAGTTTGGGTGATACTGGGAATCATTTTATCCCCACAACAGTTTCTGCTCTTCGGGCTTCCATGGAAATTGGCCACAGGTTGTAGCTATCCTTTCCAAGCAACCAAAGTGGTGATGGAAATACCTCAGAGGTGAATGGCTCTGGTGGTGTGACAGCAGCATTTAATGGAGCTCTTAATACGAAGGAATCTTTAGCTTCCTCTGACAATCAGTGAAGTTGCTAAAAGCAGTATAGGAATATTTTTAATTTGGACTTTTAGACTTATGGCTAGGAAGTGAGAGACAGCCCTGTTTCTGGGACCACACGCCTACAGTGTTGTAATCGATATATTCAGCTTTCTACAAATTAAATATAATCTAAAGAAGATAAACTAATGATTAAGGAAAATTTGGTGATCAATAGATCATTGAAAATATTGCAAGAATACAAGCAGCAAAAAGTTAGCAAGAAATCAAATGAAAAGGTTCAATTGCCTCACCATTGTACTTTAACAAACAGGAGGAGTTACAAGAGGTGATTTTGAAAGCAATTAAAATCGTTCAGTTTCATCAGGTAGGGATGTACGAGGGGCATTGATCCGACCGTAGTCAGTATTCCAGAAATAAGTGCTGGCAGGAACAATCTGGTGTTTCTGTAGTTTGCATGTCAGTCTGGAAAGGCAAAATGTGTTCATACAGACCCAGTGCAGATGCTTTTCAAGTCAGTTTTTCATTTGGAGCAAGAATCAGTGATGTGGAATCAGATACTTTCTTAATGTAATTTCTTTATTTACAAAATGCACACAACTTGAACTGGGGTGGTGACAAATGGGGCCTGAGTAACTCCCTGCAGGAACTTCAGATAAGATACCTCTGCCCTGTCCCTAGAAGCATCTCTCTTGCATGTCTGTCCAGAGCCTCATACAGGTCTAATTGCATAAACAAACTCTGTGCTCCTTTTCCTCCCTCAGACCATGAACTGTTCTTTCTGGAAACCTCTAATTCACATCTCCTTGCTGAGATCACATGGCCTGGAAAAAAATGAGCATGCAGATTTGCTTTCCTTTTGTGTAGCTGCTCCGATACAAAGGAAACTCACAAAGGTTTAATGGCCCAGACAAAGAAGAGTGTTTTAATCTGCACACTGCATTTTAATGATACTGTGGGTCAGTTTATTCTAGATGGCATTTCATTCTGGGTGCTTATATGTTACTGACCACAAATGGGCAAGCCATTAGACGCTTTCAGCATAACAATATAGAGTCAGGGTCCTGTGTACACTACAGAAACTGCCATTTCTACATGCTGAAAAAGTGACATTTTTTTTGTACTGTAAGCCTATGCTTATTTCAATTTCAAACAAACAAACAACCCCCCTCCCCAACAGTTCCAGATTTAGGCTGGCTGCTGTCCAAACCTGGGAGTGAATGATGTGCTGGGCCATCATTTGGTCCTGCTTGACACTGCAACTCAGAAAGAAAGTGGCAGTGGCTGTGAAGAGATTACGGCTGGGAATGGTGGTGCAATGAACACCGCCCATCTGTGGCTCCTGACTACAAAGTGCCTATTACTGTGTCTGGGCTTTTAGACTAGGATTATCACCATCATGTCTGAATGCCTCTCTGATATCTGATCAGCAATGGATCTCCCAGAGGGAATTAGAGCAGGTCCATTCCTGGCAGAGACTCCAATGGTATGTGAAGGTAGAAACACCACCTGTCTTTTCTTTGGGAAAAACACCGCTGGTCACAAAGGACCGTCCCGTACCAGCTCCAGTGAATCTGGCCTGATATACTCTAGTACAACTGCGCTGTGAACATGGACCTGGCTCAATGAGGTCATGTCCGTGTCTCAAGGACAGTTTAATTGTACTTAGTCCGACTGGTGGCACAACTAAGTCAGCTGAAAAGATTTAAAAAACCCAAACAGATTGGATAAATAGTACTAACATAGTTCTCCTCCCTTTCTCCCTCTCAGCATCACTTTTGTAATGAGGTTTATTCTTTGAAAGGACTCTGTACACCTGTTGTACCTCTCAACAGATAATGCCAGGTGGACTGATAGCAGCCAGCAGCAGTGTCAAGTGGGACCAAATTATTGAACAATGGGAACATAGCTCTATTTACTGATGCTGCTTTGAAAGTTAGGCATGTCCATTTTTCAGAGAATTCCTCTCCTTAGGATTTTTCCCTTTTTAGTAATGAGCTATGTGCTATGTTTGTCCTACTCTACCAATATAATGCTATCTTTATTTAGGGCCAATTTAGGGAACTCCACTAAAGTCAGTGTGATCTCTAATGAGCATAAAATTGGTAGTACTTGTAATACTAGTAAGATTGGCAAAACCAATATTCAAGTGACACCCATTGCAATTTGCCATGTATTTTGCCTACCTCACTCCAGGGAGCATACTCTATAGAACTGTTACTTTGCAGCTCCACTTCCACACTCCTGATATCTATCGAGCCCTTAATTTGTGCCATTCATCTATAAGAGCTGCAGTGAGCACCACATAGTGTTACTGGGCCTCTGTCCTACTCCACTGCCTCATGTGTTAGAAGTAGAACCCCTCTACTCACTGAAGTTAGGCCTTACATGCCTATGGGATGTCTGCATTGCAATAAAACACCGGCCTTTGGCGCATATCAGCTGCCTCAGGCTCGTGGTGTTTGGGCTGCAGGGCTGTAAAATTGAGGTGTAGACTTTCAGGCTTGGGCTGAAACCTGTGCTCTGTGATCCTCCTCCCCTTGCAGAATCCCAGAGCTTGGGTTCCAGCCCATGCCCAATTCTCTACAGTACAGTTATACAGCCCCACAGACCAAAGCCTGTGAGCACAAGCCAGCAGACCTGGGCCAGCGGCAGGTGTTTTTTTGCAGTACAGACATACCCTCAGTGACTTCTGCTGAAGATACAGTTGATTAATAAGGACAATTGCCTTGGAGAGTTATTTTCAGGAGAGCAGGATGGCACTGAAAACAACTAATGCTGCAGAATGTGCTTCTACCTACAGGTATTAAAAAAAAATCACACTTTAATTATTTGTAATAAACATCCAGGCTGTCTATCTATCACCTGCATTAATTGCCTGAGACAGCTCTCACAGGGTCGACAGACAGCAGGAAACTATTTCATAGGGTTGTAAAACAGCCTTTTCTTTTGTGAATATGAGAAATTAATACATTTCTCCCCGACCTCTTGGGCATAATCAAATTCTCATAGCTACAGATAAAATTATATTTTCTCCTCAGAGCAAGTGCAATTCATTCCAGACACTCTTTGTTCCTCTTGATCTGCTGCCATGTCAAACAAAACTGTCATTCACAAAAATAATGAAGATCTTTACCTTCTCCTGTGCAGTTTGTATAGCCATAAAGGGAGTCATAAGGAACCAAAGGAGAAAGTCATAAAGCAGCCATTTAGCATTGTCCTCTTCAATTGCTGCTCTTTTGGTGTGCCACTGGCATGTGGTTTTGGCAAGATGTGAATCACATTACTCATGCCCACTTTGTATTCCTGAAATGTGCAAGGACAGTGGCTAATTTTTGGCGATATTTGATTCTTGGAGCAGGGCATTTTAAGAAGGGCTGAGGACAGGTCTTCAGCTATTGTAAACCAATGAAGCTCTGCCAAACGAGTATCTGTCCCTTACCCTTTACCAATAGTGAGCCCCTTTTCCCTTACTGGTGAATTAGTGAATAGATTTCCCCCTTTGTCCTCTTTGCCATGCTCTGGCACAGTTGTTACTGTCCCATCTCCCTGCTAATTTCTCTCTTTTTCCATATATACTTCCTGCTTCTGACCTTCTCTTCTTAGTCTCTTCTGATTTTCCTCTTCCACAATTTTTTTCTGTCTATTTTGTATTCATTATTCTCTCTAATCTCTTGAGCCCTCTCTCCTTGTAGATCCCTCTGCATGCTCTCTCTCTCTCTCCCACTCACCAGAGGATACTTGCTGATAGCATGCGTAGGACATGCACTGGTATTTTCCACTGACAAGGCTAAGCTGAGTGCAGGGGAGCAGACAGGTGATGCTTAGGACAGTACAGCACATGATGCCAGCTTTTTCTTTTAAGTCATTTGGAGTTTTGCCACTGATTTCAGTGCATTTATCACTGGGTTTTTTTAGAAGCTACAAAAATTAATTAAGGGTAAGATCCTGTGGTCACTGAAATCAACACTCTAACTCCCATTAAGGATGATTGGGTTGTAGCTGGGATACTGGAATTCTTCAGTTGGGGTATCAATACATTTGTAATTGTTTTCCTATTGTTTCATGAAAATTATTATACTCCTACATACTGGTTATTTTCAGTAGGTTTTTGGCTAGCAATCTGCAGAAATGAGCAAACTCTGGCAAATGATTTAAATGATCTATTACTGCATTTAGAAATATTGCACACAGAAATGAAAGTTTGAGTTCCTTTTCACATCAGAAGACATTCTCATGATGTTGTACCATATATTTACAGTAACCACACCATGGTGATAATGTGTAATTGAACTGTGAAAAGGACAACAATATTAGATTAAACAAAACCCAAGGGCAGTATTTATGGGTAATCTCTAATTTTTTGGAAGTGTTATTTTCAGACAGAAAGGCAAAAGCCAGTAAGTTTATCAATAAATCATATGCTCATTAGATTTTTCATTACATATTTATGGAGCTGAGTTTTATCTTCTAATCCAGGAATAAAAATAAAGTTTTCTTCATGTAGTGTCCCTTTAGACTAAACTCTAAAATTGAGTCTTTTGTAGGATGAATTGAAGCAATTTTCTTTCAAAATGTTCTCTTTCCTTTATGAATTTTACTTGTTTTTTATTCTGGGGCAAATTTAATGCTTGTTCTTTGAAGTCGAAATACTTGTCTGTATGAAATTATTGGAGGCTTTCTGACTTCAACAAACACATTCAATATGTATCTAGCCAAGTCTTGGAATATCTTTCATAGAGGCTACATACAGTTAGCCTCTAGAGGCAATTTAACAGGTGGCTTTATTGCATCAATGTCTTGATTTATTAACATCCAATCTCATTTTTGAAAATAAGACTAGTAATTCCTTGGGAAATTGTACTGCCTGAGGTTAATTCATTAGATACCACCAGACTGGGTTTCATTTCTCAAAAGCCTCAAATATTATTTTCTTAAACATACTCTAATGAAAGGAATGATAATTTTTAAACAATTTCATTGTAAACTAACAATTATTAAATATAATTTAACAAAGAATAATGGATCATCTTATGTTATACTTGGGTAATTATTTAAGGTATTGTAATGACATAATTTAAATCAAATATCAAGGAAAATCAGTAAGTGAGTTTACATGCAAAAAAAGTTAATGGCTGAGAGCTGAGTCATTGTGATATATAGATTAATTTGTCTAAGACCATGTTAAATTTGGCTTTAAAGGTGGCAGAACTGCAGCTAGATACTAACTAAAAGATGCATTTTCTATATGGTTAAAGACAATGAAGCACTGAATCTGAAAAAGAAACACTAAGAGGAGGAATGTCTGTGATACTGTTGCTGATCATGGTAGTACAAAGAATTTCACATTTTATTGAAAAGTGTTTGGAATCAAATTAACCTCTCTCTAATATGTCTTTGTCTCAGGCAGGAGCATCTACTTGTTGGATGTAACTTGGAGTTGCCATTTCCTAGCAACTAAAAAATGCTAATTCATGACTTTGATTAAATTGTCAGGGCTGAGCCAGGGCTCAAAACTGGCTTGGTAGGCCTTGGATTTATTTCTCTATTAAGATGCAAAGGAAGGGGTTATTCTTTGGTATGGGTGAATTGCATGTTGTTAATAAGACCACTTGTCTTGAGGCATTTGTATTCCATATAATACTTTTGTACCATGTATAATAATATAAATCCTAAGAATTTATTTATTTAATTTAATTAGATTTATAAAATGAGAGGCACCTGTCTAAACAAGTGACCTCATAATATGTAATAATGCTAAATACCCAGGCAGCACAAAAAAAGAAATTAATAAAATTAACTACTTCCTGCTATTGCTTCTTCTGAAACCTATCTACAAAGGATTTACAACATTGCTAACAGTCTATCTTATCTCTCTCTTCTAAACTGACTCTACCCAGTTTAGATATTTCTATGGCATCAACCAACGTAGCATCTAGATGCTGTTCGTAAACCTATAACCGAAATAGCTGTGTTGAAAAAAATCAGTGAGAGCAGATGCAGCAATATTCAAGAGGGAATTGGAACAATAAGGAGGAATCCCGAAGATTCAACAAGTTGTTAGATATTGGGATGATAATAATACCTGTAGATATTCAATTATAGCATTATAAATAGTGCTGAGGGAGCTTACAGTCTGCAGATATTTAAAGACCCAATGAAGCTACATTTTTATTGAAAATTTTGAACATTATATATAGAAATAATCCTAAAGACATTTGCATAGAAAGCCACATTTGTTTCTAAACATAGCCTTTTTTCTTACTGCTAATTTCTGCCTTTAAGTAATAATTATTTGCTAGTGACATCTTAATAATGTCTTTAGCCACCAGATAAGGGTTAAAAAGACTATGAATATGAGTAGCAGGAACAGATAATCTCCTAAAAAGCTAAGATTCCATTTACACATGGGTATCCCTGATGATTTCTTTTTTAAAGGAAAATTCTTTCTTTTCCTTCCTCCCAGCAATCATGACATACAGGCATGCAAGAAATGTTCCCATGAGGCTTCTGCAGGTTTATCATGGCTGTATTCTCTTGTGTGTGCAATTGCTTTCATTAAGATTAAAGGGAATTACATACTTGCAATGAGGGAAGAGTCAGTCCTAAAAAGAAATGTGAGAGTTGGCCCTCTGACTCACCTATTTCAAAATGTTGCTAGCTTTGAAATTATGTTCTTGTCAGAGGCTGTTTAGCGCACAATGCAAAAATAATATCCTTTTGAATAACTGATGTCACTAGCTTTGCAGAATTTGTTTGTTTTTTTGTGTGTTGGTTTTCAGATTCAGAAAGGCACGTTTTACAAGTGATTTTAGTTTTCAAAATGTTGATAAGCAACTTAAAGACTATCATCTTTAGTAACAGTAATTACAGTGCTTTAACTTAATTTACATTGTAGTTGCTGTGTCAGTGACTTAGCATTGCAGTAAATTCATACAACTTCCTTTGGAAATTATTTCCCTCTTTGGTCCACAACAAGCCAAGTTTGTTAGCCTTTAGGATATGTCTCAAGGTCCCGCTTTTCTCCTTTGCCCAAGTGGCCACAGATAGGACAGGATAGTGGTGTGTGCAGGATTTGGTGGGGATTCTGTATGCAGGTATTACATTCAGTTTAGTTATATCTGTTATTACAGCAGGTAACTGTCCATTTGACAGTCCATTTATCAGTATATGTTTAAGCAGTTGTCAAGAACTCCCAGGGCTTTGCCTGGATGATCTTTTGTTGTAGAGTAGTTAAAATGGGAATAGATAAAATAAATAGCACAAAGATGAAACATGTTTAGTGAACCTGATGAGGATGGATCCCTTTAAGGCTACCATATTGTTAAACTGAGAATCCTCGCTCTACTGGAAGTTAATCTAATGCAAGAGCTGTTATAGCATTGAGCAGTCTGCTGGAGCTCTTCAAATAAAGAGCGTAAAGTATGTGCCTGGATGTACTTGCATGGGCTATTTCAATCAGCAACAGGCTACAAGTTCTGTGCTGAGAAAAAGGAAAAACAAAACAGGAGGAAAGAAAAAATATGCAATAAGGAAAAAAGAAAGAAGGGGATGGAGAATGTAGGACAAGAATAAAAGTGCTAGGGTTTCATGGTTAAATGTACCTACTAGGTGACACTTAGTGAGTGTCAAGCCAAATATGTATTATTTAAACTTTTCTCTTCATTAAATTGGGTTTCATCCAATTGCCCTTTGACCCTCACTGATGCTTGTTGCTTTCATTTCGATAACATATTTGACCAAATTCTGCCTTTATCTACAACTCTCGCAATGCTTCACACCACTTAGAAATCAATGGGCCCAGATTCACACTGGTGTAAACCATATAAACGCACAATTCCATTGACTTCACTGAAATTATGCCTGCCTATGCTAGCAGTGAATTTGGCTAACTGGTGTGAGGCCAATTGTCTGAGCTTTGAGGGCAGGATGGGCCCCCTAGTTAGGGTGACCAGATGTCCCATTTTTAAAGGGACAGTCCTGTATAAGGACTTGTACAGGTACCTATTACCCCCCCCCCCCCCCACACACACTCCCTGTCCTGTTTTTTCACAGTTGCTATCTGGTAACCCTACCCATAGTGCATGGAAAATCTTTTCCTAGGCATTTGTTTGTTTCCTTTAAGTTTCTCGTGATTTGAGCATGGAGTGATTTTTTTTCACATCGAGCCTTGATTCTGCCTCAACCATTTTTTGCAGAGTGAGCCTTAGAGTTAGACCCCTTCTCGCTACAGAGCTTTAATACTTTTCTGTTTATAGATAAAGGATTTAAATTTTAGCCATTTAAATTCACTTCAGACTGACAGTTGGCTTATTGTATGTAGTTCATTACATTATCACCTGATGAACCCTTGCTGGGCTCATTTGACTGCCAAGACTCTTCTAATTCATGACTATTTCATAACTGATAATGCTGGTATCTGAACTCTGAGAAAATACCAGGAAGCTTAACTGTGGCTGTGTGTGCACTCAATTCTTTTTCGTGTTTTCTATGTTCAGAACAGGGTTCTTTTTAAAAAATCTTTATAAAATATCATTAAACCAAATGCTTTTTGTTGTTGTTGCTTTGTTTTGTTAGAACAAAACATTTTGTATTATTCCCATTTTTGCTTTATGTTAACCTCAAGTCTCAAAAGCACATTGTCCATTGACTTCAATGGGACTTGGGTATATGTTAGAGTTAAGCACATGATGAAGTGCATTTCTGAGTCAAGGCCTTTAAATACAACCCCAGAAGACAGTAGTTCTGAGAGTAATGGTGATGCTTGTACGTATCTGCCACTGAAGAAAAAGAGAGACTAGATAGGTGAGGTAATATCTTTTATTGGACCAGCTTCTGTCAGTGAGAGACAGAAGCTTGTCTCTCTCACTGACGGAAGTTGGTCCAATAAAAGATACTATCTCACCCACCTAGTCTCTCTAATAACCCGTGACTAACACAGCTACAATTACACGACACACTGAAGGAAAAAAAAGGACAAATAGTCCTCTTATCCCTACTGTTCTAATTCTCTTTGAGCTACAAGAAGAGCTCTTCTGATTCTGATGGGGGGAAGAGGGCGTCCAAAAGAATATTTCAAAAGAGGATGTAGAACAGGACCTTAGGTGCAACCTGCCCAGTTACTATTGGTGAAATTATAACAAAAACAAATGAAAGTCAATGTGCATCCAGAGCTTTTTCCGAAATACGCTCTCAGTTTTTGCTTTCTCTTATTTATTTTAACTCTGGGCCTGACTCTGCAACTCTTACTCATGCTGAGTAACTCTTACATGAGTAGACCTATTGGCTTTAATAGGACTACTCACAGGAATAAGTACTATGCAGTGTGAGTTACAGAATAAGACCCTAGTCATTTTGAAAATACAGATTCACATTTGTGATATGGTAGTTACGAATGAGCTGCCATTACTTCAATGGGATCTATAAATGCCAATATGTGGCATAATGACTATGCTCATTAATGTATGAATTCCTGCTGCTCTTATCTTAGCAAACAGTCAGATACCTGGTGACATTGGCAGATGGGGATAAAATAAGCCAGAGTTGTTGCCACAAGACTAGGATATTTGTATAATAATACTAAATTTTGTATCTTTGAACAGGTGGCAGGCGTGAGGACATACGGAGATGCATGTCAGTCATGTTAGTTCCTATATCTACATTCAGTGATAGACACAATATGCATCTTACCCCAAGAATAATTACAAGGCTGACTAAGTGGAAAACAATAATGTGTTATATAAAAGAGTCCCAAAATTGCTGGTGTGTAGCAGCTGCACATCATGTTTCACAAAGGACAAAAATGAGGACGGAAATTCATCACAACTTTAGCATTAGCTCCCTAGCTAAAGTTGAGATACCTCTCTAATTCCAAACACCTGTTTCTAGACACTTATAAATTGTCTTAAAAAATTACCCGTGGGGATGTAATTTCTTATACTTTCTTGAATGTCAAAGTTGAGATTTAATCACACCGAAGTGACGAGATTTGGAGTTCTGGTTTCCACATTAGCTGTAACATGGCCTCATTTCGCATATGCACTTAAAGGCAAATCCAATCTCATCTCCATGGCAGCAGAAGTCCCACAGGCAACAGAACTTGTGTAGTTCTGTTATGGAAAGGAGGCAATTGGATTTCAAGAAGACATGCAGGGGATATTGTATGGCATGGGTCTCATCTCCAAGTTATGCACAGGGCAAGACTGAGGATCCACAAATGTGTGATAGATAGGGTAATTAGTGGTAATCATGGCTTTACTTCAGCTGTAAGATTTAAGTAACTTCTGTGAAGTGGCTTCATAGCCACTTTATGGTCTTGGGAAGAAGATGCCTGAGCTCCGTTTTCTCTGTTTCTCTTCAAGATACCAGCCTAGCTATTTGAACTGAGCATTGGGATCTTGGTGCTGGTCTTTGCCCTAAACGATTAACACATAACCTCAGCATTACATGAATTTGTTAATATTCCATTCTCATCTTTTGTTCATAGTGTTTGTCCACTATAACATAATTTATAGGATTCTGTTAAAGTATCTCCATTGCTGGTAAGTTTTTGCATACACTTCTGTATTTTAATATTTGGTATTTTCAAAGTACCATGCCAATTAAGACCACAACAACATAAAAATGGCTACACTGGGCCAGACCTATGATCCATGTAGACCGGTATCAGATCTTCAGAGAGTGGTCAGTTCCAGATGCTTCAGAAGGAGCGAACAAATGAAGGCAATTGTTGAGGTGATCCATCTCCTGTCGTCCAGTCCCAGTTGCTGGCTGTTGGAGGTCTAGGGACACCTGGGAGCATGGGGTTGCATCCCTGACCATTTTGGCGAATAGCTATTAATGAATGTATCCTCCATGAACCTTTCTAATTCTTTTTGAATCCACTTATACTTTTGGCCTTCACAACATTCTATGGCAGGATGTTTCACAGGTTGACTCACTGTGTGTTGTGTGAAGAAGTACATCCTTTTGTTTGTTTTTAAACCCGCTGCCTACTGATTTTATTGGGTGACTCTTAATTCTTGTGATATGTGAAGGGATAAATAACACTTTCCTATTCACAGTCTCCACACCATTCATGATTTTATAGCTCTCTATCATATCCCACCTTAACTGTCTCTTTTCTACGATGAATTGTATTTTTAATCTCTCCTCCTATTAAAGCTGTTCCAGACTTCTCAGAATTTTTGTTACTCTTCTATGTATCTTTTCCAATTCTAATATACCTTTTTTGAGAGTCATATTTAAGTTCTCTAGCATTGATGAGAAGTGGAATTCAGCATAGCCGTGAAGCTTTGGGATTTGTTTTGCGGTTTCGTTCAACATCTTTATTAATGATCTGGATGATGGGATAGATTGCACTCTCAGCAAGTTTGCAGATGACACTAAGATGCGGGGGAGAGGTAGATAGACTGGAGGGTAGGGATAGGTTCCAGAGTGACCTAGAGAAATTGGAGAACAGGGCCAAAAGAGATCTGATGAGGTTCAACAAAGACAAGTGCAGAGTCCTTGCACTTAGATGGAAGAATCCCATGCACCTCTACCGGCTGGGCACCGAGTGGCTAAGCAGCAGTTCTGCAGAAAAAGGACTTGGGGATTACAGTGAATGAGAAGCTGGATATGAGTCAGCAGTGTGCCCTTATTGCCAAGAAGGCTAACGATATATTTGGCTGCATTAGTAGGAGCATTGCCAGCAGCTCAGGGGAAGTGATTATTCCCCTCTATTCAGAAGTGGTGAGGCCACATCTGGAGTACTGCATCCAGTTTTGCCCCCCACCCCTACAGAAATTGGACAAATTGGAGAGAGTCCAGCGGAGGGCAATGAAAATGATCAGGGGGCTGGGGCATGTGACTTATGAGGAGAGGCTGAGGGAACTGGGCTTGTTTAGTCTGCAGAAGAGAAGAGTGAGGGGGGATTTGATAGCAGCTTTCAACTATCTGAAGAGGGGTTCCAAAGAGGATGGATCTTGGCTGTTCTCAGGGGTGGCAGATGACAGAACAAGGAGCAATGGTCTCAAGTTGCAGTGGGGGACATCTGGGCTGGATATTAGGAAACACTATTTCACTAGGAGGGCGATGAAGCACTGGAATGGTTTACCTAGGAAGGTGGTGGAATCTCCATCCTTAGAGGTTTTTAAGGCCCGGCTTGATAAAGCCCTGGCTGCGATGATTTAGTTGGGACTGTTCCTGCTTTGAGCAGGGGGTTGGATTAGATGACCTCCTGAGGTCCCTTCCAATCCTGATATTCTATGATTAGTAATTTTACTGGTTGCAGACTAGTTTAATGGCATTCATTGGTAAGCAATGGCATCAGCATTCCCATCTGAGAAGCTTCTTAGCAGTAACATTTATTAATAGGTTGAACTGACTGATTGCTCTCCAAGTTTGCTTTAACCCCAAACCTTTCCTACTTTTGTCACAAATCCTAATCAATAATTCTGCTTTTTCAGAATAATTCTCAGAGGACATATGATCACCTACTTAATATTCAGCACAGCCACAACATGCTTCTGTTTATTATTCCCATGGCTAATCCAGTTTATATTAAAATCTCAAACAACAATTAGTTCTTTGGATTTTTTCCAATTTAAATGTTTTTTAATTTTGAGCTAAACCAGGCTTACACAAGCCAAATGACACAGCAATCATTTTTCTTTAGATCTGAAACAAACATTAATAAGTTAGCAAATCTAGGGGAGTTTAAGATATTGTGAGGTTCACAAAAATTTAGCAAGTTTGTGAGATGTGGAGTTTTATGAAACTTTTTATTTCATAAATGAAATACAAGGGGCTAGATTCCCAGAAAGTATAAATTAGTATAGCACTGTTGAAATCAATGAGCTATATGGACATACATCAGCTGATTAGTTGCCAAAGATGTTTTCAAGGAAAATTCAATGAAATCACATTTTTCCAATGAGGAAACCTGAATGACACAAAGAATGAAGAAAACCCATGCAGTATTTTTTTTTTGCCCCACTGTTCTTTTATCCAGCAGCATAAAATAACCCAGACTAGTGTCCACATGCATTGGAAATGGGGTGCCAGCTGGAATGCACTGGAAATTATTGTGCCACAAATATAATGTATTGGAAAATGCATCAAGGATAAAATCATTTGGGCTGGATGCTGGAGAGATGTTCTTCTGGATTTGGATGTCCTTGTGTCCATGAGAAGCTGGGAATGACTGAGTGAAAAGGGTTGGGAAGGGGTCTGGATGGAGAACAAACTTCCTTTGGCTATCAAGTATCAGTGGATCCAATATATGGCTGCTGCTCCAGCCACTGTATCTATAGGGTCCCTCCTCCAACCCACTCTTTCCCTTATTCTCAACTTCCCCATCCCACATAGGAGAGCACTTGCAGGGCTAGGATTGGCATCTCTGAAGGTGTACCCACCCCCTGCACAGCCTTCTCAAATCCTGCCCGTATGCTGGGTGTCAGACACACCAGCTAGGGAAGGTAAAATAAAACCCAAACTACTATTCACACCCAAACTCTTTTCTCAGGGGCTGCAGCTTTATTATCACAAAAGAATTTTAAAGAAGAGCAAAGCAACTGAAAACACTTTGTCCCAGCCACTTTCCATGGTTCATCAATGCGGGGAGGAGGGACACACCCTCCCTCCCGGGTAGCCTTTGCTGGCTATTGCCTAGGCCTCCTGTTAGATCCCGATGAAGGAACTTCCTTCGGGGTTTCCTCATCTTCTCCAAACTGAGCCAGAGCATTTCTTTATATAGTCTCCAGCAGGCAGTCACATGAATATGACCCCTCTCTGTTATGTGCCCTTTCTGGAATCTACAACTTCCAGCACCTTTGGGCTTGAAGAGCTTCTGCCCCCTAACAGAGAGGCTGGCTATACAAATGCTCAGAGGCCAGTGCTCTACATGATTGCACTACAAGACTGTTCCTCCACATTCACCGAGGAGGTGGCAAGATTTGTCCCCAAGCAACGTTAGTCAACGCTATGATGGAACCAACCTCTGTAACATGTATGACTAGAGAGGCACTATTTTGTTGTCAGGTATAATATTATGTGATTTAATACACTTTTGTGACCTAGGTTTCTGATGGTTAACATCGAAAAAGTCTACGCTGTTTGTCAGAAAAGAGGCTAAATTAATTATTTGTGTTTACGACATTTAATTCTTTGTAATACTGGAGCAACTATTAATCTGTCAAGAGTCAGGGAATAGTAGAACAATCATCAGTAATATAAACTAGCTTTTGGCAGAGTCTTGTGGAACAGGAGGGCATAAAATTGGAGTGGACCAGTCCTTTGCCCCACAGATTGTGATAGCATGGTGGCAAGTAAAAATGTGAACTACATGAGGGTAACAAAGAACAGACAGCATGAGCCCATAAGCACTAACATACCATGTAACACCTGCTATTTATCAGCTTATTTGACCAAGCCTGTGGTCAAAGAGCACACACATTGCAACTCTGGAGGGCAGGGTGCAAATATAATTTTTAAGCCACTTTTGTACTTCTATGATTGTGAGTCTGCTGTGCACTGGTCCAGTCTCCTGGCATAAAGTAGAGCTGCCTGAAGGCTGCTCTAGCTTGGATTGGTTCCTAATGGAGAGAAGGCCCAACATGTCAGCTAAGGATAGCTAGGAAGCAAGGATGTTCCAGTCATGTCTACTTCATGCTGGCCATATCCCTGTGCTGTCACAATGCTGGGGGTTCTCAAAGGAACTATTAAGCCAGCCATACGTGCTGATTCCATGGGGCTGGAGCACCCACAGAAAAAAATTAGTGGGTGCTTAGCACCCACTAGCAGCCAAGCTCCTCCCCTCCCCCAACACCTCCTGCTCACTGGCAGCCCTGCTGAGCACAGCCTCGTACATGCTGCGATTAGCAAGTGCAAGAGGCACTTGGAGGGAAGGGGAGGTGTGGGGATGTGACATGCTCAGGGGAGGTGGTAGGAAGAGGCAGGGAGTGGGTGGAGCGGGGGCAGAAAGAGGCAGGATGGAGATGGGGGCTTGGAAGAAGGGATGGAGTGGGGGCAGACCTGAGCTGAAGAGGTGGGAGGTTGACCATCCCTCAGGAAGAGAGGAAGACTGAGCCTATGAAGCCAGCTGTCTATCACTAGAAAATCCCCCTACACTGGAGTGGTCATCCTCTGTCTGCAACAACTTCACGGTAACATCATATTGGCAGTAGGATACAAAGCTGCAGCACATGCAGTGCAGAAACTGGCGTGAAGTGTCTTCAGAAGAATTCCACATATCTGGGTGTAGGGAGCCAGGGTGGCCTCCCTCCGAGCCAGAGGGGAAAGAATGACTCTCTCAGCCTGAGTGGGTGGGGCCAGACCAAGCTGGCTCCACCCCCCAGAAGGGGACGGGTGGAACAGGAAGTACAAAGGGCAGGGCCCTTAGCTCAATCAGGGCAGCATCAGGGATAGAGATAGATGCAGACTGCTGCTTGCTCCCTCCACACCCTGCTGCTGAGGCAGGGGAGGCCCTGGACCAAGGGAATCCTAGCCTGGAGCAACGACTGGGGTTACCAGATCTGCCAGCTGTGAGTACCCCAAAGGACTGCAGGAGCCCAGCAGTGACCCGTGTCTGACTGAGGTGGACGCTGAGAGGGAACCGGAGCTGCCAGTGGCCGAATACCCTGACTCCTGCTGGTGCCCCCTCGTCTGTGGGGTGCACCACTGACTCGTGCCAGCGCTCCTCTGCCTGAGGGGCATGCCACAGACTCGTGCTGGCGCTCCCGTGCCTGAGGGGCACGCCATGGACTCTGGCCGGCATACCTCCTGACCCTAATTCCCCCATGACCGGAAGGTGTGACCAAGGCCTTTCAGAGAGGCAGTAGTTCCCAACGGCTCAGTGGACCTACTGACCCTCGTACACCGGGTAATTCAGTTTTGGAAGGTTCACTTTGGAAAATGTTACATGTTCTACATGTTTTGGTAGCGCTCTTGAGCTCTGGTTTGTTACAATAGTTCCTGCCATACACACAACCAGTCAGAATCAGTACTTGCTGGTAGGCAAATTAGCAACTCAAAACCAAAACTGTCAGCATCAAGACAGTATGACTATTCCTTTTCCCCCACTCCCCCAGCCCTCCCTCCAGTGCTCAAATGGCCAGTTTTTGATATCTTTAAGAAATTTACCAAGGTACCGGCACACTGATGCAGGAATGGAATAGTCAGCCTGTGCTGAAGTGACATTGATTACTCTGTGCAAGATTTCTCCAAAGGCTGATGGCTGTTAAATCACAGAACTGCTGCTATTCCCACAGCTGAGAAACACTGAGGAGAGCAGAAGGTGAACTGTTGTAGCAACTGCTACTTGTTCTTTGCTAAATGAGTAGAAAACTCTGCTGTGCCAGTTGCTCTTTTGGCTACCTGCACTCCCTCTTATGTTACAGCCTGTAGGCCAATTTTGCTTTAAGCTATACATGTTCAAGTCTAGTGAATTATGCTCTCAGTTTCATGTGTGGAATGCTATTTTGCAGGTGTAAATGAGGGCAAAATTTGGCCATCTGTTTACTGTTAAATCATATGGAAGCTGTGAAGCCTTGAAAGTTTGCAGAATCCATTAAGATAACAACCACGCCATGTGCCAATCTGAGCCTCATTTGCAACCTTTCATCATCCTGAAAACAGTCAATCTGAGTGAAGTACTGCCATATCCCCAAAGTTACGCTTCTTCACATACATTTAACTGATCAGAATGTTCACTGGGAGACACCTTTTACATTCTACAAATGTTTCCTAGTACTGCTTCCCTAAGAGGGGCTAACTCAGCAATCATAAATGTTCTGGTTCTCTCCCATGAGGTTAGGACAGTGTATGGAGGGGTTACCACGGATTCACAACTGTGCTTTCCCAATAAGAGCTCATATATGTCTAGAATAAGAAAGGAGTCTTTATAGATCTGGTATAAAAGAAAATGTGAGAATGTCTAAGGCATAAAGTCTTAGCTAATTATGGAGACAAAGTACATGATAGTACCTAAGCTGCTAGTGCCTGATACATGATACAAAGTACATGATAGTGCCTAAGCTGGTCAATTAAATAAGAGGTAACAAGTAAAAAATTGGCTAGAAAACCTGACATTTTAAGAGAAAAAAAAATCCCTTTTAGAAATTTTCCCAATAGGAATTTCTGGTTTTCCCACAGGAAATTATGAAAACAGGAATAGCTCAGTGGCTTGAACATTGGCCTGCTAAATTAAAGGCCCTTGAGGGGGCCATTTAGGGATATGGGGCAAAAACAGGGATTGGTCCTGCTTTAAACAGGGAGTTGGACTAGATGATCTGCTAAGGTCCCTTCCAACTCTGAGATTCTATGAAATGGTGTTTTTCCTCTCTTTCCAGTTCCCAACTTCCTGAAAGTGGGCAAAATCCAACATTTCAGTTTTTAAGAGGAACGTTTTCACTTTCACATGTAACCATAACACCTAAAAGTGTAAAGGCTACTGTCTCTTTGAAAGCAGCAATTTCAAAACTTTGCTACTGTTCTCCAACTGGCAACACTTGGAAAACAGGAATAAAATGTGGAAACATTTTTTTTAATCTTCACTTTTGCATATTTTCTGATAGTTTTCCAACTGGCAAAAGCTGGAAATTGGGAAAAACCTCACAATTAAAATATAAAATCTTTTCAAAAATTGAAACATTTCAGGTTTTCTCCTGAAAGCTTTTTAACTAGCTCTAGTTGCACAGCTCTGATTGCTTTCTCTTGGTGGATGGATGAATTTTTTAGATCCCAGTTTTACAGATCTGGACATGGATGAAACTCACTTATTCGGGGTTATGTGGCCATTCAGTTGGGAACAGGGAGCGTCTGTAGTAGAACTACACTGCTAGGTACCCATATCAACATATCTCTGTTTTAGCACACCCATATGCATACAGACAGAAGCATTTTTGCCCCAAGAGGCTGCAACGCACATGGAAGTTACATTTCCGTATTTGCTGATTGTTTTAAATAAGATCGTGTCTCAGTTGATAAAGAAAAGAACAGAGACTGAACTTATATAGATGAAAGTTTATAAATCCTTTATCTGACTCACTCAGCTGGCTTATAGGAGACCTATTGAAATTCAGGCAAAGGGTAATTTGGTACACTGTTGTCTCACAACCTGTGACACCTTTTGCTACTGGTATGATTCCTATCATGCCAAAAAGCTGAAGTGAATGAGTCATGCAGTTGCAGAGGACTGACTGCCAGGTTGAGGGATTCACAGATCTGAGTCTTCTTGTTTACTGACAAGGCAGAAGTGTTTGACTGTGCACTGAGAGTGACACTGTAGTTTCATTTTAGTTTTTCAGGAGTCAGGTGATAAATGGTACACTTTAGGCCATACTAGTCTAGAAAATCATCTCTGGAGAATATCATAGGAAAAGACTGTGCCTATGTGAGGGCTAAAACAATGGAGGATGCATGTTCTGATGAAATGGTACAGGTCATGCTTATGTCCCATGTATAAGCAACAAAAAGAATGTGAAAGTGTTATTGCAGGATTACTGACAAAATTATGTAGAAGTATTTCAAACACTACTTAAAATTTGTATTTGTCATATTACATGTTAATGCTAATTAATTACTTGTGTGATGTTTTTCTTTTCAGTTACTTGAATGGTTACTAGGGTGACCAGAGAGCAAGTGTGAAAAATCAGGCCGGGGGTGGGGAGTAATAGGAGCCTGTATAAGAAAAAGCCCCAAATATTGGGACTGTCCCTATAAAATCAGGACATCTGGTCATCCTAACTGTTAATAAGACATTTGAGGCTGAAGGACAATGGCCCTGTGTGAGAGAGGTCAATCCACTTTAACCTGTGCTGCAGCAAAGAGTCAAGCTGGAGTGCAGGATGAGGAGTATGATAATAATTGTGCATAAATTGCCCAGATAGCCTGTTTATACCTGCAAAAATGCCCTCTATAATTTTGTTCCACGTAACCCATACTTTGAGCTTTATAGTTCAGTCTGACTGTTTTTCCTTTCTGAGTTTGGGACCTGCTTTTCATCTGATATCTACTAATCCCTAAATCAAGGTGCTTCAGGCCTACCTGCACCTTTAAGAGAAAGGAAGAACCACTACTCACATTACATGGTTTGCCCACTTTCTTGGATTGACTACTGTTGTCTCAACTCTTTATTCTTGGGAACTGCATCCACTGTATGTGGTTGCCCCTTAGGTTCTGCATGTAACTGGACTTGTAAGGAGGATTAGTCCACCCAAAGAGTCATGTTGCTGCCACCCTGGATGGTTCATTCTGAAGGGGCTTCTCTTTAAGTTTCTCCCACTGTTTTATCTGCAAGAGCTTCTTCTCTCTTGGACTTATTTCATAGCTGTGACTGGAGTGGCTATGCAAGGTGTCTCCTCAAACAGTTTTTTCCTTAATGCTGTTGCCTGGTTCTCCCAAAACTTCTGAGGTTGCTCAGACCCCTTTCTAGGTGCCTTCTCTTCCTATTAACTTTACCAGTCACAGGTAAAGTGACTCATTGGCCACGCCAAGCGTCTGCTTCTTCCACCTGAACCATCTCACGGGTACTTTTCCCTAGCCATTAAAGGGCTATGAATCCTTCCCTTTACTTCTGGACGCATATCAGATCTTGTTTCCTGGCCTGCCCTCCTTTCACACATTTCTTAGCTTGCTAACAGCACCCTACAGTTTAAATAGTATGCTGCCACACAGTGCACACATGGTGGTCTCCTGCCCTGTAGTTGACCTGTGACCCAAATCTCGTGTGGTGTTTGTGTGTGTGTGTGTCTGGCTGGGGAGCAGAGCTCGTTACAGCACTTTCTAAATTTGTGAAACAAGAACTCAACTCAGTGTAGTTGACACCTTTTTCCCATGTGAAATATTTTATATTATATGTAAGGATAATAAAAGCTACATAATAACTGAATAAAATGGGCCAGATCCTTGGCAAGATGGCAGGTTTGCACTACTTTGGTGGAACAAACTTGCCCTAAAACTAGTGGATCTCACCACTTAAGTAAAGTAACAACTTTTGGTTGTATACTACCAGCCTGAGCCAAATACAAATCAATTAACCAGACATGAAAGGCTCTGTGTGCCCTTAATAATACAGGAAAGAAACACATAGCATGTGAAACTTCATCTCTGTACAACAGAGTTTCAGAGAACAAAAAATTAACAAAAGGGTTGAAGAAAGCTAGTGATATTGATATAATTTGATGTCTCTGCTGGAAGGATATTTTGGCTAAATTGGTTTAAGTGTTTAATAGGATTTAAGAGCTGCAAAAAAGTCTGTATGTCAATAGCATTAAGTGTCTGGATAATGATCTTGGATCTCAGAATTCATGAAATACAAAATGTGTGAATTATTAATCAAGTGGCTATATCTATAAAATATGTCAATTGTTAAATTAAGTGGCTATATCTGAATAAAGGGTTTTTTAAAAAATAAAGACTTGGTGTAGCTCATAGAAGAACAATAATTCTTTATTCACACAATAAAATCCATATCCAAATTCAGTAATTACTTCATTTGAAGAAAAAGACAGAGTTCTAATTGGGCCAGAGCTAGATAATATCAAGCCAAAATCAATTTAATAGACAGAAGTTCATGATAAATGTTTGTTAGTTATTCTGAAATATCATTTACCATTATATACATTTAAACAAACGAATTTGGATTAAAGGTAAACATAAGTGCGCTGATTCAAGTCCCAAAATCAGTTGCCTTCATAAAAAAATTGAAGGTGAATTGTAAATGCAGAAAAATCTTGTCTGAGAATAAAACAACAAAACACCACCACCACCATCCCTCCCAACATTAAAAGGTGCTATGTTGGTGCCAGTTTTGGGGGGGAGTATTCACATCACAAAAATCACCACTACAACTGGTTATAATTGATACCTTTGTTGGAAATTTCTGCAGCTGCTGAGGACCAAATGAATAGAGAAGCAGAATTACACTTTCTCACCCCTCAGACTGGTCCCTTCAGGTTCTAGGGTAAGGATGGGGACAAATTATTTTGAGGACAAAATTATTTTGGTAATGTTCTGTGGTCTGTGCAACACAGGAAGTCAGACTACATGATCATAATGGTCCCTTCTGGCCTTAGAATTTGTGAAAATAGTAGCTGTCTCTTTTGTCTTTGGTACAAATTCTAATGTTTCAAAAAATGATGCAACTCCAACACACCTTCCATCTGCATACTTTGTTTAAGGTTCTATTAACTTGCTCTCTGTGTGCTACTAGGGTAAGTACGACTTCACCCATTCTCTGACACTAATTGCAATTTGTTCCTTTGAGCCTGATTTTTTTCTCATGGATAGTAGGAAACTTTCATTTTTTTTGCTTTTAAAAAAAATGAAATTGAGAACTCCAGTCATAAGTTACCTGAGCTTATTCTTATATTTACCCATTTTATTCTGAATTTGGTATCTGTTTTGAGGGACACAATTTTTGTGAAATTTTCATGTAGCTCTTCACTGTAGGCTCAACTTTAGGCTTACAAGATAATACCCCAACAAAGCTATTCTCCTCACCAAAACAGGATGCTGGTGCCCCCAAACTCTTTCCCTTTTTATCTCTCCCCATGCTTCAGGGTCTGCCATATAATCCACTCTACCTCCTGTAGCTTCTCACTTCAACGCAGCCTTTTCAGCCCTTTATAGGAACCTTACCCTTTCTCAGCTGGGATTGATAATTCTCTCTCCCAGGCCAAAACAGATATTCTAACAAAGGCACTGTCTTCTCAAGCTCCCAAGGGGCAGATAACTATAAGCAAGCTCTGTAGCCAGTCATCTGGTACAGAAGAACATGACACTTGCTACCGCTACGTGTGTTAACTATAGCTGTGGGAGAACACCTCCCATCACTATAGTAAATGGCTATTTTGCTGCGCTACAGAGGGGGAGCTGGAGGGCTGCCGTTGTGCAGCGGTTTAGATGTAGATACAGCCTGAGCTGTTGGCTTCTCTGCAATACTTTTATTCCCTATTTGGAATAGGGAATAAAAAGAAGAGCAATAGCACAAAAGGCGTGACTATACTTTAAGTTTCAGAGGTAAGGAGATGTTGCATAGTTCCACATGAATCGAAAGCAAACTATTTTGTTCACTCTATTCTTTAGTTAGTCCAATAGAAAATGTGCTACATTTAATGAATAACAAAGTCTATTGATTAATTGTTAGGCTCAATCATCAACATACTAACTCCACAACAACTCAGAATTTATGTGCTTATGCAGGCCCTGATAGTCCACCATTAAAATCAGTGGAAGCTTTGCCACTGACTTCAGTGGGAGCAGTATGAAGACCTGTGTGTACTTAATAATGGTAACATTTCTCCAGGATTTTTCATACTTATATCCATCTAGGTGATAAAGGATTATATCCTCCATATCACTAAAGATAGCATTGTTGATTATCCACTTAACAGAGTACTGGAAATCAGTTCACACAAAATTCAAATGTATTTTTAGACAGAATTATTTCTTTTTCTTGCCTAAAGTCATTCTCTAATGGCAACTGAAAAAAAGAAATGTAATTAGTTGAATGGTTGGCCCCAAACACTTAAAAATAATGAAAAGAGTAAATCACTGCACTTTTGAAGAAGAAGTGGATCTTGAGTTCCCAAAGTCGTATGTGTCTAGGGAATTTCCATAGGAAAGAGCATATAAGTAAAGCTGAAAGTTCCAGCAAAGGTAGATATGATGCAAAGACTTCAGCTTTTTATTGTTGTGTGGATGTGTGTTCTGAATCAGACAGTCCCCATATGAACTTATTTTAAAATAACATTTTGAGCATCTAAGTATCTAGAGCATCAGACATCAGCCACTGTACTACATCTTAACCCTCATGAGGATAAAGATGATTAAAACAAACCCTATATGGCCTATTGTCTTGGACATGATAAATGACTCCTATGTCACTTGACGTAGGTTTCTCTGTGGTATGAGTCCTATAATTACAAGACTTGTACTGGATTTCAAAACAAGACAATATTCAAGACAGAATTAAAAGAAACTAACATATCAAATTCACTGAGTTATCAACAGTTATCACCCTGTTCAGGCTATTAATCAAAATATCTCTAAGGTCTGTTTGACTGCTTTACTTTGGTGTAAATGTTTTATCAGTTTCAGACATTTTCTTTCCCACTAAATCATTATCTGGCTGGCAATTATTTTAATAATTTATTCATCACAAGGTTGACAGCAGTTCCTTTAATAATGATACACTAGAAATGGTGACTATGTTAATAGCTAGAATTGGGAGTACCTTTTGCAGTGATATGATGAATTATCTTCTTTATTCTGTTCATTAACTGTCTGTGAACACATATGAGTTTTATATGAATTTCTTTCTTCTTTTAAATTATTCATCCATTTGTTAATTTGAGCAGTTTCCAGCTATGAGACTGCTCAGTAACAAGTCAGAGACTACTGCTATGAGCATTCACTATTCATCATTGACTATTTGCATTGTGTGATTGGTCACCAAAGTTGACTTTCTATTGTTTATTTTCGCTGATGGGAAGACTCCCAAAACCACAAATACCTTTCAAAATGTCCAAGTGTTCAATTCCAACACAATTATACTTACAATGGATTCACAAAAAGATTTATGACAGTTTCTCTTCTGGTAACCTTCCCTGTGAACAAAAAGAAGCCCAGATGAGTATTCATGGAAAACAAATAAAAGGGGGCACAAATACGATAGATGGAAATTGACAGTTTTTATTAAAGGAAATGTTTTGTAGTATTAACCCCCAGGTCCAGTAATGACTTATGGTAAGCAATTAAACTAACATTTTAAGGGTACAGAATCTGGTCTATATCAGCTCTTCTAACATATGTATGCATAGCTCCAGAGATGTTTGCTCACACACTTGCCATACTGATCTTCATGGTCCTCTCCACTCACTGTTGTTATCTTTCGTGCACCTAGGGCCAGATCCTCAACTGATGTAAATCAGTGTATTTCCATTGACTACAATGTAGTAATCAGTTGAGAATTTGGCCTTGAAAATGATCTTTTGTGTGTCTCAATGAATAGCACTTAAATTACAAATTGACATTGTACTGCCCCAATGAAATTAACATATCTGCTATATGAAGGGAAGAGCTGAATTTGATTTTGTCTATTAAACAAATGTAGGATTTTCAAGGAGAAGGATTTTTTTTTAACAGAGTGAAAAACATTCTCCCAAGAAAAAGTTTAGGTTGTGTGGAGCCAGAGTGAGGGTTAGGTTGGATAGGACAGAAGAGTAGGATAAGCTTCTTGTCATATTGTGGTAAATGAAGACAATGAGGGAACATGTACAGCTATTGTAGTGTGTTGTTCCATTAATCTACATTACTGTACACTACAGTACCTGCATCTCATTTCACACTGAGGCAAAGACATGGAAATCAATGGAATTCAGTTGCAGCTGCCACAGGAATAGAGTGAAACTTTCCAACATGGTTAGTAAATGTCATAAAAAGATTAGACATATATACATATAAGACTGCCATTTGAAGTTAAACTAACTAGCATAACATAAAGAATATCAATCTTTATGCTTCAGAGCATGAAAGTCAGGAAGAAATTACATACACATCCACGCACAATAACTCTTATGGTATAATGAACAGTCAGGTGCATAAGTAGAGATGGACTCAGAACAGAACTTCAGAATCATTCAATGTCCCAGAATTTATGAGTTCGTAAAATCTGAATCAAAATCTAATTTTAGCAAATTAAATTTATCTTTATAATGGGGTGATCACATTAATCTGAAGTGGTTGGAATCTGGATCTGACTTTACAGTTTGATTTGACATCTTGTTTATTCTGCAGGTAGGTCGTGTAAAATATTCATAAGTCAGATTTCTTTTGCATTTCACCTTTTTTTCTTTTAAAAATATAAGATCACATTTCTGCTATTTTGTTATTTTCTTCAAATAGCTAATTTAACTCATACATTGAGAAGATTACATGTAGGCAGATTGTATGCCCTGAAGTTAGTTTTTTTAAAACAGATTTCTTGGAGGTGTGGGGGAGATTTCCTTTATGTTAATGTCTGTTGTTAAAGTTATATAACCTACATTAGACTCTTCCCCACATCAGGGAAATTGTTTCTTTTAAGTACAGTCATGCTTTGAATGTAATTAATTACAGCCATTTACTTTACATTTTATCTTTGCAGATGAAACAATTAAAAACAATTGCTTTGGGTAACAGAGATGGGAACTTGACTTATTAAATACCCCCTCCTTTTGATTTTTTGTTTGCTACATGTCATAATCACACCAAATATGTCTCATTCTGAGTTGGGCCAAGTATGCTTTGTCTCATAAGTGTACGTTATTACATGAAAGAAGAGATAAACAAAGGGGACCAAGAAGAAACTAAGGCCTGGTCTGTATACACTTTTGTATCAGTGTAACTATGTTGTTTGTGGGGAGGGTGATTTTTTACCAAAATGTTTATAGTGGCAAAACTTCTAATAAGATATTCTGTCATAAAGGTGCCTTTTGCTGAATAGCTTATTCTTCAACCCATAAGGGATTAAGCTATATTGGCATAATCACTTTTATGCCAGTGTAACCATAGGGTTACCTCTCACTCTGAGGGATGATGACCCTTTAATTATT
Organism: Dermatemys mawii; assembly: GCA_007922305.1. Taxonomy (NCBI): domain Eukaryota; kingdom Metazoa; phylum Chordata; order Testudines; family Dermatemydidae; genus Dermatemys; species Dermatemys mawii. Next base: position 51,250,836 of record ML677334.1, read on the forward strand.
TTGGCATAGTTAAAACAGTATGACATTTCTGTGTAGACAAGGCCAGCTGTGCCATGTGGACTTATTTCTCTCCAATGAAACCCTAGACGAATTCACTTTGACTAAAGCAAAGGAAAGTGTGCCTTCATCTTCAGGTCAAATGTTGTGGCTTCTACTTCTGAATTAGTTCAGCCCAACTATGAGTCACTATCACAGTCTTTACTGTGCCTGCTGGGTGGATGATTATTTTTGACGCAAATTAGATAGGCAGAAATAATGAAACAATCAGTGGGGCAAATTGTCCAAGACACCTGGTAGAACCCCACTGACTTCAGTGATGACTTCAATCAGTGGAGGCTATGGAAAACCGATAGAGGGATAGTTAGATGATAGATGTATGTTTGTTAGTTCTTGGTGACTCTCTAGAGAAACTGAGACTCCTAACAGTTATGAAAAAGGCAAGAGGGAACTTTTATGTTATTTTTATCAGTTCAAGTTCTTTGACAGTTAGAACTGACATGAGGCTGTTTATGAAGTGATGCTCCAGTGACCCTGGAAACAGCAGTAGAAATAGTGATAGCATGAGAATGTCCCTTTCAGTTAGCTCTTTGGTGACATTGCAGAACATGTAGAGTGTTAAGGATTAAAAGTTATACTGGCTGTGGCCATTAACTTTCGATAATAATTTAATCATTTTCATTATCTTTGAGAGCTTATGGAAACAGCCCTTGAAAAATGAGACTTGAGGGAGACAGCAGACACACACACACAGAACATGTGACAAATCACAAGGAACAGTTGATCATATTAATAGATTGTTGACATGGTAACAAAATCCCCACCATTGTGACCTCTGCCCAGAGAATACAGAATACAATGCTATGTGCATAGGTAATTATCCTTGCCAAGACCATAGAGACCAGTGTCACAGTTACCTGGCTAACTGCACCTCTGGTCTCCTTGGGATGCATCCCTCTGGAGTCCTGTCACCTTTCTTGGAGTGGACTCACCTGATTTTCTCATTCTCATTTGGCCACGTCTACACTACCCACCCGATTGGCGTGTAGTGATCGATCTATCGGGGATCAATTTATCGCCTCTACTGCAGATGCAATAAATCAATCCATGAGCACTCTCCCTGTTGACTCTGGAGCTCCACCACCGCAAGAGGCAGAAGTGGAGTCAACGGGGGAGTGACAGCAGTCGATTTGTTGTCATGAGGACGCCAAGGTAAGTCAACCTAAGATACGCAACTTCAGCTACGCTATTTGCATAGCTGAAGTTGCATATCTTAGGTCACCCCCACCCCTCTCCATACAGCCCCAGTGTAGACCTGGCCTCAGACCAGGCCTGGAGTTGCAGTCACCCCGTGCTAATTGTGATTAACTTAGAAGGCCTGACTTTTCTTCAGTACTTGCAATTATGTTGCCTCTGACACCAGTGGCCAGTGGTTAACACAGTGACCAAACAGCTTTCTTAAAGCAAAATCTTATATATGTAGAATAAAAGCATTTTATAGAAAAAGATTTTAAAACAATAAACGGTATACACGTCTCACTTGCCAGAGGTCTATCCAAAATCCACATGGGTATCCTGGTAGAGCTAAGCTTCCTATAGACCCCCTTCAAGACTGCTAGGGCCTGAGTGGCAGTCTTTCCTCACCTTACAGACCAGTTTTCTCTCACCCTCCTTTGCAGAGTGTTGCCTTAAGTCTTGCCCAATCCTTTGATCACATTTCTTCTCACTTTAAGAGTTCACATGCTTTGATTGGTTAGTTCTCAGTACTGGTAAAACAGCTGAGTAACTTGGTGGTGGAGCCAGAGATCTTGTTGTTGCCCCCCAAGTGTTTGTTGGGAGATAGTTTATCTATATGTTATGTTATGTTTCTGTTTATGTTTATGTTGTTATGTTGCTGCCGTGCTTATTTTTCCAATAGTCCCATATTAAGTCAGTTCAATACATTCTTACAGAAAAGTCTAATGACCCCGTCCATACACAATAACTTCACCTCACTGACCAGGTCACATACACTGTTCATAGACTCATTACATATAGAATTCTTTGATTATTACATAGCAGCTCCACATCTGCCACAAGCACATACCGAAAAACGTTGTCTGTAAATCTTGAGTCCTATTCATCCCTGCTATAGCTCTAGTGAAGTATCACTGGCAGCAAACATGTTTATAAAGTGTCAGACATGGCTAAAATGCCTGAACACTGCTGGCCTCAAAGAGCAGGGATGGCAGAGTAGCATGGTATACTCTGGATTAGCCCACAGCAACAGCTGCTATAATTTATGCTGTTGGCTAAGCCAACCCTCAGCAGCCTTGGGGACTGAACGAAAGTAAAAGTGGCACTCAATGCCACTGCACTAAGCACACCTTGGCTAGATCTGAGAATTGAGCCCTTTGCTTCTTGCTCACGTATAAAATAAAGATTGAATAAAAAAATAGAGATAGCCATTGTTTACAGTCAGGATAAAACATAATAGTGTAAATGGAGAACCATTAACTTTGGTTAGGAATTCTGGACTGTATAAAATATATCAGTATTATGGCTGCAGCAAACTCTGGTTTTGGTTTTTTTTGTGTTTTTTTTTGTTTGAGGTAGGAAAGAAAGCGAGGAATGATGATAGCTGTGAGTCATAGCTGAGTCCAGATCCTGAAGTACATACGCAGACAACACTCTTATTGGTCTCAGTGGGAGACTCTTTGCATAATGATTGCAGGATCAGGCCCGTTATGAGTGCTTAGTCAGTCTAAGCCTCTAAGATTTAGTGTGTTTATATATTAATTAGTTTAGAAGGAGTGGGAGTATGTTTTTATTACTTCCAAACCTTGTTGCTTGGTGTTTTTTCTGAACTTATGTTTAAATGGTAATAATTCATGATGAATAAATTGAATGACAACTTGGCAAACTATTTTGCTTAGAAAGTAGAAACAACAAAATCTAACTATTCACACAAAGCATGTGCTCAGTGTTTTCTGAGAAAGAGAAGTTGTCTGTCAGTTACCAGAGGGGAGCTGAGTACCAGTTTTGTGGTGAGGATTAGCTGCTAGGATTTTCAAAGTTTCTCTACATTTCTAAATATTTTGTTTTAGCTTGAAAGCTAAATGAATTTTGTTTGTCTGAAAAAAATAAATAGGGAAAACTACACATTTTAATATGTAGTCTTTCTTCCCTACATCCTCAATCCATTCAAGAAAGCAGAAATAAAATACCTGACTTTTCCCAAAGGACCATATATTTCACTGTACCTGGATTTTCAGCACAATGGGGATCTCATTATTTTTGTATGTAGATATACTTCCTCTTGCAAGCACTCCCTTGGCTCGTCACCCAGAAACCATCATGAACTACACAATTCACTTATGTCACTCATTTCCCAGTTTGTAGTTCCCTGTGTTCTTTATTGCTTTTGCTCTAAAAGGGTGCCATGTGAAAAGCTGAGTCTGTGCTTTTGTATACAAAGTAGATGAAAGGTTATGTTGCTGATGTTCCATTACTAATAAATAGATGCACCAGAATGAAAGCATCAAAATGTAGAGGCATATGGTGATTAAAGACCTGTTTCCTAATATTCTCTTGTAATAAGGAAATGCACATGATAAATCAGTGAAATGCACTGGGTGCTTTTACAGCCATTAATGAGAAGGGGACTGCATATTCTCCCAGCTTGCTTCATGAATATTTAATAGCATATTATATCATTAGGTTGCTAGCTTACAAGCCATTGATTTGAATCAAATGTATAGCTGTGTAACAATGTATAATTTATAATTGTCTGAACCAGCAACCATTGTCCCCCAAAATAAAAAAAAGTCAGGGACTGATCATTAATCAATCGATTGTGAATGCAGTGCAAAGCCAGTGCAATATAAGAAGAATAATCTTTGTATAGGAGCATAAATATAAGAGAGAAATAGGAGTGAGGTGTGATCATCCGTGATTGATAGCGTCGTGATTGCTTCATGCTGTCTATCTGGAAGAAGCTGAAATCTGATGAAAATAAGTTGCTTACACAGTCATTAATTATATATTCATGCTAGTGCCTTCATTACTTGCTAGCTATTCCTACTGCTCAGAGAGCAAATAAGTGAGAGAGATTTATTTTCTCACTATAGCTGCATCCTAGCTCCATGGAGACCACCTAAGAAGTACTCAGTCTGCCAGAGGGTACAGATGAGGCTGAGATGTAAAAAACATACACACTTTACACCAGTGCTTGCTTTGCGGAGGGTTGGTGTCCTCTTCACATTTGATCTCTACAATCTGCAATATATTAGTTCTCATATTAAGTTTCTTGAACCGTCTGGAAAGCACATGAAATGTGGTAAGTTGGCTAAACTTAAGTCTCTCATCTGCCTTCCCATGACAAAGCCAGAATCCAAAACAAAGCAATCACTACTGCAAGTACTTTAACATGAGGTTTGGTTTAAGAATTCTTAAGTTCTTTGCTTGTGATTCTTCTGGAAGCTTCTCACTTTCTGGTTCGCCCCAGGGGAGATACTTAGATGTAGTGCACAATTTCTCTTAAGAACGTATGGCTTTATTTCTTACAGATAGAGTCAATGTATAGTGCTACGACAGACAAAACATCAGTACAAGCTGAAGTACTCCCCCCAGAAACTTGTAGGCTGGATGGTGACTAGCCCTGGACAGACGCACAACAGTGGGAAGAGGTGAAAGGAAGTTTACGATGCTCCACTTATATCTTTGCACAGGGGCTAGTCACAAGTACAATCTTTGTGTTCAAGGAGTGCAAGGATGCCAGGAGATTTGCATGAAAGATGCTACTAGGCTTCCTACTGGAGGGGAGAGACTAGGACGAGGTAATAGAGCTGTGCCATAACCCAGTCACTCATGAAGTCAATGGAGCAGGAGCTCAACATCTCTGAAACTCAGGCCAGAACTCTATATGTGTGTGCAGATATATCTGAAACAAAAGTCCCTACTCAGCCTTAACTATGGAAGCTGCTACGGCACCTCCATATCTATGTGCATCTCTCTGTCTCTCTCTCACACACACAAATGGCTGATGTTAATAGGCATTTTCCCATGGTTGTTCAAACTTTGCATGAAGAACAAACATAAGCATAGACACACCAATGTGAATATTTTATACACATATTGTGCTTCTGAATATACCCTGATACATTTTCTTTTGACAATGTTATATACACAGCATATGGTGTAATTTTAAAGTTTGTTGTTTCTTAAAACATGATATGGTACAAATGTGTTTATGGGAATATATTTAATGATGTGATGACAAGTCTTTAATGACTTTTATCTTCTCATATTCCAAGAGATCTGAGAAGTTCCGTGTGGCTTTGCCACTCATGAGATATCAGGTTTCTTTTAATGAGTTTAAAATCATAGCAACTGAAGACATTTATTTCTGTATACACATTCTGCAGTCCCTTTATTCATAATAAAACCCTCTGTCCACTACAGTTTTTGCCTTGAACTCTCTGCAGGTACTCAAGCCCTGTTTCATTCAGCCCTATTATGATACAGTGGCTGTCTTTAACAGGCAACTCTCATCTAACTCAGCAGGATTAACTGCAATTCTACTGTATCCATTATTTTCAGCTGACACCTCATGGCCCTACTTGATCCTTTGTGCATGTCTGCTTAAGGAAAAAAAAAAGGAGGGCTAAGAAATCATGAAGGTCTCAGGGGAAGAGTGTGGAATCATTCTTTTAAATAAATGTGAATGGTGGATGTTTACCTGCAAGGAAATGAAAATCAGATAAGAAAATAGAAGAGTCCTAAATGTCATTGCTAAATGTGAGCGGATAATTTCCATCATAGGCCCAGTGTCCCCAGATGCTTTCTGAAGGGCTATAAATAAAGTTGATCACACAGGGCTTTTGCCTTTTGTTTCCTTCCTTTCACTTGCAAATCATGACCACTGCAGTTCTTCCAGCCTCACTGAAGCCAAGAACAGCTTTAGTAAAAGAGCAAAGTTCCAGTTGCTAACAAGAGTTGCAGTTTTAATGAACTTATCCTAGGTTTACTGTTATCATTCTTTATTTCTTCAGTGCCCAATGGCTCAAATCGGGCTAAGCCCACAGTCTCTGCCTTTGCGTGGTCTACAGTTTTCTTCACTGACCTTCTCCAGTGCCTATGAAAACCTAACTCCCATAAAAAAGCACTTGGAAGCCCAGACTTTAGTTACTGAGGATTTTCAGTAACGATTGCACAGAGTCAACTTCCCCACAACCAAGTCCAAAAGAACAAAACAAATGAACTTAACTTTTAAGTACTAACTTTATAAAATCTTATAAAGAAACATAATAATAATAACTTTATTTCTGCACCACAATAACAAGGCTGCTTTATAATCCACATACATTATCCTCATAGTTATACAGTTAATGTAGTTAATGTGTAATAGGGGCCAAAGATAAAAAGTTATATAGATCACTGGAAAAGTGTTTGTTATTATTTAGCAACATTGGTATATATATTTATAATGCATAAATTTATCAGTCTTTGTTTTCTAATGGGCCAGAATCTGACATAAAACCTAAATGGTAAGAAGGTTCTGTGGGGGATTTAACAAGATAAAACACATTTAGTAAAGGAATCGTATGTACTGGAATTGGGACTGGAGAGACAATGGGTCTGATTACCCTCTGCCTTGACCCATGTGTAATAATTTATATCTCTGCAAAATAGGGTGACCAGATGTCCCAATTTTATAGGGACAATCCCGATTTTTGGATCTTTTTCTTATATAGCACCTATTACTCCTCACCCCTTGTCCCAATTTTTTAACTTGCTGTCTGGTCACCCTACTGCAAAAGTTAGTGCTAAATTGATGTAAAATGTTGCCAAATGTTGTAAAATACTCATTTTGCACAGGTGTATGTGATTATATGAGTATAAAGGAATAAAGAGATGGTTTATGTTAATCACTGAATCATTATGAATAAATATGGAGACTTTCAGCCTGCTAGTGGTATTGTTTACTATTATTAGATTTATAATAACAAAAGAATTAAATAATCTTACTATACCTTCACACCCTGAAATTCAGATAGTTTCATAATTATCTACCTGATTAGCATGATTTATGGAAATGTTCATGGCTAAAATCTAAAATAGATTATCCTAAATTTTCTAATGTTCTTAATAATTCTTTTTAAGAAAAACAAAGATAACAGAAAGTATAAACTGCTTATATTTAAACATATCTACAATAGTTTTATTTTCAAGACAATTACAGATATTTCACTCTTGTGTGATCATTTTAACTACAATTTTTTATTATATCACATATGTAGGAATTTATATTGCATCAGTTGTGGCATCAACGGAAGCTGTCTATTATTCTGGCATTAACTTTAATTCATTTGTAAACTGAAAGACTGCTACTTAAATCCTGTAAAAATTATAGCTTTTTCTTACACATTAGGAAGTAGCATTCATGCAGTGACCTCACTGCTCTGTCACCACAATGCTGTGAAATATAGCCCTATAGTGACATCATGCAATAGCTTTGACATATAACTTTTATAGGTCTTAAATCTTTCTCTGCATAGTCTTTACGTTATAGGGCAAAGTTCTCTCCTTTACTCTCTCCACACACACACATATAAACTCTTATAATGAATTATGTTGCAGGCTACCAGGGAGACAAACTATGGAGAATAAAGTCTTCCTTGGAGTACAACATATATTTTGGAGAAGGATATTGACTGAAGGTACAGACCTCCAGTCCTTACTGAGGCAAACCTCCCACTGAATGTAATGAACTTCTGTTCCTGCTCTTTCTCCATCATTATTGACAACTCCATTATCTTCTTCATCTTTCAAGATCTCCACCTTCGGTATAAATATGTTTCACTCCCTGTCCTTCTCTCCTCATATCAACACTATTGCCACATGTTCTCCCTCTCTAAGATGTATAAAATAGGTCCCTTCTTATCTGCTGTCATAATAAAAACCTAGTTCTTGTTCTACTTCAACCTCCTCTTCTCCAGCCTGCCTGACTCTCCTCTTTTCAATTTGCCCTGCATTCATCAGGTAAAATAATCTCTTTCTGCCAACACTTTAATGTTGTCAGGCTCTTTTCCACGCCTCCTCTCTCTTTTGGCATAAAGTTCTCGGAAGCACCCACTCCCCATGTCAGCAACAGGCCATGAAGGCTCGTTCTCTCCTGGAGCCTTGACTGGCTAGAGGATGAGCAGACAGAGGAAGCTGGCCTCTCTATCCCATCTGACCCATGATTGGTTAGAGAGCTGGCAGGACTCCTTATCCCTATTTCCTGCTGCCAGCTTTTCTCCCATTAGAAGATAAAGATGTTCTTTTGAGAAGATATGGCAGTGCTAGAGTAGAGACTACAGACTGCTACAGGGACATAGCAGGCCCAGAGTCTGAGCTCAGGAGTGGGAGAGAGAGGCCACACAAACAGCCCCTAGATACATATCCACTAAAGCTTGCGTTGTGTGCAAGGCTCAGCCACTGTTAAAAGGGAAGGAGGTGCCCTGACTGGAGACTCTGGAGACTAATAGACAGGATTGGAGGGGCCATTGGGAGGACTGTTTGCTGATGGAGCCGAGTTCCTTTGTGAAGCAATTTATTAATTAGTCCCATTAAGTGTGCCAATCTTTGACACTGTGGTTTTGTGAGAAAGGAGTTGAACTGGATCTGTGTACTGAAGTGATTCCTTGATGAATTCCTGCCTGTACAAAGGCTGTCGGAGGGTTCTTTAACCCAAGGCAAGGAGTAGGAGGAACAATGTACCGGTGGGGCTAGCTTTCATCACAGTTCAACCACATGATGACTTTTAAGGATCTGCCCCTGCCTACATCTCCTTTTTCATTCTTGTGATCCCTGTTTCACCCCTCAAACACTCTTCTTGCTTTGTTCCTCTTGTTTATCCTCCCTTCCACTCTTGGCTTTGTACCAATGAATAACATCCCTCTCCCCACACCCTCTTTCTCCTTTAGGCCTCCCATCAATCCCCTCTTCTTTGACCTTGTTGTCCACTGTTAACTTCTACTCCTTGTTCCATCCCTGCTATTTCCCTACAGTAGGTCCTGTCCTGCATTGAAGTTTGGGCAGATCCTGCAATGGATTCAGTGTGGCTCCAGGTGGGCACAATCATTGCCATAGTCTCTCCTTTAAAATAGTCAGAACTTATAACATGTGTTACTTGTAGAGTTGCCTACTGTCATGATTCCCTCTGAGATATGCATATTTGCCCAGGGCTGGAGCCATTCTCCCTGTGAAGCAAGAAGTTCCAGCTTTCTTGTTAATTTCAGAGCTGCCTGGGAGGAAAACCCCACTGACTAATATCTTACCTACCTGTCTGCCTCCTGTCGAACAGCAACCTGTTGGGATTGCTGCAGGAAGCAGGCAGAGCTTTCCCCCTGCCCCTAATGAGTTTTTGGGTAGAGGTGGGAGAAGAAGGAGCAGCCAACACCATTCTTACAGAAGGGAGAAGAGGGAGCAGAAAGAAATCGGCAGCTCAGGATTGCTCTGCTTCCTCCTTCCCTCCTGTAAAAAACAGGTCATTTTTCTCTCTGCTCCCCTTCTCCTTTCCAGCCCTACAACACCAGGCCTAGGAAAGAGATGGAAGACCCTGGAACTGCCCTCCTCTTCCCCATCTCATGGAGAAGGGAGAAGAGGACCTCGCTGCAGCTGTTCCCGCGGACATGGGATGGGGTATGAAGAAGCCTAGGAGCTGCAGGAGAAGCAGAGATGGGGGGACAAGTAGAACTGGGGTTGGGAGTTGGGTGTGTGTGCAGAATTAATTGATGGAAGGATTGTTGGGGAGGAGACACAGAATTATTTAATTAGTATTTTGGGCTTTGGGTGGAAGCTGGAGGCATAGCAGCAAAGGGCAGCCCCCAAGAGTTTCTGAAGTGGAGTCCAAAGCCACCTTACTCTAATAACAGCAGTTCTCAAACTCTGGGTCAGGACCCCAAAGTGGGTTGTAACTCCATTTTAACGGGGTCTTCAAGGCTGGCTTAGACTTGCTGGGGCTCAGAGCTGAAGCCTGAGCACTGCCCAGGGCCGGATCTGAATCTTGAAGGCTTCAGCCCTGGGCGACAGGGCTCAGGTTGCAGGCCCCATGGCTGGGACTGAAGCCCTTGGGCTTTGGCTTTGACCCCTCCCCACCCAGGGCAGTGAGTGCGGCTCGGGCTTTGGCTTTAGCTCCTGCACCCGGAGCAAGGAAATCCGGTGGACTTGTGCTTCAGTCCCCGCTGGGGGGATCGTGTGGTAATTTTTGTTGTCCACTGGTTGCGGTGCAATGCAGTTTGAGAACCCCTGCTCTAATTTAAGGCAGTTGGTTTAAATTGCTGTTTAAATTGTAAATTGTTCCACACCTACTGTGGGGGGGAGTTCAAAAATCAAAAGACAAATAAAAAAAACCCAAATATACTATATATATTTTTAAAATCATGATTTTAAGACCAATCTCATAATTTTGGGGGGGGAGGGGGTCTGACATGATATTTGAATTCTTAGGGTTGGCATTGCGGCACTTACATACATACAGTAAAAGCAGTTTTATCTGGCATGGGGAAATGGGGTGTGTGTGGGAGGTTGCCAATAAATGAAAAAACACTAGTTAACTAAGAGTGAGGGAGTTTGGGTGCGGGAGGGGGTTGGGGTGCCAGATCCGGGGACTGCTCACCTTGGGCAGCTCCCTGCAAACGGTGACCTGTCCCAGCTGCTCCTAGGCGGATGCAGCAAGTGGCTCTCCATGCTGCCTCTGCCCCGCCCTGAGCACTATAGCCAGTGGGAGCATTGCGGCATTGTGTAAATGTGCAATAAACTACAACTATAATCACAAATAATAACATCAGAATTGTCAACCCCCAAATATTCAAAACTTAGGAAACACAAGGTGGGTGAGATAATATCTTTTATTGGACCAAATTCTGTTGGTGAGAGAGACAAAATTTCAAGCACAGATCTCTTCCTCAGGTCTGGGAAAGGTGCTCAGAGTGTCACAGCTAAATACAAGGTGGAACAGATTGTTTAGCATAACGAGTTAACATGTGTAAGAAACATTCAAGGTGAAGAGGCCATTTAAAGCTTGCCTTTTTCACCAACGGAAGTTGGCCTAATAAAACGTATTACCTTACCCACCCTGTATCCCTAATATCCTGGGATCAATACAGCTACAACACCAGTGCAAACAAAAATTATGAGTCAGCCTCCAGTCTCTCCTACCCCTCGCCAGAATCATGAGAAATAACTAAAATCAGGAGATTAAAAACAACAGACATTTGGGGTTAGTTTTTTTTGCTTTCTGGTTTTTGAGCCTTTAGGATTTACACTTTCAGGCTTTTCTTTGCAACCATGAGGAACAAAAACTTATTTTGAAAAAGCACGGAACATGAATGTCCCCCTAAACACATGACTGTGAGATGAGTGATAAAATTGTGAGAGCTGGTAACACTGGACGGGAGCTTTCCCTGAGTAAGGGCTGCAGGATGAGCCCCTCCTTCAGGGAATCTACTATTAGCTGTCATCCAGCCATTAGCACAAATAAAAGGGAAAGTCCTAAAGCTAATTAGAGCTTGTCTGATAAGAGCAAATCTGTAACTGTGCATGTACAATGAGCTGTTCAGTCTCAGGCCTCTATTTTCTGCTTTGAGGTTTACATGCCAGAACCAAGAAAACAAAAGTAATTGTGGGAAGCATACTAAATTTGGGGGAATTAATTGCTGTAAAGTTTTTAGCCCAAACTTGTCACTGGGAACATTAATTTCTAAGAAAAAAATGGAGAGCTTTCTGTATGTTTTGGGTTTTAAATTGCTCTAATCCTTCACTTGTGTGATGTTATTAGAGTTTAATTTGCATTTTCTGCCAAATGATTTTGTTGCATTATGCTGATGACTTGTTTATAAAATGATTTATACTGAAAGTGGAAAAGTACAGCACTCAAAACTTAAGTGAAAATTCATGTGCACTGTGGGTATTAATTGTATTGCCGGATGTGCTTACAAAATCATAATTTGTTTTTTTAAAAAGCAGTAATTGCTTATTAAACTACATCACAGCATACTAGTATCTATTACCTAGTGTAACTTTTAAAGTAATGAAGTCATAGGATTATAGAACTCCTTAAAACTCAGCTGAGATGTAGTGAGAAAGCTTGTCTTTTGCGTGTGCAGATTAGAAAAACCAAATTAGCCAAGCTCCTATCTATTTGAAGTGAAGTTGGGCCAGATACTCTAATCCAAAAAGGTCACTTTGCATCCTCCCTTATCCTTGTGCAGCAGAAGCACAAGGAGCAACTGGATGTAACTTGTTGGCCTGTTAGTTAGCCTAACTTTTTGGCTCATGAATAAGTTGTCATGATGTCTAGTGCCTTTTTATTACAAGAGAAGAAGACAATACCAGAAGCTGCCAGGAGCTTCTGATATTACATATTCTGATAAGGCAACACAGGGAGAAGAGATCATTTCTCCAAGAGCTATGGATGGAGACTCTCCACATGCTGACTACCTCCTTCAGAAGTGTGAGTGGTGCAGAACAGTAACCTCTATAGTACCTTCTTCTCAGGTACTATAGAGGTTACTGTACAGCAAGCTGCACATTGATCCATGTTAGAGCAAAGAAAATGTTGAGAGGTATCAGTGTAGAGATTTCCCTAAGTTGTCCTGTTGAAGGCTTGACTGGCAGAGATGGATCCCCCACAGAATGAACAGTAGCTTTTGCCCGCAAACCTCTTTGTCCGCAGGAGATCTGCTAAATAACCATCCACTTGGAGAGTCTGTGCCAATGCTGGGGCTCTGGGGAACTGTGGGGCTAGTGCATCTGGAACTGCCCCGTAAGGATTATTCCCCAGCCCAGAACTCTTAAATAACATTGAGCCTCATTGTTCTGGATTGGCACTTTCAAGGGCCTTGGATTGGGGAGGTTACTATAGAGCTGCTTGACTCTTTCTTTCCTCCCCTGATACCCACATACTTGAGAAGGGGGAAATTGATTCCAAAGAAGGTCCCCATATGTGGATTCTTAACCAAAAGCCCCTGAGCCCCCACAATTTGGCCATTTGCTTAATTTCTTTATTACAATTTGCTGATGTATAATTGTTGTTTAACTGATCACTAAAAATAAGATATGTATAATATCTGGCTACCTTTACAGGCCTATTTAAGGGACACTAGCCTACCCCCCTATTTGTAACAGAGAGTCTTAAAATGTGTGATTCTAGTCTGTGTCACATTCATACTGAACTCCTCTCTGATCCAGAGTACTGGAGTCATGACATTCAAAGGATGTTTTGCTAATGAGATGTGTTAGCACTTTACCATATGTAGCCGCTGATGATGAATTGGTTTGGCATTCACTATAAGAACATTAACCGGGATGAACTCATTTGGTGTTAATGTCAATGTAATATATAGCACTTTGGAAATTCTGTTGTAATTTAATGTTCATTTAGAAAACTCTTTTTCAGAATAGTATTTTTACTACTGTTTTAACATTTTAGAATTAACAAATAAACCTAGTGGATTACATATATCAGTTCTGTTCAGATGTTCATTAGTTCCCTTGGCTGGCATGTGCCTCAGAACTGAAACCTCTGTTCTATGCGCAAAGGAATTCCTATAGCATACTCTGTGCATGCAGATAGGTGAGAATAATGGTGCCTGTATTATACAGCCATGAACTGCTATATGCATCACCATTAGTATAGTGAACATAATCAGGGATATCTCTCCCATGATGCCGATGGTTTTGCTTGCTTTATTGAATCAAATGCACCAAAACAACAAACATATATGTATTTCATTATTGATTAGAAGTACTTGGAGTCAATGTTTTCTACCTAGTCTGGCCTTTTCATTTGGCCAAATGAATCAATATAGTGTTTTATTTCATTTACTAGTCACAAGGCATCCTAGATATCCCTACAGGTCATCCATAAGTCCACCATGGTATTGCATTTGGAGCTGGGGACAGTCATATGGTTGCAGAGAGTGTCTATAACTGAAGCAGGGCTGCAGACTGTAGAATTTTGCCTTAGGGTAGTAGTTAGTTAATGCAGAAACAAATCTGGACTCTGGGTTTAAAGCTTATCTAAATGGGAAGAGACTGAAATCAGAATTTGCAGCAATCTGAGAGTAAACTGTCCAGTCTAACAGTGGCTGTAAAGCAGAGGACAATTAATACACATTTGTGTTAGTATATGTTAGAGCCCTTATTCCTTCACCCTCTCACATCCCTGGTCCTTCTCGCATGAAAAGAGCAACAATACCTGAAGTCCAAAGGTGCAAACAATTCAATGTTTATTGGGGTGAACTTCTAGCAAGCTTAAATCCAAGTTCCTTTTTCCTTATTTTTGAATCCCAACTTACTTCCTGTTTGCCCCTAATTTATATAGTAATATTCTCAGCTATACCTTAACCAATCATTTTACTGATTTTACCTAACCAATCCAAACATATTGTAACATGATTAGCCAACCAATTATATCCCACTACCTTAATTAGTTTACACCCAGCACAATTAGTTATACGGCTGACATAAACAATCACAGAACCAGACAAAGACCATGCAAATAAACAATAGCCAAGTGGGAACTATAATGACAAAACAATACAGAAGTGAGGATTTCACAACTTCATCTCTCAGGACATAAGTGTTTCCCAGCTGTGTCTATTGATAAGTGAGTTTTTACCAAACAGAAAACTATCAAACTAAATTTCCTTTTACATTGTCTAGGCTCTCCCCTTTCTCTGGAGGTGATAGATCAGATCACCTATCTAACAGCCCAGGTTGCCTTATTTCAATATGACTGGTCTGGAATGTGAGGATGTGACAGTACACTTCCCAGCTTATGGCTGCCTCTGCTGCCCAGCCAAAGGCCTTAGCTTATGAACAGGGCCTTAGACTGTCACAGTAAGAGAAGGCCCTTACACTAGCAGACAATGATTTTGATTCTTTTATACCTTTTTAACTAGCTAAATAATAGACATATACCTAAATTCTTAAAGTATGGGCCTTTACCAGCAGGTCTGCATATTTATATCCTAACAGCAGATATATTGTGTTGTCATTGTAAAGCTACCATGCAACCAAGCTTTAGAGGCCGAATGAGGCAAAGTATTTGGGCCCATTCTTTGTTGTAATGTGGCTGTTTCAGGCTTCCCCATGGACAGATTCTGACAGGATGCAAAGCTGGGGATCATCTGATAGTGTAGAGCTGCTGCAGAAGCTCTATACTACACCTTTATTTGTGATCGTAGTGAAGAAGGCATAGCTAGAGGGGGTGTAGCTAAGCTGGCCTTATGCCCTCTTGATCTTCATAGACTTTAAGGTCAGAAGGGACCATCATGATCATGTAGTCTGACCTCCTGCACATTACAGACCACAGAACCTCACCGACCCATTCCTGTAATAGACCTATAACTGCTGTTTGAGTAAGTTCTCAAATAACGATTAAAAACTTCAAGTTAGAGACAATCCATGATTTACACTAGTTTAAACCTTCAAGAGATCCATGTCTGCCACAGTTACCCCTTTAACAGTGTTGGCAGCCAGCACAATTTAAAGCAGCCTTTACGTTATTTGGTTACAACTGAGTACAGTGAGTGGGAGAAGCAGGCCTATTGACAATCTGGCAGATGTAAAGTCATAGGTCCACGTTATACTTATTAGTATTAATTTCTAGTAGGACTCAAGATGGCTGATGCTTTCTAAAAAATTAGACCGAATTCCTGCTTCTGAGAATCCTATTCTCTAAACCCAGTCAGACAGACAGACAAAGATTAGAAGGAAAGGATATCACGTAAGCAGAGGGATCAAGATGGTGTTGGGCTGCATCTTTGGGCTATACAGGACACTTAATTTGTTCTTTTTCCCCACAGAAAGTTTGGGCAAGAAAGAATACTGATGAAACCTGTGCACCCAAGCCTCTGATTTGCAAACCAGTGATGGAACTTCAGTGAGTACTGCTCTGTTCCACTTCCTTCTTGAATTGTGGACACCAGAACTAGACACCATCTTCCAATAGCAGTCGCAGCTTTGCTAAATACAGAGGTAATATAACTTCTCTACTCCTACTTTTTATTCCTCTGTTTATACTGTCACAATTCAGGGCAACTGCAACGGTATTCCTTCTTCATGATCCACTTAAGGCACTTACTCTAGGCTCCTGGCTCCTCGACTGTCACCTTTTTTGGGTGGTAACGGATAGAGTCAGTCCTTCAGAAACCACAAAGGGTTTTTCATGTGGTTACAAGTTCACAAAAGCCTTAGCTCAGAACTAACATACCACACAGGCTCGGGAAAGCAGCCATTTCTTTATACAGTTTGGGTCTTTTAGCTTGGCCTCTGATAACAGGTAATCAGCAGATAAAGACCCTCAGGGTATAGCTTCTAAAGACTGGGTTTTTGTGTAATCTGGGGTGTGGAATTTGCATTCACCTCCCCCTAGATATTCCCCATGAAACCCATTTCACACTTTTTCCCAAATATCCATTCTTGTCTGGTACATTGTTCAATATAGTCCTTTGATCATCCAGGTCTTGCATCACATCTCCCCCCAGAGACTTTACTGATAATCTTGGTCCACAATTATATATAAATATGCATCATATACAAGGGACCCCAAAGACACAAGTGTACTGCAGGAAATTGCCATATCTGTCAAATATACTTTGATACAGGAAGGCCAGGGAGCAGTGGTAGAGGGGAAATATATAAGCCCTAGGCTAATTAAGATGTGGTTCCCTGTAGACTAGGGGGGGTTGCTACAGGTTAATTGAAGCCCCTGTAGTCAATTAAGGCCCAGTCAGGAACCTAATAAACCCCCCTGTTTCAGGCAGTAAGAGAAAGAGGAAGAGGAGGAATGAGAGAGGACTGGAGCTTGGAGGTGTGTTGTGATATCTGAAAAATGAGAGAACTGAAGTAAGGGAGACTCTCTCCCCCAGTGTCTAAGGACCAAAGGCATCTTAGTGTCCTTCCCCGTTTCCCCTGCCCTCCCTCTGCCAAGAAAAGCTTAGGACCCACCATACTATAATTGGTCATCTTGCCACAGTACATCCACGAATCACATTAATCCTTTTGGACATATTGTCTTACTGGGAGTTCATGTTCAACTCGTTATCCACCATGATGCCCAGTCTATTTCAGAATCACTCCATCTTCCCTACTGTAAGTATGACCTATATTCTTTGTTCCTAGATGTATGACTTTACATTTGGTCATATTGAAATACATATTGTTTGTTTGAGTCCAGTTTATCAAGCAATCCAGATAGCTCCGTATCACTGACCCGTCCTCTTTTTTTCCCGCTCCCCCAATCTTTGTGTCATCTACTAACTTTATCAGTAATGATTTAATTTTTTTCTTCCAGGTAACTAATAAAAATGTTAAGTTGTGTAGTTCCAAGAATCAGTCCCTACAGGACCTCAATAGAAATACATCAGCTTGATGATGAATCCCCATTTACAGTTAAATTTTGGGACCTATCAATTAGCTAGTTTTGATCCATTTAATGTGTGCCATGTTGATTTTGTATAATTTTAGTTTCTTAATCAAAATGAGGTGCTGTACTAAGTCAAATGCCTTACAGAAGTATATATGTATTACATCCACACTAATACTTTTATCAACCAAACTTATAATCTCATCAAAAAATATCAAGTTAGTTTGACAGGATCTGTGTTCCATAAACCACATGTTGATTGACATTAACAATATTACCCTCCTTTAATTCTTCATTAATTGAATCCTGGATCAGACGTTCCATTATTTTCCTGGTATCTATGTCAGACTGACAGGACTATAATTACTTGGATCATCATGTTTACCCTTTTTAAATATTGGCACAACATTAGCTTTCTTCCAGATTTTTGGCACTTCCCCAGTGTTCCAAGGCTTATTGAAAATTGACATTAATGGTCCATAGAGCTTTTTGGCCAGCTGTTTTGAAACCATTGCATACAAGTTATCAGATCTGCTGATTTAAACATGTCTAACTTTAATAGCTGCTGTTTAACATCCTCCTGAGTTACTGTTGAAATGGAAAGTATTTCTTCATAATATGCTAGGAATATATCATTTAGCTTATTCCCAAATACAGAATAGAAATATTTTGATATTATTACTGGCAATTCTACCATTTCTGTCTAGTAGTAGACCAATATCAGGGTTAGAATTTCTTTTGCTCCTTATTGTCCTTCATTCTGCTAGCCATAGCTGTCTCCTTGTGTCCTTTTGCTTCCTTTATCAGTTTTCCACAATCCTCAGCTTTTAAATTTATGTTCATTGCTATCAACTTCCCCTTTTTTCTATTTGTGATACATTGTTGTTATTTATTTTCTTCCCCAGACTCTATTCAGAACCTTTAGCACACTGAGCCACTTTAGGGAAAAGAAAATGTGAGCTATCAGTATATAGTTTTGCCCAAGTCTTCCTTTTTGAAGAGTTGATTGGCAGGGAGGGCTCCCATACATAATAAGCAATGGTTTTACCACAAACCCTTTTGTTCACAGGAAATCTGCTAAATTACCATCCATTAAAAAACTCTGGCACTCACAGAATGCTTGGAAAATTTCAACACAACAAGCTTTTCCTAAGTATAACTGAAAAAAGTTATAGTTACGGCATATCTGTGTATGCAGAAGATTAACAGGTTATATTTATGCTGCAAGGGTTGTTTTTTTTTCTTTTTTTTTGCCTTGCTTTCAGAAATACAGTTAAGTTTATGTAACATAAGGAAATATATGATCACTGTTAGCTAAATACACATTGATGTTGTTTGTGTCTTGTGAACATTAATGATGATTTCCAAGTCTAGATTTGAGGAAATACTGGAAATTCAATTTAATCATATTCAGGACTCTTTTGTATTCATTTTCCTCAAATATCTGAGCACCCAACTGCAATTTGATTGTAAGTGTCACAATTTCCATTCTGATGGTTAGTTATATAAGCCATCCAATTAGGGTACATAATCATTAAATTATATGGTATCATTTAACACTACATGAATGGCCAAAATTCATGGCAAAATATTTACAAATGAATTGTAGGCTACAAAGCATTCTCTGAGGAAGCTTATGGATGGGCAAGGGTGAGGAAGAATAAATTCCTTGGATATGCTAAAAATAGCATCTTTGTATGCTATATGGAGATTGTAGATAGTATAATGGTCCCATTTAAAATGGAAGAATCAGCAACTATTTGGGACCTACCTGATCAAAGTGTTTCATGTGAGCTTTCATTTCTAGACTTCTCCCCACCCTTCAAAAACAGTATATGCTGAAAGCAAATATAGAATAAACTGAACTTCACTCTTCATAATCTGCATAAACGACACCTACGAATGGCTCCTCTCTGCCTTTCTGAAATTGTGACAAGCCTCATAAACTGAGAGTGCATCCTGCCTTCTTGTGAACCTGCCCAGGATTTTGAAAACCCTGCTCTGCATATAGTTCCAACTTTTATTGTACATAGGAACATAGGGCAGGAAAGGACAGGAAGGGACCTCCTGGATCATAGAGTTCAGTTGTCAGCAACAGTCATATAATCCCGTTCATAAATTTATCAAAATGAATGGTCTTATTTAGAGAAGCAATGACCAGCTCCCATTTTGTTTGCCTAGTTACACTGCCTTCATCATGGTAGAATCTGATTGCCTCACAAACATGAATGGCTTTTATCCTTAGAACACCCTGATGAGGTAAGGAAGGACTGCTCCTATTTACATGTGGGAATCAGAGATGGTTTAGAGGGATTTACACAAGATGGCACAGGAAGTCTGTGACCAAGATAGGAAGTGACCCTGGCTCTCTTGTGTCTTCTTGCAGTGCCCTATCCACTAGCCCATTGTTTATTCTGACTCTCTTTGCCACATGGACCTTGAAACCAGGAAGTGGAACCGAATCCCAGCTTGCCCAACAGAGAGGGAAGAAAGGCAGTTGGGTAATTGTGTCCCCGCTGTGGTCTGACGGTACTGGAATAGGATGGAAAATAGACAGGAAATCCAGAATTACACTTTGGTTAGCAGGCCAGGTGTGTGCATGCGATGTAGGCCAATGAGTCAGTGGAGTTGTGTGTGGCTACAAGGATTGCAGAAGTGCATGGCCTCTGCTGCTCATTCAGGTGAAGGGTCCCAAGCTTTGCCTCCCATTTGCCCAATGTGATGGAGAATGGTGCAGTGAAGGAAAGGAATCTTAAGAGGAAAAAGGATGACCTCTGTTTAGGTACCCTTAACATAAATTAAATAGCAGGGTCCTAAAATTGAGCCATCCCTCAAAATGCTACACAGGAACATTTCTGATGACTTTTTTTGTAATGATTCACAAATGAATGGACTTTGAATGAAAAAGGACTTTGAAATCCTTTGTTTAAAGAAGATAATAAATGGTAACATTAAAGAATCATCATGTTTTCCAACACCTCCCTCCCAATAGATGAAAGGGTAGGATAGGGTAACACATACTGAACACCATATTGATATATAAAAATGAAGACTTATTAAATGGTAAAATTAAAAGCTCTGATAGCTATATTTTAGTAATTTGCAATTATGGATAGTGAATGAGTATGAATAGGGTCTGATATCAGTGTGTTTTTGCCAATTCTTCTTTGATATATTTAATGTGAACATGCAAAATGCCTTTGTCATGCGCCCTGCCAGTGGTGTCTCCCTGCAGAGAGAAACTGGTGGGGGATCTTGGTGAAAAACAGCAGACCCAAGCTCAGCTGAGATATGATTGAGGTGATAGTAGTTGTCAGAAGAAAGCACTTTGAGAAACTAGCAGGAAGTGTGATTTGCCCCTCAGCAGACGACACTTGCCTGCCAGTTGTCAAGGAGGTGTGTCACTCTGGAGTCCTTTTGGACTTATTATTATTCATAGCTGCTCACATGAAGTAGCATTGGATGGTAGTGCTTTTTTTTCCATCTTTGATGGCAAGGAAACTGCAACTTACCTCTCAGATGTTGGCTTTATCCACACCTTATGTCCAGACATCTGGGCTTTGATATATGCTGCCACCACGGCTTTTTTTTTTTTCTTTTTCCCTGCAGTGTAAGCGTACCCAAAGAGATTACAAATAGTTCCAACACAGCAGCCTGATTAGTGCTATACGTGGAGTGGCAGACAAAAGTGCACCACATCACAGGACTATTCCAAGTTCTGCAATGGCTATTGATCCACTTCTGTATTCACTGCCGCCTGTCTTCTGTAGGATTAATACAGCTGAGTGCAGTCTTTACTCAGGGTAGATGTATTGTGACTTAAACATTTAGCCCTTAATGAGACAAACCTGTCTTTTTCAAAGGCTTGGTCTCTAAACATGTGAAGCTAGGCCTTTGAAAGAGGCAGCTTCTTCAAGTCGGCATTATTTTGGTCTGCAGGCTGATGCACCTGATTTTAAATGAGTGAGTATATCACACTAAATACCGAGGCACTTAAAAATGTGCTCAGTCCAACCTTTTCAAAAATTGCAGTTACAAATAATGGAACAAAATTTTAGGGCAGTAATTTTCCTTCCATTATGAAAGACTGAGTCTGCTTTGATTTTTTTGTACCTAAATTGTACATAATAAAATAGAATGATAAAATACTTAACAAACGAACACATAACCTTTCCCTTGTATGTTTTCTCTGTATGCAGTGTATAACTGTCTGAATATAGGTTTGCACATGGGACTGTTCTCATTACTGGATGGAATGTTATTGTCACATCTGGTCAAGGTTAATCATGTAGTGTTTCAGTGGATAAAGAGAAGAGAAGGGACAGGAGGAGAGAAAGATAGGGAGGAGTAAGGATAGACAAAGAGAAAAGGATAAGCAGAAGAGGAGAAAAAGGAATTGGGGTGGGATGCGTGAAAAGGAGAAAAGGGAGGGTATGAAGACAGGGATAAATGAGCAAAGGAGGAAGGAAATAAGAAGAGGAGAAGGAGGACAGCAAGATACTTCTTATATCACAATTCCACCAACATCAAAACAATACATCTAGCTCTTCTCCCACAGTATGGCTGTGTACCAGCGCCCTCTGCAGGAAAGTCAGACTTGCTCAAGAGCCTTTGGTCAGGTCATCCTCTAAGGCAGAGGTCCCCAAACCATGCAGAGCAATGGGGTTTTTTTGTGGGGAGGGCACGGCAGGGCCTGGGCCAGCCCCTATGGTGGGGGGGGGGGGCAGGGAGGGAGCACCACCGAGCTCCTCCACACCCCTAGTTCTGCTCCTAATCCTGCCTCCAGACCTACCCCGCCCCCACTCCCAGACTTCTTGCCTGGTCCTGGCTTCATCCTTGCTGGCAGCCCCACTTCCAGCTGCGGCCCCAACCTCGGCCCCCTTACCCCTGTCTATGTCTCTCCTGGTACCCCTAGAGCTGCGCCCTGCTCCTGGTCCTGGCTCTTGGGGGGAAAGGTGTGTGTGGACAGGGGTAAGGGGGGGGCACGACCCTTAAAAGTTTGGGTACAACTGCTCTAAAGGCTGCAGAGGCTACACTTCTTACAACTGCTAGATAAACATGAATATTGCCTAGGTTACTGCTGGTATTTATTCAACTAATTGCCCATTTTAAACCATGACTGACATCCTTTCAAACGAACAGAATCAAGCAAAATCCTGAGGTGAATCAAGTATCGACTTGAGCAGTAATAAGTTTACATCCAGTCAATAATGACCTTTACCATTTGGAAAACAAAAAACAGCTTCCATTTTTACTAAAGTATAAGCCAGACAATCTAATTGTATATACTTATAGCCAGTTTGTGCTTGAAATTCTCTAAACTTTTGCTTGGGATTCATAATAGAACTATGATATGTTAAAAACCAAAAACTCGTGAAGCATTTGTTTTAAATTACATTAGTCTCTTTTATGCTTCTCTGAAGTGGATCATTTCTTTTTTTACAGAATATGTTCTTCTCGGTCCTTTTTATTCACAATGGGGAAAATTCTATAACCCTTACCTGTGTTGAGACCATCTTACTCCATGAGTAATACCTGCTCCATATGAGTAAAATCAGCAGAACAAAAATCCTTGTTGTTCTGTGGAATTTCTTATGTGAAAAAATTACAAGTCTGCCTGATTTTCCTCTCACAAGTAAATATCCAGACACCTCTTTTATATGGGTGTATGTGAGAGAAGACTCAGGATCTGTATGTACATTTACCATATGGATTACATTTTCAAACATTCACACTTGAGACTGACCCACAGAAATTTAGAACCTCCAACAGGAAACTGAATGTGCAAAACAAACAATTTCATGCACAAGTAGTCACACATATTTACCTCTTTGTACATATTTTATGGGAACAGTTGAGGAGTGGATGTTTGAAAATTAAACCATGTTTGCAGTGATATTTAACATATAAAAAGTATTCTAAAAATAGTACTAATTGGCCAGTTTTCATGAAAGACAACATTTTCTGCTCTCATATAGCTGCACATAATCTCTGATGCAGTCAATTAGAAGTGCACAGTGGAAGAAGAATTTTGTCCAAGTTATTTATGAATGTTTTATAAAGTGTAGCAATACTTTAATTATAATTGTTTTACTACATGGACACAGCTATACTATCCTGACATAATTCAGCTATATAGGCCTAGGTCCTCTTGGCTGTGCAACCTCTGCTTGGCTTTCAGGGCAGGGCAGTAGCAAAGCTAAGGCTGTAAACCTTTATGCTTTTTCTGTTTTCTGGGGCTGCTCTAATTTATGATAGCTTGTAATAGCTGGCTAGGCAATGTTTTGCTGGTGAGGATCACCAAAGCTCTACATTCAAACCTTGGTATGCCCCCGGTGCTCTATGTGTGTGCGTAGGGGGGAATATACTGGGGGTGGCATACAACTAGCTAAGCTGTTTTATGATGCTCTGGGATTTCTTCATGTCAGGAGAATCCTCAAGCTGTCCATTCAGTGATTTTAGCACTTGTGGAAAGAACATAGCCTTATCTCAGAGCTTAACATTTACAG
Organism: Dermatemys mawii; assembly: GCA_007922305.1. Taxonomy (NCBI): domain Eukaryota; kingdom Metazoa; phylum Chordata; order Testudines; family Dermatemydidae; genus Dermatemys; species Dermatemys mawii. Next base: position 51,274,740 of record ML677334.1, read on the forward strand.
AAATGTCATAGTAACTTCATTCTCATATCTTTGAGCAATAGACAATGACAAGTAAAATGCCCCAGAAAGTGCTGAAGTGCTTATGCATGTTTTTAACATTGTACGCAAGCAAAAACAGCAGACTGAAGAAATTGCAATGCAGAAGGCACTGGTTGATGTGACACGGAAAGACCTAAATGTTCTTAGCTTTCTAGTCGTTAACTCCTTGTTTTATATTTTCAGTTCTGAAGAAGCTATTTGGAAATCTATATTCTAGATGGCAGAGATGTTAGTATGATGATTCCCCAACTTACCAGCAGTTTTACAGATATGCATGAGGTCTGTTATCTTCAAATAACAGAGGAGCTATTCTAAATACATTCTCATACAATGCAGGTTCAGAATAAAAGTCTTAAGAATTACTTGTTATCCTTGCAAACTTCTTTTCCCTATCAGTCTGTGTATTGCATCCTCTTGATCACATTTACTTCATTATAACACAGTCAGCAGGATAGCGGGATTTCAATACAGATTTACTTAATAGGCTCTTTCTAATACAGAATAACTGTTAACTGAATGTTTGGTGTGTAACGGAGCAAACATCTATCATTTTCTGTTTCCAGCTTTTACAGGCTCTCTGGTTCTCTTTTGCTCTCTCTTTCATAAGTGCTTTGAGTAACTTTCCATACTGTAGAAGCTTCAGGGCGTTGTTTTAGAAGGGATAATGGTACAATTGTTTTGTCTAAAAGGAAAGCCAATAGATCAGAATTGATTAAAAAACTTCAGGATGTAATAGTGGGCTAAAATGAAAATGCTGGATAGGAGTTTGAAAATCTTATAGACGCATAGGATTGCCTCATATCTGTGATGTACAGTAACTAAAGAGAATACGGTAGTTAAGACTCTCAAGTGCAGAATCTTACGGAGTGAAGTCAGACAGGCATAAATTTTCTCTAAGACAAAATAATAGCATTACTACTAGGGTTAGGTTGCCCTTTGCCCTCATGTGGGTTTGCAAGAGGTGAAGGCAAAAGGAGCCCTTTTCCCATCTCCACTGCCATGCTTTCTAGACAAGGGAAAGAAACAATGACAGCCTCTTAGTTTGAAGGAGCACAGAGAATTCCCCTGGGTGGGTGGTAATCCACCCCTTGGAGGTAGAGCCATGGTCTTGACCCCACACACTAGCTTGCGGAGTAGGTAGCAGGCTGAATCATTCTAAAAGGCTGAGGCACAATCCTGACTAGAGTCCTGCTATGGTGGTGTGACTGCCAACAAGCCTTATTCAGCGCCCATGTGTAGTTTTCACAATCTGGCCCCTATTAAGCAATTCTTGTGGAGGTGTTGTATAAAATTTCACACCTTCTTTTGAAGGTTTGAAATTCACAACCTTTGTGGCCAAATCTCACCCAGCTCTAATAACCACATGATTGTTGTTGAAGAAATCAGTCCCACAGAGTGATGGAATCCTGCGGCCTTCTGACTGGCCAAGTGCCTCTCCTTAACCCCAGGAGGTTGTCTGGGTAGCCAGAAAGACTTTGGCCTGCTGCAATGTCAGACTTTGCCTTGTCTTCTGATATCTGGTCTCTGACTCTAGCTTGACTTCGATCTCAATTCCTGCCTTTGGATTCTAACCTGGCATTGCCTCTGATTTTTGGTCTCTGACCCCTGTCTGACTCTGACCCTGACTATGGTTTATGGGAGCTGGTTTTGCAACTCCTTCAGCTCTGACCAGGTGACTCCCATCCCTGGTGGGAAGACCTCAACCCAGCTGTGACTACTGGGCAAAACTGCCTAGACCACATTCTCTTATAACCATCTCTGACAAAAGCTGTTCTGTCGTGCTAACGAGTCATACTTCAGTCATTGTTTTTTAAAGCAGTGATAAACGGCTAGCAAAAGTGCCAAAACTATACATCAAACACAAAACAAACATAGCAAGAAAAATACCTTTGTCTACAACCATTGATAATCTTAATCAAAACAGGTTTTGCACTTCTTCACTGGCTTTGCCAGCCTGGAAGGACATGGGTTTGGCTCTCGGTAGCCTAAAGTTCTGCCAACACCTCTGAAACTTCAGTGAATGACAGTGTCTGAAACTCAAGCAAAAAGACACATGTATTGCTCCCCTGCCCCAAGACACTGATCCACCCCAGCTGTGGGAGGCAGGTCACTTGAGACTAGAATAAGGTTGTCTGCCAAATAGCATAAAAATTCACCACAGCAAGAAAAGCTCCAATTCACAGCCAGTCAGAAACAACCTGGATTAACCTGTATGCTACCCAAAATAGCTGCATTTCTCTGGCCTTTGAGGAAGGTGATGAAACTACTCTTGCACAGTAATGGCATAAGATTATAAAAAAACTTTTCATGGTCTTAAAATGAGACTTCTACCATGGATGCTTTTGTTCTTTTCCCTTTAGCTCCAAATATCTCAGTCTAACTACCCAGGCATTTAGATTGTGCCCTTCACAGGGATGTCTGTATATTGTAGGGAAGAGCAAGAGGGAGAGAATACTTAATAGGCAGAATATTAATAGCTGAATTGTACTCAGTAGAGGGGGCTTTCGTCTGAACAGTATTCTCCTCAGACCAAGCCTGCAATGATTCCATGAATGGCCACTCACAGACTATTGGAATAAGTCTTTTGTTCTGATGGGAAAGGAGTGTCTCACATTGAACAAAATATGTTTGGTTTCTGCCAAGGGCATTACTCTATCTCCACTTCCAAATCCAGCACAAAATAACAGATTTGCCTTTGGAAGATAAGTCATGAACCATTTGGATAGTTCCATGGTTGTCATAGTGGCCAGCTCAGAGATCCTGAGTTAATCCCAGAAGAATTAGTATGGACACTGAAGTCACTGAGAACAGCTGGGCAGGGGAAACATAAGGCAAAGACAATGGAATCATGACAAGAATCTCAATGTAAGTTTACACCTTTTAAAAAGTTTTTTGCCGTGTCTTCCCCTGCCAACCATCACGGGGATTGAAAAGCTCAAGCCTCCACTAATCAGCTCTGTGCTGAACCATCATATCCCTAGCTCCCTCCAGAGTTGCGATGTTTACTAGAATTTTAGAGTATGGTTGTATCAATAATGCAAGACTTTTGCAAGTGGAATGAAACTGTACAGATTCAAATGAAACTGGTGCCAGAAAGCTTGCTCTGCACTTTAGCAATATTTATGAAACTTAAAATAATAATAGAACACTGAGCATGTCAGAGTAGCTTTAACTAGTATTAAGGTTTTATCAGATCCTAAGTTTTATGTGAGTAGGTCAATGCATCAACATTTTCCACATGACATCCAGACTACATACATTAACCATGCAGAGAGGAATGTATATCAGTTTTATTTCTTTGTTATTCTGAGTGATCCATATCACTCTATTTCTTAGGTCTGCTGATTAGAGTGGACAGTGCAAAACACAGGGAAGTATTCTCAATGCATTGTATGAGACTTTAACTTCATAAATCCCATTATAACTGGTAAGAAATGAAGCTAAAGCTCTGCTGATTGAATGGAGAATACACAGTCCTCAGTGGTTTTCAAGTGTATTGTATAACCATTTTAGAGGCCTCTATTATCTCAGAGAATGTCAGTTGGGCAAATAAAAGAATTAATGGCTACAAAAAAACCCTTCAGGGAAATGCTTTGTACCACAAAGTAATTAATCTGTCGCAACACAAATGTTTCATATTTAGAGGGCGGAGAAAGTGCTGTAAGAATTTTCATAAATCCCACCATTTTAAGTAAAATTCCTCAACAACGCATGACCACAAGAAAGCCACAAATGAGAAGGGTCCTCACCGATAACTCCACCAAAACAACGAAAACTATGAAAATGGGACCACAGTGTTGCTGCTGTAATCCTTGATCCACTGATGATGGGCAATGTGTAGGAGGGCCATGGATCCTTCAGTCAGGCTGATAATGACCTTTTCTTTGGCATTGTCTGTTCACTTCAACACGACTGGATGTCATTAGTCCATGGTGTCTGTGTGGGGTGTCTCCAGTTTACCTCAGGACGCGTACATGAAAATTGTTATTCTCTCTCTGAGAACAATTTTAGCACACAGTGTCAATTGCACAATGCTCTAAGAAGTCAGTAAAGTAGTCACATGATAAGAAGTCCTACAGCAAAGCACCAATTTCCCTGAAGTCTCAGCGAGTTCAGATCCGAGGTTCTGGTTTGGCCCTGTCTCCACTGCACTCCTCTCCATTTTAATATTCAGAAGTGTTGTTTTCAAATGGTATTTGTTCCATAAACTGTAAAGTAGAGGCAAGCAGAGACACATTAAGTACCCACTCTTTTCTCTGGACTGTGTTCTTCTCCTTGCAGCCATGAGAGAACTCTGCAATGTGATAAGAATTATGTGCACAGGGAGAATTACGTAATAAGAGAGCAATAAAGCAGATTGCTGTGTAGTGAGTGTTTCCAAAGAATGTGTTGTATAATTTACCATGCATCGATGCTGGAACTAAGGGTGCTGAGGATGCTGATGCACCCCTGGGCTTGAAGTGATTTCCATTATATACAGGGTTTACAGTTTGGTTCAATGGTTCTTAGTACTCCCACTACACAAATTGTTCCAGCACCCCTGTTACCTTGTGCAGTGGTTTTCCCTAAATACTATGCAGTGTATCAGTACTACCCTGTACGAGTACACAGTAGAGTAGACATACATTCAAACTCTAAAAACAGAATCAAGTTCATTAAGGGTTCTATTTTGGCCAGCACGGCCCAAGTGTACAAAGAGTCTTCATCTTCCTGTCTGCTTCTGTGTTGGGAAAGGCAAAACCTGTGCCACACCTTCTCGATAGCAGAGATGGCCTATAATGGAGGGAAGTTAATAACACACCATTATGTGTGAAATGACTGAAAGGATCTTCCTTGCTCTCAAACATACTAGTCCAGTGCTGTAGGGTGGGAAGGGCCACTCCTGTTGACTTCAAAGGGCTTTGGATCAAAGCCCATGTTACTGAAGTGAGAGTAATTTACCAAATGTTTTCAAAAGCTACTTGGAGAATAAGGAGATATTCTGTATGTAAATCTAGATTCTGGATAGCTTCTTGCTGTGGACAAAATTAAAGTAATGATATACAGTTGTTGAAGGCTTGTGGCCTCTCTTTAAATCCAAACCTTTCAATGCCACGACACTTCCAGCTAGTTGTAGGAGACCAGAATAGTGAAAGAATAAGCAGAAGGAAAGATCTGAGAAAAAGCTATGAGATCTTTTGGAGTCAGACACTGTGATTGAAATAGAGACAGACAAGCAATTGTAAGGTTGCAGTCATAAATCTCACTCAATGGGGAACATAAGACAGGTAGTTTCACTTAGAAACAAGGATACACCAGTCCTAAGAGACATGGTAGTGATGATACAACAACGACAAATGCAATTCTAGCCACAATAAAGCTCTGTTATCTGCTAACTGAGCCAAAGACTAGCTAAAGTACGGAAAAGGGCAGGAAAGTTGTAATGGAAAGTACACAGAGGCAAAGAATTAAAAGAAAAGAAAAAGTGAGTCAGAAAAACATTCAGCTAATAGGCTATTATTACTAAAAAAATCCCCTACATCAACTGTGTACTACAAATTAAGTTTGTTCAGTGCCTAGTACAATGGGGCCCTATTCTTGGCTGGCCCTCTAGGCACTATGATAACAAAAATAATAAACGATGACTCTAAAAGAATGTGACGATGCAAAGGAAGTGTCAGGTGGAAGATTGCCTGTGTAATCTTAATTTGCACCTATGCACTGTTATAGTCTTGCACAGCAATCTATTGTATGTCTGTGACAGACAGGAAGAAACCTCATTCTGCTGGGTTCCAGCTAAATGCCTTGGAAACAAAAGAACATCCTTGTTCTTCTTACAACTCTTTCACTGTCCATTCTGTGCCCTGAATGATAAATACTATGCGTTCATGTCACCAAATACTGTATAATAATGCACAAGGAGGCTGAATTAAGGTTGTGTGGACATCCTTAATTCTAGCGTTTCCTACTGTTTGAGGGTTGGACTTTGTAGCCTTTTAACATTCTTTTATAAGAATGTTATAAAACATAGTTAGAATGTTAGAAAAGAATTCTTTTATGTAGTTCTTTTAATATTCTTTTATAAAAACTACTTTTCTAGTTTTTTAAAAAAATCATACTGAAAAAGGAAATTCCAGTGCATGGAACCATATTACCCTATATATAGGTAACCAATATAGGTAATGCACCTATATATAGGGTTGTAACCCAGGGCGGATGACACAACCATGTGAGCTAAAGGATTCGTTGCCAACAGTAGTAATCTGTTGTCGTCAAAGTGGACCAGCTGCTGGCAGGGGAAGTGATACACTTTTGCCAGTGCTTATACAACTACTTGTTATACAGCAGTGGAATGTTGGGAGTTATAGTTCCTGGCTTTTATTCTTGGCACTGGAAGAGAGTAGTGTCCCGTGATTACAGACAACTCCATCAAGCATGTAGATTTGGCATATTCATTCTGAAAGGCAGTGTGATTGTGGATAAGGCTTGGTTCTGGAGTCTTGTATTCATGATTCTGCCTGAAGTGACCTTGTGCAATCTTTTAGTTACCCCATCTTTTAAAAGTGAGAGAATGCTACTTGCCTGCCTGCCAGGGTAAGGTATAAGGCTTTACTCAGTAATCAGGGCTGTGAAGTCCACAGATATATTCACAGAAATCAGAGAACGAGCTGAGCGTAGAGCTCATGGTTTTCTTTTGGCTCCCAGCCCAGCCCTCCTTTCCAAAGGTCAAAGGAGTGGCTGTTGCTGGGGGCCATCTGAAGATCATCTTGGTGGGTCCAGAAAGACTGCTCAGTGCAGACAGAAAGTCTGTGTGGCCAAGAAGCAGTTGGTTGGCAATTTTCTTCCAAATTATTTCTGACAGAAAATTCATTTTCCACAAAATCAAAGTTTTCTGTGGGACAATTTCAGTTTTGTTGAAATGCTTTGATTTTCTGTCAGGATAATCAAAATGAAATATTTTATTTTGGGTCAGGTTGACCTAAATTGAAACACTTCAGTTTGTTGAAATTAATTTAAATGTTTCATTTTGTGTCAGTTTGACATTTATTTGTGTTCGCCTGACCAGCTGTGGTACTTCATGGGTGTTTATGTTTAGGTGCCAAATGCCTCTATTCTCTATCTTCCATGGCTGGACTACATATCCCATTATTCAGTACAACTTCCCTCTGGTTGAACCATTGCTTGCAGATGGGAAGTCCATGACTGTGATGAAGCATGGGAGATGTAGTCTGTGCCAGAGAGCCCAGCCCACAAAGAAAAATGGTGGCATGAGGCACCCAAACTATTACTCCAATGAAGCACTGTGACAGATCAAGTGGATGCAGTTCACTGTTAAATTGAGCCAAAATGTTTCATTTTGACATTTCCAAAATGATTTTTTTGGTACTTTTGACATTCTTGAAATCAAAATGTTTCATTTCAATTTGCCTCAAGTTAATTAAAGATTAAACCGCATTTTCCCATTGTGGCACATCATCTCATGGAGTTGATGGGCTTCTATGGCCCATCCTCTATGGGCCAGGCTCTCTGGCCAGACTATAGTTCCCATGATGCTCCCTGAGTCACATGACTCCCACAATACACCACACAGATGTGTTAGAGAGAAATCCATATTACATTATGGGAGAAGTAATCCTCTCAGGAGCCTGGCCTATAGGAGAGAATGGAGCCCTGACCTACAACTCCCATAAGGCAATGAACTGATAGGAAAATGCAGTTTAGTATTTTGTTCACCTGATGTGAAATGAAACATTTTGGGTCAGTTGAACACAATAAAACATTCCAATCTGGATCAAACTGACCTGAAACTAAATATTTCATATTGACTGTTCTGATGAAAACATGTTGATTATGCAGAAACTGCATTTCCCATCAGAAAAACATTCTGACTGAAAATGTCCGACCATCTGTATTTAATGGCTTGCAAAGAAGCATGATGGAGAACTCTAGATACTGTCTTCGTATTTTTTTTTAAATGTGAACCTGACAGTTTTGCCCTTCCTTAAGAAACTGAACTGATTAAGAATTCATTTGACCTGGTGGTGAGTGTGCATGCAGGTGAATGAGAGAGACATTAAAATAACACAAGCGAAAATGTACCACTAGGAAGAATGCCTGTTAGCTGACTAGGTAAAGGCTACAATAAAGCTATTATAAAGCCTCTGCTAACTTATCCCTCAGCTGGTTCTCTAATGGCAACAAGTCGCATAAACTAAGCTATAAAAGGAACAGGGTGAAAAATCTCTCTTTTGTCAGTGATTACACTGTCACAGTTTATCGGTTTCTTCTTAAAGGCAGTTTTGTAAGCTCCCTAATAACAGTTCCCAAAGCCTGTTTCTTAAAGCGATGAAAACAGAAATAATGAGCTCTCTCCAAAGACAATACTTAAGAAGAGTTAATGGAATTTGTTTTTTTTTAACTATATTGACTGCATGGTTTTGAGACACATACTTTGCACTTCTACTTGGTGTTATTTTACTACAGAGTGGAATGTGAGTAGAAAACTACTAGTTAAATTAGTTTGGAAGAAATGTACCAGTTCTGCAGAGTTCATTTGTAATTGAAGCTACTCAGTTTGGATTATCCTAAGCTTGTGTGGGCAGCTTTGAAGAACGGAGAAAATTCAAGAAAATTCACAAGACTCATTTTCTTCCTTTATTCTAAAAGACAAACTATTTCTCTCTCTCAGCCTTTGAAGCCATGTCTGCACAGCATTTTGGAGCCTATGGAAGCAAGCCTATGAGCCTGTGACGACAGACTCAAGCTCGCTGGGCTCACACAGCATTCTTGAAACAGCCGAAGACAGTGCTTTGAAGTTTTGGATCGGACTGAAACTCGGGCTCTGAACCCTGGAAAGGGGTTTGGGCTTTAAGGCCTGAGCTCCAGCCTAAGTTGCAACTCCAAAGTGTGTCTACACTGCTATTTCTAGAGTGCTGTGTGAGCCCAAGTGTGTTGAGCTGGGATTGGAGGCTCACCCCTGTTTACTCAAAAATGCAGGGCAGACAAGTCCTGAGACATGAAATATGAAGAACACTGGATTATTTTTTATTTGACGTGGGAGATGGCATGGGGGTTAGGGAGAAGGTTAAGAAAGGGGGAAGAAATCATGACAAGATCCCTCTGTTCGCTCCTTTTCACTTTCCCTGCCCCTTTAAAAAGCTTGCTTGTGGTGACCAGACTGCTCTCTGAGGCAGCCTACATGTTTCTCCTTCCAGAAGCTCATCAATTCAAGTCATTGAAGTAGCAGCATTGGGCAAAGCTGAGAATGTCACGAGATGCTTTCCCTCCTGCTGTGTGACTGAGAATGTTTCCTCCACATTGCTCTCAGCCCCTGTTTATCCAGCAAACTCAGTACTAAACTTAGAAGTCAAAATCAGATCTCCAATACTGCCAACCCCGAGTGTTCAGAAATCATGAGTCAGGTCCCCAAAATCAGGGTTTTTTAAAAATGTCCTTTTTCTTTTCCTTCTGGTTTCTGAGTGTTGAAAGTGCACTTGACTCATGTTTTCAAGCTTTTCTACCTAACCACAGGGGCTAGAAACTTTTTTTAAAAATAAACGCAGGTGAGATTGTCATGTAATCAATTCACTCTAGGTGGTGGGATTTATCAGAAAAATACTAAATATTGTGTACTCATGCTAAAATTGCAAGAGTTGAAAATGCTGGTAGATGCTGCGCTTTCATTAGCTTGCCAAGGTATCCACTGAAACCTGCCAAGATATCCACTGAAGAATGAAGAAGAACCACAAGTCATTTGTGTTCTGGTTTGGGTTCTGTTATCAGAGAGTCTTAGAATCATAGAAATGTAGGGCTGGAAGGGACCTCAACAGGTCATCTAGTCCAGTACCCTACACTGAGGTAAGACTTAAGTATTATCTAGATCAGGGATTGGCAACCTTTGGCACGCAGCCCATCAGGAAAAGCTGCTAGCGGACTGGTTTGTTTACCTGCATCGTCTGCAAGTTCGGCCGATGTCAGCTCCCACTGGCTGCGGTTTGCCATCCCAGGCCAGTGAGGGTTGCGGGAAATGGCAGCCAGCACATCCAGCACAGCCCAGACCGCTTTCTGCAGCCCCCATTGGCCTCGATTGTGAACCATTGATGACTACTCTCCAAGTACAGTTTTTCTGCCTATTTGTGCACCCACCACACAGCAGGTTCATCTAGGCTATATTTCTCTAGGTTGTTTATGAGAAGGTCATGTGAGACAGTATCAAAAGCCTTATTAAAGTTGAGATAAATCACATCTATTGCTTCCCTCAATCCACAAGGCTTGTTTACAGATTTACATATAAAGTCATTAAAAAATAAGAACTTGCCTAGCCCTGAACTGAACTGTTGAAAATAACAGAAATACCGCACTTGAAAAAAACTCCTTTGAATAGGAAACTGCTACTTAATGTTACCTGTGGTGTGGCAATGTGGCCACCACATAATGTTTAAAGGTGTAATGACACTTCTTTCTTTCCTTTTCCTATCTCCAACTCATTACCTCTCCTCTCTCTTTTCCCCTCATGTCTCCTTCCTCGGGCATTAATAAACATAAATTTTGGAAGGTGTCTTCCACTCATCTGCACACAAGTGTTTTGAACTGTATGGTACTGGATCTACTTCCTGCAGCTTTGTGAAGTCTGTGCTTCCCCATAGATAGCTTTGTAACGCTGTCTGCAGGGCACTGATGGGATTGCTGAGCCAGTCCCAGGCAGCTGGTTTGCTCCTTAGGATGGGGTCCTGGAGTGTCAACTGCTTTTGACCAGCTGCTTTTCTGCAACTGGCCTTTTCGATCTGTGCTTGTTCTCAGAGATCAGGGTCTTTGCTAGACACTTCACTACTGCAACCGGCCTTGTGCTGCTGTCTGTGCTTGAGAGAAGAGGTCGCAGGGCACAGGCTTTTAGGGTGGCATTTGCAATTTTGTTTGCTGAACTCAAATTCATATGCAGCTTTTTTGGGCAGATTTTATCCAACCTACTTCAGACACATATTCGTAGTTCAGTACTTTGCAATATATTTAACTGATTCCTTGATGTCACTCTAATGTATGCGATAGGTCATTCTCAGTTCATTTGGGATAAAACTGCTTACATTTGTTCTAAAGACCTAAACCGTAGGGCCAAACCTGAGATGTCTATGAGACATCATATTATCAGTGTGGAACTGCTGAGAAGGCACTGGACTGGAAATCAGGAGACTTAGGGTATGTCTACACTACAAACTTATGTCGATTTTGTTAAGGTCGATTTTGTAAAGCAGACTGTATAAAATCGATTTTGTGCATCCACACTAAACACAGTAAGTCGGCATTGTTCGTCCACACTACAGTGGAAAGCGTCGACATAGCGAGTGGTGCACTGTGGGTACCTATCCCACAGTTCCCGGAGTCCCAGCAGGCACCATTTTGAGTGATGCACTGTGGGTAGCTATCCCACAGTTCCCAGAGTCCCAGCAGACACCATTTTGAGCTTTCTCCGTACCCACCCCCTCCCCCCGCAGTGCCCCTCCCGCTGTGAAAGCAACTGCAAACAGTCATTTTGCACGCTTTTGCTGCCTGAGCTGACGCCATAGCAGTGCAAGCATGGAGCCTGCTCAGGTAACCGCTGCAGTAATGGCCGTTGTGAATACCTCGCGCATTGTTGTGGACTTTACGCTGCATCGTATGCACAAGAATGTGATCAGGAGACGACTGCGCTATCAGGAGAGTGAAGACAGTGATGAGGGCATCATGGACATGGACACTGACTCTTTTGAAAGTAAGGGGCCCGACAACCTGGCAATTCTGGTGGCAATGGAGCAGGCTCATGCTATGGAACGCCGAATCTGGGCCAGGGAAACAAGCACTGACTGGTGGGATCGCATAGTGCTGCGGGTCTGGGATGACTCGCAGTGGCTCAGAAACTTTCGTATGAGAAAGGGCACGTTCATGGAACTTTGTGACTTGCTTTCCCCTGCCCTCCAGAGCGAAAATACCAAAATGAGAGCAGCCCTCACAGTTCAGAAGCGAGTGGCGATAGCCCTATGGAAGCTTGCAACGCCAGACAGCTACCTGTCAGTCGTGAATCAATTTGGAGTGGGTAAATCTACAGTGGGGGCTGCTGTGATGCAAGTATCCAGGGCAATCATTGATCTGCTGCTATCCAGGGTTGTGTGTCTGGGAAACGTGCAGGCTATAGTAGATGGTTTTGCCGTGCTGGGATTCCCTAACTATGAGGGGGCTATAGATGGCACTCATATCTCTATCTTGGCATCAGACAATGAGGGAGCAGAGTACAGAAACTGCAAGGGGTATTGTTCAATGGTCATGCAAGCACTGGTTGACCACAAGGGACGTTTCACTGACATGTGTGTGGGATGGCCGGGAAAGGTTCATAACGCTTGTGTGTTCAGGAACTCTACGCTGTATAGAGAGCTGACGCAAGGGACTTTCTTCCCAGACCAGAAAATTACTGTGGGGGGTGTTGAAATGCCAATCGTTATCCTTGGGGACCCAGCCTACCCCTTAATGCCCTGGCTTATGAAGCCATACACAGGATCCCTGGACAAGAGTCAGGCGCTGTTCAACTATAGGCTGAGCAAGTGCAGAATGGTTGTAGAGTGCGCATTTGGCCATCTGAAGGCCAGGTGGAGAATCCTACTTACTCGCTCAGACCTCAGCGAAAGAAATGTGCCCATTGTTATTGCTGCTTGCTGTGTGCTCCACAATCTCTGTGAGAGCAAGGGGGAGACGTTTATGGCGGGGTGGGAGGCAGAGGCAAATATCCTGTCTGCTACTTACGAGCAGCCAGATACCAGGGCAAGTACAAGAGCGCACCAGGAAGCACTGCGCCTCAGAGAAGCCTTGAAAAACAGTTTTGTAACTGGCCAAAATGCTGTTGAAAACCCGCTCCCTTGATCTGCTCTGCGATAAGCCTCCCACCCTCCAGCCCTAGAGAGCTGTTGAAAACCCGCTCCCTTGCTCTGCGATAAGCCTCCCACCCTCCAGCCCTATAGAGCTGTTGAAAACCCATTCCCTTGCTCTGCTCTGTGATAAGCCTCCCACCATCCTTATTCCCTTCCCCCCCATTTGCGGAGTAAATAAAGTCTCTTTTTTAAAAAGCATGCATTCTTTAATGATTCTTCACAAACAAAGGGGAAGACTGGCAAGATAGCCTAGAAGGGGTGGGTGAGGAGGAAAATCAGTCGGTGTGGTGGATGGGGGAAGGGGGGGACAAAGACACAGCACATTTTTAAAACTTTTCTAATAAACTGAGCCGCATGCTGCTTGTGTTGTATTGTGGGGTAGAGTGGGTCGGTTCCTGGAGCCTCCCCCACCCGCGTTCTCACCCCACGTCTGGGTGGGGAGGCAATGGAACTTGGGGAGGAGTGGAGGTGGTTACACAGGGGCTGCAGGGGCAATCTTTGGTCCTGATGAAGCTCCACCAGACACCGGAGCATGTCACTCTGATCCTCCATTATCCGCAGCATTGCTTCCATCCTCCTTTCTTCCCGCTCCTGCCATCTCTCCTCCCGCTCCTGCCATCTCTCCTCCCGTGCTGCTACTGCTGCCCTGGATATGCTCTGGGACTCTAAAAATTTTTCTCTCCGTGCTTTGTTTCGAGCTGCCTCATTGTGGGAGAAATTCATGAGCTCGGCAAACAAATCTTCTCTTGTGCACTTCCTTCTCCTTCTCATCTGCACTAGCCTCTCTGAAGGGGATGTTAGTGGGGGAGGGGAAGGGGGGACCACTCTGGCTGTAGGAGGAAAGAAGGAAAAAGGTTATAAGATAGATACATTCTCCAGAACAATGGGAACAGTCTTTCACGATGAAACAAAGTATCCACAGAGTGCATATGCTTTCTGTACAAGGTCGCATTTTGCACCTTAAACTGAGTGCCTGTAGCTTTCCTGTACAGACATCACATCAGGCACTCTCTCTCAGGGCCAGGCAACAGAAACCAACATGCAGGTAAGCCACATTCTTTCGGTTTGATCCACATTCTTTACAACAATGCTCTCCTTTCCCACTGTAAGCACCCCCCCACACCGAGTGGCTCGCTGCTGCTGCAACACAAGCAGCCCCCAGCCCAAGCTGCTGCTCTCATGGAGGTTTCTCTCCCCCCAACAAACACACACCTGCCCCCAACACAAGCAGCCCCCAGCGTTTTTTCTTCCTCCCAACCCCCTTACCCTGCTGGTCTCATGGAGGTTCCCTGCTACTGCATCACAACCCACAGTAAACACCGCTCCCCACCGTGTAGCTCCCTGCTGCTGCAACACAAGCAGCCCCCAGCTCAAGCTGCTGCTCTCATGGAGGTTTCTCTCCCCCACACAAACACACACATGCCCCCAACACAAGCAGCCCCCAGCGTTTTCTCTTCCTCTAAACCCCCTTACCCAGCTCTTTTGCGCTGGTTGGTCTCCTGTGCTGATGAGCTCTGCATGGTGCCTTGTGCTGATGAGCTCTGCATGGTGAGTGTCCTGTGCAGGTGAGCTCACCACGCTGGCCAAACAGGAAATGAAATTCAAATGTTCCCGGGGCTTTTCCTGTCTACCTGGCCAGAGCAGCGAGTTGAGACTGCTGTCCAGAGCGGTCACAATGGAGCACTGTGGGACAGCTCCCGGAGGCCAGTAAAGTCTGCATGTGTCCACATTAAGCCACAGTCGACCCAGAGATGTCGATTTAAGTGTTACTCCCCTGGTTTTGGTGGAGTACAGAAATCTATTTTGAGGGCCCTTTAACTCGACTTAAATGGCTACTGTGTGTGGATGGGTGCAGGGTTATGTCGATTTAATGCCACTAAAGTTGACATTAACTTGTAGTGTAGACCAGGCCTAAAATACTATTTCTGTGTTTTCCCCTGCCCTGTTGTATGACTTCTTGGACACCATTTCACTGCCCTTTGCCTCAGTTTCCACATCTGCAAAATGGAGTTAATGGTACCTACCTTTCTTTGTCAAATGATTTGAGCTATACATATGAAAATCACTATATTAGAACTAATAATTATTATTATCAGAAAGATGGTTTATGCCAAGATTCAAAATCTGATCTATAAAATTAAAAAAAAGAGCAGCGTTTTACTTTATTATTTTTTATTACTTTTGTCTATGTGAACATACATGGAGATCCTTGCTCTGTTTACAGTCTATCTGAAACTAGTACTGGATTAGATTTTTTTCATTAGAAATTACCATTCCTAATTTGTGCTTTCAGGAATCCTCTATTTTTAGCTATTTTTTTTCTGATTTTCTCAACTCTTGACTGAGGAGACTTTGAGAGGTGTAAATGCTACCTCCTCCAGGTGCCTTCTCATTGTTTTCATTTTGATGTTGAGAGCACTATTCCTTTTTTACATTTTCATTAGTCTGATTGGATTCAATAGGTAGAATCTTGCAGAAGTCAGAGGTAATTGGGAGTCATGGGTAATTCAGATGAAATCCTCACTTTGCACTTTTGAAAATTTTGTCTGTAAATAATCAAGCCAACTCTGAATAAACCTTTTTGTTGTGTAAATTACATTAGTTACCCTGAAAAGTATGGAAAGTTAGGTGTTGCATACAAATGAGTCATTGAACAATTAAATAGTTGGGCGACTGTGGCAATTTTCCCAGTGAAAATTGTTCAAAGTAATATTTTTTTGCCTAGAAAGCACAAAAGGAGATAATGAAAGGTAGCATATTAATGCATTCAAAAGTAACTTTCACCCAAGAAAAAGTTAGCACAGCGCCTATTGGTTTAACCAAAGGAAGAGTGCCATTTGTTCATCTATAAAGCTGGTCTGGGGACCATAAGAGTTCCATCTTCATAAAAATGTAGATCTGGAAATGATCTACCTTGAGCGGTCATCTAGTCCATTCCCCTCATGCTGAGGCAGGATTAAGTACAACTAGACCATCCCTGACATATGTTTGTCTAACCTATTCTTAACCCCCCCCAATATTTCATTCTAGTATTGTGAGTATAGCGAGCCAAATTTTGATCGATTTACACCAAAATAAATCAGGAGGAACTCTACTGACTTCACAGATTTATTCTAGAGTCCCACTGTTGTTACTCGGGTCAGAATATGGCATAGTGAGTCTGCAAAAATATGTTCACTGAATTACATTTATCTGCTCAGGTGTCTGGACATATCTTCCACTGTATCAGACTATATAATAGCACTGATGAGTCTCAAGTTAAATTTCTAAGTACTCCACACTAACCATAATATTTCATAACAAGAGGCTCTTGAATATGCTCCTGTCGTAAGTGTGAAGTAGCCTAGAATTAGTGTTTACCTGTTAGGGGTTAAGCTAAAGGTAACCTTAGAGGTGGACAACTGACCAATGAAAAATTCCTCAGGAGACAAAGAATTTTAAGTTTCAGTTTCTCTCTGGGTCTCTCTCTGTTCAACTGGGCTATGGGATGAACACAGCTATGTCTTTCACTGTAACTATAGTTTCTATCAAGTACTATAGTCAGTAAGTTTACCTTCTTTTTATCACTTGGAGGGTTCTCGGTGGTGAGTGTTGGCTGGGTGCTTCTTGATATTGTAAGATTTAGCAAAGATATTAACAGTGGAAAAAAGTTGCCTTGTGGAAAAGGTTTGGTTTTTGAATTTTTTTGTTGATTATGGTAAACGCTGTTTTATTGATGGTTATAAGGAGCACCCAGCCAACACTCACCACTGAGAACCCTCCAAGTGATAAAAAGAAGGTAAACTTACTGACTACAGTACTTGATAGAAACTATAGTTACAGTGAAAGACATAGCTGTGTTTATCCCATAGCCCAGTTGAACTGAGAGAGACCCAGAGAGAAACTGAAACTTAAAATTCTTTGACTCCTGAGGAATTTTTCATTGGTCAGTTGTTCACCTCTCAAGTTACCTTTAGCTTAACCACTTACAGGTAAACACTAATTCTAGGCTACTTCACACTTATGACAGCTCCACTGTCAATAGAGACAATCAATAGCCTAACTTTCAATTTACTAATCATTCAATTTAGCTATAGTCAAAACTAAGAAGAGGGTTAATGAAGAACAATTTTCGTTTGAGCTAATTTTCCACCAGGAAGCAGCTCAGTGTCAGGTAACATTTCCATATTCATTTCCCCTCCCCTCTGACTTTGAGAAATTTGTTAGCTCAGCAAAGAAGATAGATCATTTCCAGTGCAATCCGTATAGGATTTCAGTATCAAGTATTTTTAATTATTTTAAGGAGATCAACAAAGATACTGATCATTGCTAGGAAAGAGCTCTTAATCCTCTGGATGGTTGGTTGATTTAGAATCTTGTGGAACTCATTGCTTATTCTACTAGCTGAGAGACAGAGTCAAAACCACCCCCTGGAAAGGGGTGTCAGGCCTTAACTCTGTGCCACTGTCCCTCTTTGTCTCAAAATCCACAGAATACTTCCTGTAGGTGTAGCTGTCTGCACATGAGGAGGACCGGGACAGGGAAATACGCATTGCTCCACTGAATATCAGAGAAAACACATACTCAGAAAATTTATATAGCCTTCCTGTTTAACTCTGAACTCTCCCATGGCTCCATGCTGCTGCAGAACACACCTTTACAGAGGCTCCAATGAAGCCACCCCACCAAGTAGCTCTGGCATTGCAGGAGGCCAAAGTCTTTCTGGCTACCCAGACATCAGGGAGAGCGGCAGAGAGGCAGTGCTAAGGGACACAACTTCACATAAGTGCTATTATGTGATTCCTAGAGATCCATGAGGCTCTCTCCATATCTGCAGGGGGGCTGAACCTCCTGTTTTTCCTTTATGGAGTAACTAAGTGAATATTCATATATTCTCACAGCTCATACAAATCTCATACAAATCTCTTTAACGGGCAACCCTTAAAAATTCATGGTCAGATCCTCAGCTGGTGCAAACTGTTGTAGGCCCATTAACCTCAATACCAATTTATATAAGCTGATGTTCTGGCACCCTCAGAGTTCGGATTAGGTTCAGACTGGCACTAAAAAATTCTGATCTCTCTCCAAAGAATGAAGTCAATTTTGTAACATCTCATTGTTATTCATTTGTGTTTATGTTGGAACTCAGCAGCGTAGAGTTGTGCAAAATATGTAAAATGTGCTTACAAGTAATAAATAAATAATTCATATGCACATAAGGGCCCCGATTTACCTCTTATTCATATTGGTTGATGCAAGTGGAGTTACTCCAGATTTAAACTGGTGTAAGGGAGAATAAGACCCAACATATATATTATTTATTAGGACATCCTCAGCAGTTATTGCTTCAGAATATTTTCAACTTGGAATTTTTTTTTCATTTCCTATATTGGGAAAAGCAAAGTTACTATATTGCCATTTCACATTACCAACAGATTCATAAACACGAAACAATATAATGTTTATTTGTAATGAGAGGGTAATACAGAGTGATGGGTGATACATTAGACAGATAGATGAGAAATACAGATTACATACCTTTAGAGTAAAATAATAAAGAAGAGAAAAAGAATGGATAACATTTGAATCTATGTAATACCTTCCCAAATTAAACTGCTGTCTTTGGGTGCCTTTCCTGATTTAATATAGCAAAAGTTGCAACATTTGATACAGCTATTCCTTACAGTCGTCATACTGGATTAAAATGTTGACTTTGTCTTTTATGCGGTGCTTTATATCAGCATGTGTCAAAAAGACATAATTTAAATATGCTGATATACTCCCTAAACTTTCAAATGATAACTCAGTTTTGTCTGTGTTACTCCTCTGATGATTATTAGAATTCTGAACATTTAGCATAACACACTGAAAATATATCCCATGGAAATAGTGCTTGTGATCAGTTTGATTCTAAATAAAATTGCCCTTTTAATTCCATCTCGGTGACTCCTGGAAAAGTTAATGGCCACTGTTAGCTAATTATACTTCAGATCTGTACGGTCTTCTTTCCCTCATGTTAGTCATATTTTTGTACATATGTAGGAGTATATGTGCTATATAATGTATACATTTGACTCCATTGGAACACTTCCTGCTTTTTATAGTTTCTAGGGATGCCTAATATCAAAGGTTCTTTACAAACTGCATTTCATAGCATTAAGACAACTGAAATATGTAGGACAAAACTGTTAAAACACATTATAGTATCTCTTTCATAAAGCTACATAGCACATAAAACATAAACATAACTACACTGATATGTGCATAAATATAGTTTGCTAAGGTTTTAAATCTTCTGAACCCATACACTAGTGTGCGTTCAGAAAATTTTTTTTATGAGAACAAGCACAGAATGAGTCAAATTCTTTCTATTTGGTTGAAATCAACAATCAAACATTACTATTCATAAAACTAAATTTTCACACCAAATAAATCTGGTTGAATTTATTTTACACTAAGATGAATTAAGATATATTGTGAATCTTTAATGAAGGTTGCAATCTGTGGGCTTGGTCCACTGTCCACTAAAATCATTGGAAAGACTCTTATAAGAGTCAATGTGCTTTGGATCAAGCCCTGATGGATTTATGGAAACTGGCTTTCCAGGCAATGCAAACTAAAATTTTACCTCTGTCTGTTTTGCTGGTTGTTTTTAATGCACCAGGTAAACAGTGTGTACGCTGTTAACAAGAGCTAGGCACAAAGTTTGTAGGAAGAAAAGGAGATTGTGAATGACTCATTCAAAGGGGATGGATTCAACAAAGCTCATTTATCAATGGTAAGAGATGCCACAGTAATCCTACTTGCTACATTCTCTTGTAATTCTATCATATCGCTTTATTGTAATAAGGCAGCTGATCATTGTCAAAATCTTTATAGTTCATAATATTCAAAAAACCACTGCCACTGCTAATATCAACATCAATTATATACAGAGAATGAACCTTAAGCACTGGCAGTTCCATATTTATCTCATAAAAGGAAAAAGCAGAATGGAACTTCCACAAAAGTCTCTCTCTCTCTCATGCCCACATACATCATACAATGCACATACATCAGAAAGTACAGGCAAGGGTTTAGCTCAAGGAATTATTTTATGCACGTAATTTTTATCAGTGCTGAGTGGCCTTGGTGGTAGGTCTTGAGGAAGCAGTTTTAGGCCTATTGTTCATCCTAAGGTCAAAGCTTCTAAGTGATTGGTCTGCCAGGTAAGGCTTAATAAGTTGGGTACAGAGGGTGCACCACTCACCCCTTGTCTAGTCACTCTGGGGATTAGCTCTTGAGGTTGATGCGCCTTCCCATGGTCGCCTGCCATCACACCATCTCTCTTGGGTCTGCAGCCCCTCTCTCTGCCCAGGAACCGCAGAGTCCTCTTAGTGACTCAGCTCTCCAGCCAGGTCACTCAACATTTTCCCCTTCCAGGGTATTTCAAAGCCTTTTCATCAGCAATCCTGAGAGTCTTCCCATTTACTCAGGTGCCACTCCTTCAGTGGCAGGTAGGACAACTCAGACCCACCCTCTAGTGGCAGGTAGGATAACTCAGACCCACCCTCTAGTTCCAGTCCAGGGACCATCAAACCCTGCAGTTCTGGGCTTTACTCTCCCATCCCTCACTACTCTCTACTCTTCAGGTTCTCCCCACCCACTTCTCTAGGAATACCAGCTCCAAACCTTCTTCCCAGAGAGTGGCTTCTACCCTTGTCCGTTTCCAGCCTTCTGGCTTTATAGGCCCCACCTCTTCCTCTTTAGCTGGGGGCTGTCAGCAATTTGCTCTCAGCCCTCTCTGGCTTCTCCTCCAGGTGCAGCCTGGGCAGTTAATAGGCCTACCTGGCCACTTTAACCCTTTCCAATCCTGTGGGATGGACACCCTATCACAGGAATAAAGATAGCCAAAATGAATTTTGAATAAATTAAATATGCTCCGCAGAACACCAAAAGAGTCATGTGTGTCTGTAAATCTGTGGTGAATGGAGCAGATTAAAGGATCATGTGTCCCTAGAATTCTAGAGGTTCCCTTTTAATATTCTATTTGAATTCTGTGAGTTTAGTTCCTCTCTGATATCTTCTGTGAATTCCCCATTAGTCTAAGGCTCACATTGTCTGCTCTGTGCTCTAATATGATTTTGTCTTAAAACACCAAAGACAGTAAAATAGGAACTATCCACATTCTAAATTGGCCAAAACATTCCTAATACATGATCAGCTCTTCACTGGAGACCAGAAGGTAATAGAGCAAAGCACATACAATTAATTCTTGTAGGCTACCTCTGAAAGTGGGCAGAATATGTTTTCTTTCTTCTCTCTGACCTTTGTTTTCTCTTTCTTTCTTAAAATTCTATTTGTCTGAGTTGGCTTTCTCTTACACCGGGAGTAAGTGCAATGAAATAAATTTAGTTACATGGGTATAA
Organism: Dermatemys mawii; assembly: GCA_007922305.1. Classification (NCBI taxonomy): domain Eukaryota; kingdom Metazoa; phylum Chordata; order Testudines; family Dermatemydidae; genus Dermatemys; species Dermatemys mawii. Next base: position 51,296,038 of record ML677334.1, read on the forward strand.
AACTAGTTTTAGTAAGGTCAGAATCAGTGTAAAGTCTCTAACCTCTGAACTTCTTACACATTACAAATAGTGATGCACTCTCTATAAAATGTATACATACATGATAGAAAAAATATTAAAAATATCTTTTTAAATATTTCAATTCATACGGAACGTACTTTTTAAAATGAGTAAACTGGAAAGAAAGCATTACTTATTATTTTAACTTGCTAGAAATCTGCCAAATTTCTGGAATGATGCTCCTTTTTCAACTAATAATAGGTTTCTAAAGAACAATACTTTGTTTCCCCAAAGTAATTTCATTGGGAAGCTCATGGACAAGATGTAACAAGAATGCCATTGCTGCCATAATATTCTAGACTATACTTTGATGGGAAAATGGACACCACAACAGATATCGAAAATGTGAAAAAAGATTTGATAGCTTCACATTTTTAAATCCCCACAAACTAAATCTCCAGTTCAGGAAAGCTCTTAAGCACATACTTTAAGCACATACTTACATGCTTTCTTGCTTAGAGATGTTTTCTTGAATTGGGGCCTAAGCTAGCATGAACAGTTGTAATATATCAATTATATACAATCTTAATAAAATAGAAATATAAAGAAAAATACTTTTTTTTAAAAAAAAGCCTGATGTTTTGAAACAATGGCATGATTTAAAGCCCATTCAACTCAGTGAAAGACTCCCATTGTCTTTGAGTCAAGCCCCTAATGCGATCTTGAACAATGGATTGTACCTAAGGCTACAATCACTTATGAAGAAAGATGGAAAAGAGCTGAGCTTGTCTTGGCTAAGAGAAGACTAAAGTGTGTGTCTGCGTATACTAAGGGTAACACACAAAGGTATGAATGAAGGAAACTATATTAAATTTAGAAATTTTGTATGAATATCAGGACAATCTGAGATTTCCTTTGGAGAAAAAAGGAAACAGCAGTTGCTTCAGAAAGTCTCACTGAGGAGTAGTGAAATCTTGGTTTCAATTTGCTGAAAGAAGTAGAACAACAATTATCACAATTATGATCAGTGGAAGCTCTCAGCCTAGGACTAGAAATTAAGCTATTAGAATTTGGCCCAATGTCTGGAAATTTGTTCCAGTGGAACTATCTTTGGTAGAACAGATTTTTTTAAAATGGAATAATAGCTCAAGCAATCACATTATATGTGGAAACACCATGTTGATAGATGGGCATATGTCTAACTCTACCTATACTGTAGATAGGTTAAAATAAAGGTCACATAGCAAATATTAGCAGTCTGTAACTTCTATCTAATATCGGAATATGTCTAACTCCACCTACACAGTAGATCTGTTAATATAAAGGTCACATAGCAAATAATAGCAATCTGTAATTTTTTGCTGGTTATGGATACTCCCTGAAGGATATGTTTTCCAAATTCCTCCAAGAAATGGTTAGATAGTTTATGGATGATGTCATTCTTGCTTAACATGTTTTATGTGAAATGATAGGAAATTGTATCTGTTCACCTCACATCATCAGTCAAGAAAGAGAACCTTTCAGTATGAAAAAATTCAGAAGTACTGAGAAGCCACCAGCATTTCAAATTCCAGAGCATGACAGTTTCCAGCCACTTTTTTAATAAATGGAGCATATATATCAGTGAATTGAAAGGAATAGGACAGAGCTGAATTGAGAGGCTTCTAAACACCAAAACTTTACTGTGCAGCAGCCTACATGGAGAAGCCTGACTGGCATATTGCAGATACCCGCAAAGAGGATCACATTTTTCTCATTTTACTGGTATGTATGTTACGTGGCAAACAAATGTCGCAGCCTCAAACTGCTTTATTTTGTGACTTTTCCTCTTGGTCATAGCAAACATAACCTGACAACTGATGGCACTTACATGATCTTTGGCTTGTGTGAGGGCACTGATTTATAGGTTAGGATGATATTCTATATATTTAGGTGGAGTAATGAAGAGTAAGCACTTTATCCTAGGAGAAATGTAAACCCCAAGGCAAGAGCCATTCTTAAATCTAGTTACAGTGATGGATAGAGGTAGTAGTAAAGCAGAAAAAATTTATTTCAAAATTTAGGCCAAAAGTTTTTCCCCTCCAGTTTTCACAGAAGTTGGATTTCGATGATAATTTTCTGTCCAATTCTAGCTTGTTATCTTTTGGCTGAACATTGGTTCTGGGCAAAGGAGTGTGGATTCATCTAGAAACCTCTTACACAGATCTACAGCACTACCTCTGCCCAGCTTCCAACACAGGCCTAGGTGCTAAAAGAATAATGTGAGCCCTTAAATAGTACTATATATTTTCCCAGGATTCATTAAGAGAAGTACTACCTTTTTGAAGATCATTTTTTCTATGGTGAAATGCTACCTAACTTCTTTACACAGTGAAAGGTGAAGTGTTTTTAATTTAAATAAGTATGCAGTGAAGTTGATGAGGATGCAAACCGTTCTGTCCTCAGTTCTCCTTACATTACTGGCAAGTTTGACAACTTGTTGTGCACAAGCACCTCCACATACCAGAGACATGAAATCCTTCAATAAAATATCAGGTGGATTTGCAAAGCAGAATATAAAAGAAAAAAAATGCAATTCATAATTTTTTGTTGGCAACTGATGTGATGCAACTATGAAGATGACTCTATGTTGCTCTTAAATTATTATAAGTTACTTATTTTGAGCCAATTGTTGTAAGTCAACATACATATGAAGTTGAATACATTGGCCCAATCTATATAAATCTTAGGTCATCAATCAGCAGCTATTTTAATATCTAATGTATCTTACCTAATGGTTATGTTATCGCAATGCATTTGTGCCTATATTTCTTATTAATCTCAATATTTTCTTAATCACAACATTCAGTTCTCAATTTCTATGTCATAGCACAATCCAAGACTATGTCTTCATTATTCTCCTGTCTTTTCCGTTTCTTAATCTTGTGTTTGCATACACAGAAAATATCACAGGGTGGACCTAAAGATTTCTGGGAAAGGTTAGTTAGGGGATTTTTTTTTTTATAAACCCCTCTTTGAATGGATTCACTTTACATAAATACAGTAGTGTGTTTTTGTAGCAAGGTATTCTTAACCCTCTCACCTCCTCCAGCCTCCTGTTGCAGAAGTGGAACCCAACAGACTTTTTTTTTTTTTTTTTTTAAATTATCTTAACATTTAGGTAAAATCAGTTTTAAGGCTATCTTTTCAAGGAAAAAGATTCAGACTGTACAGTTTTAATGAAAGCTCAGAATATTCTTCATGGGATCTAAGGCTGTCTTTGTTAATAAGAGGCTCTCTTGTGTCCCACAGGCCCTTTCTAGCTCATCAGTGCCAAATCACTTCAAAGTTCAAAGGGGTTAGTATTTAATGTTCCATTTTTTGGCTTATCTTTGGTCTCATTAGTGTCTCCATCTGTGGACAATGATTCAAAATGGAAGGGTGAAGTGGTTTGGACATATTGTACGGATGTCACAAAACTATATTCTTAGTTAAGCTCTTCATTGGATACCACCTGGTGGAGAATGGAAACAAGGGGGACAACAGACGACATATAAGAAAACCATTGAGAAAGATGCTGCTGTCATGGAAACAGACTCTATCAGAGCAAGAAACATGGCTGAGACAGATGGAGGTGGAAAGACTGGGCTGACTCGTGTGTCACAAGAAATGCAAGCATCTAAGAATAAATAATGGCAACATCAACAAGCTTATTACCAGATCTCATTTATATAAGAGTCCACATACCTGCTATATAAATAGGATGAGAAAAAATAGTGGGAAAAGTCTGTTTAAAACTTTTAATCTATGTTGGCAGATCATTTAAAAGATATACTTAGCAGCAGCAACAAGTGCAGTCTCAATCCCTAAAGCACTTTTCCTTTTAACAGCATTGCTATTTCTCAACTCCCTTGCTCTTTTATCCTCTCAGCTGCTATGCTCAATGGAAAGTAGCCGGGCTCCTTTCTCTATTCGGTTTCAATTAAAATAAGAAAACTGATCTTGACTGAGCTTTTGAATAAACTGAAATCTGAAAGTAGTTTCACCAGCTCTAAAAATACACTGGAACATGGTTCCGGGGCATGAACATTTCAAAGGGAAATGCTGATTGCAAATGGCTCCTCCTCTACGTAAGGTTTCAGGGGAGTCTACTCCTCTTTAAACTTCGATTTTCTATGACAAAATCTAAATAGAGAGATTTGATTTAACATTACCAATGATCGCTCCCCCTCCCCAGCAATCTAAGTTCCTCTATGGAATGCAGCAAGTACAGCAGTCATGCCAAGAGAATGAGCAACAAGGAGATGCAAATAGAGAAAGCACAACATCAGGTTTTTCCATGCTGGAAATGCCACAGCAGCAGAGCTGTAGCACTGCAGCTGCATCACTATAGTGCTTCAGTGTAGTCACTACCTATGCTGATGGGAGGGGCTCTCCTATCCGCGTAGGTAATCCACCTCCCTGAGAGGTGGTAGCTAGGCTGATGAAAGAATTCTTCCATTGATTTAGAGCAGTATACACTGGGTCTTAGATTGGCTTAACTACTTTGCTCGAGGTGCAGAAGTATCAGGAAGGATGGGGAGTGGGTGGGCTAAAGCATGCTGTGCTCTGACTATCCCCATGTTGTGTACGTTAAAGCAGTCCCCAGCCAGCTCTAACCTTATTTGGGGCTGAACAGATAAAGTCTGCTGAACCTAATAGCCAGTGGTTCAACAGAGAATCAGGGACTGTATTCAATCCAGATTTGGGATGTGAGGTCACTTGCATGTCAGGTTAGAAGCATAAGAAGTACAGTCACATCACCATTCCACTGATCCCCACTGAGCTGCACAAAATACTATGAGCTATTGTTTATATCGAAGGGACATTTGTTTTGAAAATTGAAAGAAAAATTTCAATTTGAAAACTAGACTTGTAGAACAAATACAATATTCGTTTCAGGTCCAATACCTCCCCTGCGAGTTTCTCTACCATTTCTTACTGTTTTGTAATTACATTTACCCATTTCAAAAGAAAAAAAATTCTCTCCCCTGTTGTGAGAAAGACACAGAGAAACAACAGTAGGAAACTGACTCTGACTAAATATGGGCAACCGTGAAACTGACTTTACAGCAAAGACACAAAAGAAAACCATACAGAAAATACAGATATTTTTACTGTAATCATTTTCAATAAGTCATCATAAATATTACTTGAGACAATAGTAAATACAAGTGTCTCACACATCATTGTGGTTTTTAAGCTTTAACATGTTTGGAAAGATAATGTTGCAAGTTTCATTTTATTGGAATGATAAGAAGTTTTGTGGGTCCACATGTGTTTGAAAAAATACGACATCTCACATAATGATATAAACCAAGAATGATTTAACGGCACCCAGAGAGGAAGTGAATTCCATCAAAATGAGGGAAAGTACTCAACTCTACTTTCTGACTAGTGCCAGAACTTTTATAAAGGTACTCCCCTGGGAATCCTTCCTCACATCAATAATGGTTCCTCCTCCAGAAAAACAACCCAAAATTCAGGATGTCCCAAGGACAGCTGAGATATACCATATACCTGAGAATACCAGTGTGTGTGTTTTGTGGGAGGAGGAAAAGGGGCAGAGTCTAAATTACTTTATAAAATGTTGTGGACAAGAAGAATAAAAGGGAGACTGTATAGAACTGTATTTTTCTCTCTGTGTTAATGGGAGTTATGTACACTATCTTGCTACAGTGTTAGGCACAGACACCACCGTAGTGTCAGGTGTTTGTTTACTACTCCAAAGGACAGGGGATTAGATTTTTATCGGTGAATATATACCACTTCACATCTTCAGCTGTCACAGAAGAGATGGAATTAGCACACTTAGGCACTATTGGTAAAATGTTCAAAAAGTGCCTAGTGACTTAGGAACATAAGCCTCATCTTTAAAAGTGACTTAGGCTCTGAAATAATTAAAGTGCTTTTACTCTGAATGCTTTTCAACCAGTTTTATTGATTTCTGTCCCAGTAATTGTTTTTCTGATTTTTTTACATAATTGTTCATGTTTCTGAACATGATTGTGATCTTTACTGGCCTTTCCCCATAGTTCTGTAGTTTCAGTTTGAGGTATTTTCTAAATTAATACTAATTGTGCTATTTAGACTTTTTCTTAACATTTAATATTTATTCTTACATATTTTAAAGGTTTCTAAGTGTCCAAAAGCTTTGGGCCCATCTAAAATTAACTAAGAACAAATCCATGCACTAAGTACACAAAGGCCAATGTGCCAAGTTAAAAATCCTCCCTGAGCCTTCCAAAACAAAAATTCTTGCCACCCAGTCCAGGCCACTTAGCCCTCCTCCTCTGTGAAAAGGCTTCACTTGCAAAGAGTGAGAGTTTAGCAGGTCTGAAGGATGTCATTGAGCTGAGCACTTTATGTAAAAGGGAGATTGTGATAGTGACTGAATATAATTGGGAAGCAAAAGAAATATAGACAGAAAAAGCTACAGATAAAGAGGCAGTCACTCCAATTAATGGAACAAAATGATAAAAGGCGCTGCTTAAATACTATGAATGGTAATAACCATAACTGTTCCGCAACACCTTAAAATCCTAGTGAATTGTAAACGGCACAACACTTAGGTATAAAGCTATTTTGAGTCAGGCATATTCTTAATAAGTTTTAGTACTAAAAGAAGCTTCAGACATTCTTCACAAAACACAATGACTCTGTACAGAAATTTGTTTAATCACCAGAACTTCTGAAAGAGCATAGGACAAGTCTTCAAAGGGGCTTCAGTGCAGTCTCCATTTGTGCATTCATAGCTTTGCATGTGCAAACACCCATACATCTGCTCACTAAGGTGATGATGGAGGCGTTTTAATATATCACCTGTACACACAACACAGAAGCTCAAGAGAAGATACGCACAAAGTTGCACATTCAGAAATGGAGGCTACTGCTATCAAAAATGAACAGCAAGAGGGACATCTGATTCTAATGGGAGCGTGAGCAAGTCTGAAGTAAGGCTTTTAAAAAAGAATGGGTGCAGGGTCAAGACATTTTAAAATGGTATTTTCTTCAGCTCTGGACTTGCCAAATTTTAAGGGCCTGATCTAAAGCCCATTGAAGTCAGTGGAAAGATTATCTTTGACTTCAGTGAGCTTTGGAGCTTCCCTAAAAACTGTGAATTGTTATCACAGGTAAAAGTTAATGAGTATTTCCAGTTCAATACTTTGATGTGCACACAAAGATAATTGTTTTTGACATGGAACATGGGGATTTTGTCCAACCAAACACCTGATAGTTAGGGGAGAAACAATATCCCAGGGCTTGTAAAAGGCAACGTTCTAGTGATGGTCCTGCTGAACAAGAAGTTGAAAACTGTACAGCCTAATCGTTTTAGACAAAGGACACAAAGTTTCAAGGTCCCCCCTATGCATTACAGTGAATGGTTTCTTAACGTAAACAAAATTGGCTTAAAAATAAGACATAAGAAAATGAGATTTTTGTTGTGTATTTGTGATGGGCAATAAGGCGCTCCAATATTCAACAAGATGGATTGTTCAGGAAGCAATAAAACATAGCTCTTATCTAGTGCTGTCAGCCAGAGATCTCAAAATAAGAATGTTCCGGCTGGCACTGTCGCTGAAAAAAAAAAAAGGCCAAAGTTCCTCTTCGCTGCAGACAATTACCAAGACTGATTGTATAGGATGATTTTCTGGGGGAAGTGGCTATCAATGTTGAACTCATTATTTTGAGTTCAGGCTGCAGATATCTAGCAGTTCTGTGTATGCAGGTGCCTCTTCTGGTAAACAGTATTTTTTTAGTGGGTAGAGACTCTCCATCTGATGGCATCTTACTTAGATGGCCATTACTTTATATCATAATATCACAAGTCTCACAAGCCTCCCTGTGCCTACCCCACGTAATGCGTGAGAAGGTTATAAAGAGCAAATCAACCTTATAGGCTGTAACTGGAGAAGAGCCAGGAACTGAAAATGACTAACTAGAGACACAGCCCAGCTGGTCAGAGGCAGGCTGGGCTTGTATAAAGCCAGGAAGTAAGGTATGTCTTCACTACAAACTTAAGTCGATTGCCTTGCAGTCGATTTTTCAAAGCAGACTGTATAAGATCAATTTTGTGCGTCCCCACAAAACACAGCAAGTTGGCAGCGTTCGTCCACAGTACTGTGGAAAATGTCGACATAGGGAGTGGTGCACTGGGGGTAGCTATCCCACAGTTCCTGGAGTCCCCAGCAGGCACCATTTGGAGCGGTGCACTGTGGGTAGCTTTCTCCGTTCCCTAAACCCCCCACCAAGCCTCTCCCATCGTGAAAGCCACTGCAAATGTTCCTGGGGCTTTTTCTGTCTGCAAAGTTCTGAAAGTTCTTGGGGCTTTTCCTGCAAATGTTTGCAAAGTTCTGAAAGTTCTTGTCTGCAAATGTTCCTGGGGCTTTTCCTGCAAATGTTCCCGGGGCTTTTCCTGTCTGCAAATGTTCCCGGGGCTTTTCCAGGCTACCTGGCCAGAGCAGCGAGTTGAGAGTGCTGTCCAGAGTGGTCACAGTGGAGCATTGTGAGTGCTGTCCAGAGCGGTCACAATGGAGCACTGTGGGACAGCTCCTGGAGGCCAATAAAGTCTACATGCATCCTCACTAAGCCACAGTCGACCCAGAGAGGTCGATGTAAGTGCTACTCCCCTCATCAGGGAGGAGTACAGAAATCGATTTTAAGGGCCCTTTGAATCAATGGAAAGGATGCCATGCACCCATGTGAGGATGGGTGCAGGTTTAGGTTGACCTAACGGTGCTAAAGTCGACCTTAAGTTGTAGTGTAGACCAGGGCGTAGAGAGCAGGACGGGGTTGCAGGGAGAAACACTGAAGTCACTCCTTAGGGAGAAAGGAATGTGACTAGGAACAAGGAGGCAATGTAGGGGGAGAGTAATCCCTGGGATCCAGTCCTAAACTGAGAGCTACCACCTTTGAAATGCAAAAAAGGGCACACCCTCATCCCAAGGCCCGCCTGCCACAACCCCAGCCCCTAACCACAAGGGAACTCCACAACCTCCATCCTTCAACAGCTGCTTACAGCAGTGAGAGATAACACATCTAGATAAGACTGATAAGATTATCGCTAACAAATCGGTGTTTTTTATCAGCACATTTTGCAAGCCAGTCTTTGTAGTCTGTTTAATTTAGCCAGTTGTCACTGAATGTCCATTTTCTGAGGTAAGCTTTTTCTTTTGGGGGTATAGTAGGATCACTCACACCATTTCCCTTATCTTCCATTATTTAATGTACCTTGCAAATCTCCTCACAGTCTGCATGGCAAGGGAGAAGGAGGAAGAATGAGGTGAACTACCTCCTAATGTCCCCTACATCTAGTGTAATAAAATACTGCCACCCACAGAATTCATGCATGTGAAATGGGGGATGGGTGAGCAGATGCTGAATCAGCGGCAAAGTGCACAGGGATGGAGGACGGCAGGAAAATCAGCAAGTGAATTCCAGTTGTATGGAATTCCAAGAATGTGCAGGGGATCCTGGAGCCTGCAATTTATCTAGGTCACTCCCTGATCTAGAAATGCACAACTGCAGAAACCACTTCAGAGAGCAGTTGAACAATTCTGTGCCAGGAACCGTGGATTTGTCCTGTCTTTCTGCTCTTCTTACCTGGTGATATGAAAGGTTAGGATTGTATGTTATTGAATTTCTCTCCTAATTGAAGTATTCTGGAGCATTTGCTTTGCTATTGCTATAAATGTATGAAAAGCTCAAGAAGACTGTAAAACAACAACAAAGAGAACATTTCTCAGAATAGAGACCATCCTGGCTTCCTAGTTACCTAATATGATAAAGAAACCCAGGAAAAGTCTTGAGAATAATGACCCAACAGTCTCTCAGGGAAGCTTTAAAGATACACTTTTGACTCATAGTCTCAGCTGTTACATTAGGAAGACCCAGGGTGACCTTGATACAGGAAATCTTTTTGAGAATGGAAGCTCATGGACAGAATTGCCAATCCAACCTCAACATCATAAAGCCAATCTGCTAATTTAAATTTAGGTGGACTAAACAAACAAACAAACAAAGCCATCACCAAACCCCCTAAACCGAAAACAATTCCACTCTCCCCAATCCCCCCAAGAATAAAGAAAAAAACTTGGTTGAAAATTTGAATGTCTAACAAAGTTTTGTCCTTAATATTGCACAGAAACAGTGCAATATTGTATTGTTGAATCTTATATTGTGAGTAATTAATATTTGTATTCAGTGAAGATGACTTTCTGGATATGAGAGGAAACTCAATGGATCAAATGTCTCCTATTCATTGGGAGAGTATACAGTATATGTAATACAAAGATCAGTATAAGATATTAAAATGACACCAGGAAACTCCATGCAAAAATTATTCAATACATCTGCTCAGCCTTGCCAGTTGACTTAGGCAACTTAATCTTCTACAATGCCAGTCACATTTTCTATACTTTCCTGTAGTTAGAAATCTAATACATTTTAATGAACATACTAATTGGGCTTTTATCTGAAGTGTAGTTCTGCTTGTGGCTGAGATTTCAATATCATTCACAATTAGAGACTGCATCCTATTGTTTACACTAAATACTTTGGTCACTTGATTCTTTTTCCTAATGAATTCTCAAATGCTGATATATCAGTATATCCAGAATGCTGCCAGCTGTAAGGATAAAGTCAAAAAACCTACTGGAAAGCACCATAGTTGTCACAATAGCCATGAACTCCTTAGCTAGCCCTGAAGAATCATCTTTTTCATGGACACTGAAGTCACTGAGCATTAGCAGCCTCAATGCCTCCATCTAATGCCACCACAACAAGGAATCTGAGAAACTCACTCAGGGTCAATGTGATGTTGGAGAGTGACCTGGATACCTACCTGAAACACAACTTTACCTCATTCTAGGGCTCCTACTTGAGATAGACATACTCAGTTAGATTCCGCTTTGGAGCAGGTATTTTCCTGCGTATGACACTGGATGCAAAAAGCAGTTACTTAGTCCTCCCATATATATTCATGTTGAGTCTAGTACCCAGTGAGAACTAGTTTGGGCCCAACCGTCATTCCTAGCACTTTGCATATGTAATTGAGACTTGGCTAGACAATGTCTAGGGTTTCATCTTTAATCAAATCATGTACAGTAGCAACTTTATGACCCACTGACCTTGCATTTAGCAACCTGAGTCCAGGATCACTGTGAGCCAGCATTTGGTGCTTCCAAGATTCTATACTAGGTGTTGCCAATAAGAGCAAGAATAAAATATCTTAGACTTAGCATATGCTTAAAGGACAAGTCCTTAATCATTTGTTATTTCCTGTCTTGTGTGATCTGTCTAACAGCAGAGGAACTGAAGAACCCAGGGTCCCCATCTGCATACCCCTCATTTCATGAAACGCAGCCATATTGTTGCCCTTGGCACTCAGAGCTGGCTACTAGAGCTGGTTGGAAAACAGGACACATTTTCATTAAAATGTGTCCCTTCTTTTTGTTAATTTATTTAAAATCCTCCTTTGGCCAGTTAAACCAGTTTTGGAGCCAGATCTCAGAAGCAGGGTGGTGCAAAATGGGCTGGCCATATGGTACTGGAGGACTTAGCCCAGATACTCTGATAATATTATTCTTTTGAGAGTTACATACATTCACAACATCATACACTTTTTCTCCTCATTCAGCGTTATGCAAAATATAAATATGTGGGTATTTTTCAGTTACTGTTCTGTTATCAAGTAAGAACTGTCCATGTTACCATGTCTTGTTTGTTTCTAATGAGCAATTCTGACCTTGAGCAGAAAAAACCCACCCTATCTCCATGTTAACAAAGAGCCTATGTGAACGCAGAAAGGTTCCAATTCCCCAAAGGCTGTTAAATGGCATGTTCTAGTAATCACTGACTGGTCTTTACAGAGTAATTAGTTTGCAGATGAGAAGTGTGTCTATAATTCATTCTTGGTGGTCCAGAATAAAAAAAAAAATACAATGCAGCTGACCTTCAGGTATTCAGCTTTGCAGAAGGATTATTGGTAGAGGGAAGTTTGTGCTCACTAATAACATTTCCAGTGCGTGATCAGGAATTGTAATCAGTGTCTGACTTCAATTTGCTTTGTCATATTCTAGCAATTGTAGATTACAAGTGTGCAGGAATGAACTACTGGATTGAAATAATGCTGACATTTTGTAACCAGGAGAGTATTTAACAATATTAAAAGGTGAACATGTCTAATACCTTGTAAAGATACAGTATGAAGAAGGATTCTTTCTAATACATTCTGTAGATGCACATATTGATAGTGCATTAATATGGTTAGCAACTAAAGGACAGGCAAAGACAAAATCTTGAAGATTCATTTTGCTGCAACCGCATTTGTCTTTGAAAGATCGGGACTCAGTGGAATGAAGATATGATCATTATAAGTGTTAGATGGGTTTTTACTCACAAATAGAGCTTGATGAAACATTTTGACCCATTCTTTTTGGAGTGAAAAATGCAGATTCAATGACACTGAAGAATGCTGTATATGTGTGTTGATTTTGCCAAACAAACATAAAAAATGGTATTGGTAAACAAACAAATATAAAAAAATGAAATGTTTTGTTTTGGCACTTTCTAAATCAAACATTTCAATTTTTTATTCAAAATGTCTTTTTATTTAATTTTTTTTAAAAGCTTGCAATAAAAATGAAAAGTTTTGTATTAGATCAAACAAAGCATCGAGTTCAGCCAAAATGATTTTTTTAAAAAACTTTTCAATTTGCAAAAAAATTTGAAAGATTTCATGTTTGGTTTGACCCTAAATGATTTATTTTTGATTTTTCAAGATTGCTAGTGAACAACAAAATCCAGTTATCCAGCTCAAAACACAAGTAGTAAAGCAATAAGTAAGTTATGCAGATCATTACAAATTACTGCCAATAAAACCACATTCTGTAAATGTCACATACGTTACAAAACCTGCATAAGCGGCTCTTGGCTTCAGTACATCATACATAATGCGACAATCCCATGTTTGTAACAGTAGTTGCAAAAGGAGTCTCTGTTACTACAAACTTTACAACTGAATTAACACAGGAGCATGTGTCATGCTTATGACACATTCTGCAGAAATTTGTGCCAGCTCCATGGTTTTTAAGTGCTGTTTTATTAAGTCTTGATGCAATCTAAACACCAACGGATTTAAAAAGTTATATTCCCTCATACATTTTTAACCTTGCCTTGAATTTTGTAATAGTAGAACATATTAGTTCTCACACAATAAATATCTATCTAATGCATTTCCTGTTGGCATGCAGTCATTGCTTTTCCTACATAAATCCCAAAGGGATAAATTCATAAGCCTTCTGAAACATGAAGTGAAATTAGGTGAGTGAAGTGAATCTCTTTCCATCAATTCATAATTATTCTTTCACACTAGTGAAAGAAGAAGAGGAAAAGTGTCTGACTAAGAGAGCTCTCAGCTCTTACCATGGAAGACATTTGTTAAATATGGGACAAATTATGCCTAATAGGCACTGGCCTCATTAAGGGACAGTGTGGGACTACCCACCCATGGGGAAATGCCCAGGGGCACTGTGCCTCAACAATTCGTAATCCCTGTGACAAAAAGGCCCCTTTGCAAAGAGTCCACCATTCCTTGCAAACAACTCCTGTCTCAGACCTGATAAACTCACTACATCAACTATATTACTTACAGAGTATTTGTCCATAAAGAGCAACGTGTCAGGTCTCTACTGAAAGTATACAATTTATCAAAGTTCACAATAATGGCATAATGTATTTAGAGGCAGTATTTAAGGAATAATGTAACTATATTGAAGTTTATTTCCTGATGTTTTTAAGGCTAAAAAGAATAATCAGGGAATGCTATTACTCAGTGATGGCCTATACATGCAGCAGGATGATACATCTGCCATTGCCCCATCACCGAAAAGTCAATGGAAAACCATCAGTGACAAATGTAAACAATCAAAACCACCTGGTGGGAGAAAAGGAACATTAAAACAGGCAGAAGATCACCCTGCATGTGAATAAAGACAAAAGACTGTGTCAGTATAACAGAGTGGGGATAGGCACTCTGTATCTGCTCACTGAGGAGACATCTTATTGAGCAGGGGTTTTTCATGAAACATTGGATCCTTCCTGTGAAGCCTGCCAGCTCTGCAACAGACAGAATGCTGCAAGGAAGACCTACTTTATTAGCTTTATTAGCTAGGAAACTTGGGTATGCTGCTCCTTTGGGGTCAGAGGATCTGGAATTTCTGTGAGTAGCCTGCCTTAGGAGGTGGATATCACAGGAGAATGCTTCAATGGGGCTTAAGGACTAGGGGTACCTTGTGTTACTCTACTAGGCAAAGACAGGGCTGGCATAGCCTGGAGGAGGGGGCTGGAGAGGCTGAAAGGCTGGTGGTACAGTATTAAGGAGCTAATACCCAGTTACTACAAACAAACTGCCTCACATGGGAGCCAGGAGGTAACAAGGTAACTCACCATCCTGAATTCCCCAACAACTGTCACAATCTCTCATTGGGCTTTCTGGTTTTCATGTAGGTGTAGACTGAACCATTCATTAAGTGAATGCAAGGGAGAGGGGCAAGCCCTGGTTCCACGTCCTACTAGAGCCCCTTGCCCCTTTGGAATGTATTGCGCTACATATTACATGCAGAGAGAGCAGTTCCTGACCTGCCCTGAGCTCAAGGGCTGTAACTGTGGTTGACTCTTCTGTAGCCCGTGCAAGATAGGAAAAGCTCCTTGTGGCCTCTCAGTCCCCCATGGACTGAGGGCAGCCATTTTCTGGCCCACAGTTAGGAGGACTTGCTGTCTTGTGGGATATTGCAAGCTTTTCACCACCAGATCGCCAGTTAAAATGTGAACTAATCCAAATAGTCAGTAATATGTTTTGAGTTCTCTGTGAAAAGAGTATGTGGTCTTAGACCAGTTCCGAACGGATAGCTGTCCCTATCACAAAACCCACCACACAGTTGACACTAACTAACACCCTAGACAGCAGAGTGACTAATGACCAAATGGGCATAAAGACTGAATTACCCCCTCACCTTTGGAGATGGTTCCCTCCAGTTCAGCGCACATTTGGCAGAAGGGTATTAAGGAATGCGGCACTGCAGTTATTTATGCATTGTCTATTGTCTGGACTAATAGAAAATTTCAGGCTTCAGAGTTGTATCCTATGACTAAAGTACTACAGGAAAAGTAAGAAGTAGGTAAGTAAAAAGAACAACAACAACAAAAAACCCATTCAGATGTTAGTTCCCAGAAAAAACACTTAGTAGATGATTTTTTTTGAGAGAGAGAAAATGTGAAGTGCTCTAAGTGTGCATCTGCCCGTGTCACTTCCCATTTACTTGGAATTTATGTCTTTGCAAAATTATTTTCGATTGCAGATTTTCCCTGTGCAGGAATCTTACTCTGTGCTAACAGTCTGTACACCTGTGTGGCATGGTAAGCAATACAACATTTTAATTAAATTTCTTAAGGTCAGTGAAATGCCATTGTTTTGACAATCAGATGCAATCACATAAACCTCTGGGTCCAGATGGCCTGGTTGTTTACTGCCATTCTGCATTGATAAATCCACTAATTAGATAGACATTAATATTATATCCTTTTGGATTCCAAGCACAGCCTGACCTTACCGAAGTAGGCTGATATCTTGCTTAACCCCATGTGCCCACTCACAGAATGTTATCATGCTTTTGTAGTAGGTTCATCCATCAAAACCTCCCCAGCCTCTTAGCATGCTGAGCATTCCTGAGTTTGTGAAAACAGATCTCATAACTAGAGCTGTGCTGGAAACATTTTCCTGTTCTGCAAAAATGTTTGAGATTTCACAAATTATCCTGTTCTATATTGGAATGCCACTGAGACCTCTTGAAGCTTTTTCTGAAGTGAGGGGACCAACCCCATCATAGCTAGTGCCTTAGTGATTAATCTTTGATTAGAATAAGGCAAAGCAGGCACTCAAACCTGGGTCTTCCACTTTCCTAACCTCTGGGGTTCTGCCCTCAGAGATTCTGGTTATTCTGGTCTCTTTCTTTTTTGAACAAAAATTCCATCTGGGATTGAGAAATCTTCCCAACAAAAGTTTCTTTGAGACTGCTCTGTTCCCCTAAAAAGTTTTGGTTTTGACAAATTGGCATTTTCAGACAAAAATCCATTTCACCAAAAAATTCCCCAACCATCTCTAATCAAAACTCTGGGCCAAATCATGTTCTCCCATGGCAGAATTCCCCACGGCATTGGAGCTGTAGAGTTTATTCTGAATCATCCTGAAGTTTGTCACCTTGTGGAGCTGGGAGGGAACATGGAGACAGCCAGAGAACACCAAGGGTTCAGAGTGTTTCCATACTACTGCCTGGGGCCCCATGACCCATGTTTCTTTCGTGAACTGTGCTCCTATGGGTTTATTCTCTCTGTGAGGTGGGGAATTGTTGGGGACTACACAGCATGCGTCCACATATGACAGCCTCATCATTCGCTTACATGGGGTAATTCCCATATGTAGTTAGGAGTTACGGTGGGCAGCTATGCTTCTTATAATGGCAGTGCTCCAAATTCTCAAATATTGCACGAAGTCTAGAGAAAAGGGGAAAGAAGGCTGTTATGAGGGGAGAGATACCTTAGGGGTTTGAGCATTGACCTGATAAACCCAAAGTTGTGAGCTCAATCCCTGAGGGGGCTATTTAGGGATGTGGGGCAAAAAAAAAAAAAAAAGGGATTGGTCCTGCTCTGAGCAGGGGGTTGGACTAGATGATCTCCTGAGGTCCCTTCCTACTCTAGAGTCTATGCGGCTTTGATTCAAATCTCTCTCTTTCTGAAGACAGTTCTATCATTTTTGGTAGGGTTTCCACTTCCTGTCCACTTCACCTCAGTATTAGTAGTAATAATAATATTTTGCACTTCTGTAGCTGCTTCCATCAGAGGATCTCAAAGCACAAGAAACCTCAATTTACCTGAAACCCATCCTGTATGCTGGGTAAGTATTATTACCCCCATTTTACAGATGAGGAAACTCAAGCACAGAGGTTGCCTAGTTACTTACACAAAGTCACACAGTAAGCCTGTGGCAGAGCAAGGACTTGGCTCCTGACACTCATTTCTGTGTTTTACTTATGGTATCATCCTTTATTGCTTCCCACATTAAAGGAGAGGGCATAATCTGGTTGTCTGAATTAACAGTCTACATGCTGGAATCTATGTTGGAATTTTGTGTGTTAAAAAAAGAGGGGGAGAAACGCATGAACAAAGAGTAGCTGTATGCTATAGCAAGGGAGTGCTAGAGCATTAGCACAAATTCTTGGATCATTACAAAGAGTCACACTTATTAAGTGACTTCTGTTGTGTGAACTCTTACCAATTACAGTGGTATTTCTTATTTTAGCTGCAGAAGATATCTCAGACCAGAAGAACATTTTAAAGTGGAAGACCATTTTAAAGAGTGACAGTAAGAAGCTTTTACATTTATTTTTTTCATATAAAATATGATTTCTCAGGGAGGCATTTCACAGAAAGTATCATGCTTAATGATGACTGAAAGTAACTGGGCCCGTTGAATGAGCCCCAGCATCATGAGGAAGGAATAGTAGATTGAAATTATAAACACAGTAAATTAACATCCTTAATTTACCATGAAAATGTAAGTACAAAGTACATATGTTTCATCAAAGTAACAGTTTTGTAAACATTAAGATATCAGATTCTATTTTCTTCCCTTTTGCTCTTAATCATCCAGGTCTGCCTGTGCTATTCTCAATCTGTACAGGTCATCATTTCATTCCTATTGATTGTTTGACATCGATGGGGTGGGAGAACATTTTTTACTGAAAAAATGAAAGACATGCTTCCAGGAAGAACACCTCATCTAGTATTTTGAAGTAGCAATTTTACATTGTACAGGTAACTCAAAAGTAAATCAAGACAGAATCTCTCACTTGTGGAATTCTTCCCTCGCCCCCACAGGAGTAGAACTGATTCTATTTTCAGTTAGATTTGGATTTAGATTTATTCAGTTTATATTTTTGCTTAACCTACCTCTATATATCCAGAGACAGATGCTTAAACAAAAGAGATTAGGAATCTATTCATGAGTAAAAACAGTGAATTTAGTTTGCTGTTAATTATGAGATTATTATCCAAAGCTGATGAGCGTTTGGGTGGCTACTTGATATTAAAAAATGTTTGCAAATATTGAACAGCTCATTTGTCCAATCATTTGTACCCGGAGTGTGTTCTTCATTATTCTTTGCTTATTTGTCACTGTGACTTAGATGAACAATCATGGACGATGAAGAGCAAAAAGGGCAAGTGAACAGTTTGTGTACAACTCATGTTTCCAGAAACTATTTGGCAAGTGCTTCCAAATAAATTATTTAGAGTAGGATTTCTGAAAGAACCTAAAGCAATTTAGGTGCCCAATTCTTATTGAAAGTCAGTGGAATTGGGTGCCTGGTTCCCATCCATGCAAGTGTTGAAAATCTGTCCTTCACATAAAATGAAGATCACTTGATGAGTGATTTCTTAATTTAAAAGGGACTACAGTCATGATGAATATTTTCAATAGCAAATAATTTGGCTAGCTCTGTATGCCTTATACTGCTTTTGAATCTATAACTGAGTACACATTAACTCTACTGCCTTTTGCTTGGGCAGTGAAACACTAATTATATTTTTTAAATGCGTTCAAAATTCACAGAAAAGATGGATAAAGTTAAATATGTTATATTCTGAACAATAGCTAAAGTAAATTCACTCTTTACTGGAGAACCCTGAAAGTAATTCAGTAGCTGGCAAAATAAAGGTTAGGTCCTTATTCATGCCAAGTAGTACCTTACCTTGTAAGCAGCCCCCATTGAAATGAATAGTTATCTTCATGGAGCAAGATACTATTCAGTATGAGTTATGGCAGCAAATCTGACCCTCAATTAATAAATAACAATGGACAGCTTTGCTAGGATGGTCTTGAATTTCAAAGAGAATCCAAAAACACTAAAGTTAGTCTTCTAAATTTGCAGTTTCAGGGGAATTCTGAGTGGTTTAATTCACCAATTCTGTGTTATGTTAATTGTAGAAGGAAATGCATTGCAAAGCCTTTGGGAGGGAATTAAATTATCTTATTATATTTAATTACCTTTGTTGGGCCTGACAGACTTTATTCTGGAGGAGGTCATAACACAAATTAAGATATAAGCCTATAGTAAACCAGAGATGATTTTAATATTTTCCTATTCATGAGTTGGATGTGTGATAAACTTGCAACCAAGAGAGAGAGAAGACATTTTGGTTTGCTCGTTAGCCAGAAAGTGAACATCTACTCAAAATCTGTTGTGGTCTTTATACTGCCTATTCCCCCGTGAACGTAATAAGATTGTAATGATAGAAATTCGACATAATGTCTCGGTTGGAGAAATAGTTTTATTTTGGAATTTAGAGGGCATGGGGGTATCATATAATAATCCAAGCTGGTGCCTCCAGGAGCACTAAGGGTATAAAGGAAGGTCAACTGTTACACCCTTTAAAAGTGATCTTAATGAATGGCATAAGATCTACCCTAGTTTTGTTGTTGCTACTTTATGATGTCAAGAGGCCTGACCATTAAAAATATGACCCTCCTGTCCCACTTGACTTTTACCTTAGAAATCCAGATCTCACCTGCCCTTCTCTTCACTGCAGAGTCTATGGGAGATGAAAAAATGATCTGATTAAGATGTAAAAGAGAGAACAAGTGAAATCTGATTAACTGATGGGGAAAGTGCTTTTATTTGGATTGTTTAAAACTCTTTGTTTTGTTGCTGCTATTGGTTTTAATGCAAATAGTTTTTAATTGTATTTTTAAGGCAGAATTAGAGTTATCATTTATCAAGTGCATCAAACAATTCAATTTATATGACTGAATACAGTGTTGTGAATCAACATATGTCTGAGGTGCCTGTGCAGGAAGAGGTTAAGATTAAAATGGTTGTTGCGTTGTAGAGCTTAATCTCACTCTCTGGTATTCTTTGTATTATCAGTATTTAATGCTAAAAATCTAAGAAAAACTGGGAGAAAAAAGCACATTGGTTGAAGAGTCTACATCCCAGGCCTCTTAATTAAGGACTGGGAAATCTCACAGCTAAAGATCTTAAATCTCCAATGAGGTTTCTACCAAAACCAAGAAAGACTAGGTTTAATACATGCTTGATATTTTTAAGGTAAATAGAAGCAGAAGAAAATAACAGCAGAATTCCTTCCCCAACAAAATAACTCATAATACTCTCCTTTTAAAAATAGGCCCATTCCAGAAGGTGGGGATGATAGCAAGGGAATCAGATCTCTGGAGAACATGCCAATATAACTAATTTCTTATGCTAATGAAATAAATATTCTCACCCCTCTTTTTAGTTTTTCTGGGTTTCCTTTCCTAGGGTTTTTTTTTTCTTTTTTTCTGAAACTATTTTCTTCCTCTTTCTCCCATTTTTTTGTTGTTTTTTTAAAATCTATATTTCTGCAAGATTTCCTTCACTACTCTCAATCCAGTAACATTACTAGGTCTTAATATTTGGGATGGCTGCTGGAGTTGAAGACTCTGGCATTGATCCGATTACTAGTCTGCATACCCTCAACATTTTGAATGTAAACAATTAAAGGGGATGCAAATTTTGTGCATTTTAGTGATGCTTTTCACCATGTTATTATCCCCTTACGTATTATACACATACTGAAAATAGATACAATGAACCAAATTCATCTCTGTTGTTACTCTATTGACTTCCACTAGGGATGCATTTGGCCAAGAATGCAAACAGGTGCAGCACATTTTGCTTCTGCTGCCCTATAACAGCCATAGCTTTATTCCATGCACATGGGCCACTGTGATGAATGTGGCCCATTCTGTACAAACTCTTCTCTTTCTATATTCTATTTAGATCTCTTTGTCACCCATCTTTTGATTTTTAACTTCTTTTTTGAGATGCCTCTTACCTTGAGGAGTCTTGTGCACATACTAGTACCTGCAGATCCTCATCTGGCATTGCTTTAGTAGAAAGACCAGAATCTTCTTTATGCCCACAACAAATAAACAAGCTGTCACTTATACTTTTTCTCTGCCTGCTTTAAGAGGACAGAGATCTGACCCTTTGAGAGCACTAGTCAAATCCAATTCAGCTTATCTAACACAAGGGAAGTATTTACTGGAGTTTACGGTGAAGGAGTTAGAAAACAAACAGATGTTATTGTACCCTTGATCTGGGGGGTACACAAAGGTCCATAAAAGCAACCCCTACCTTTAGTTACATAACAAAGAAAACAAAAGCAATATTACCACCTGAGAGCCCCTGGGAAGTCCAAGCTGTTCCCTTTAGACTGGCTATTCTCTCTCAGCCTATTAAGTGAGCCTATAGCTATTTCTGGGAATGACATGCTTCTTGGAATGTGTCCTGTCTCCCTGGGAACCAAGTTCAGACAGTCTTTGGCACAATGGATGTAA
Organism: Dermatemys mawii; assembly: GCA_007922305.1. Taxonomy (NCBI): domain Eukaryota; kingdom Metazoa; phylum Chordata; order Testudines; family Dermatemydidae; genus Dermatemys; species Dermatemys mawii. The sequence goes on from ML677334.1 coordinate 51,317,492, forward strand.
AGGTATAGCAGTTACAAAAAATGCTGCTTCTTAAAGCTTTGTCAAAGTACATTTTTGTTATTGGATTAAACTCCTTCCATCCCCTCCAATTTAATTTCCTTTGTCTTAGGAACAATTTATGATTAAATGAATTATTTTTCTCAATCCCAATAGTTCATCTATTTCAAATAGATCTGATCTACAGTTCCTCCTATGAAAAAGCTTAAATGCTTTTGATGGATGCTTCTTTCTTTCATTGTTTTTGGCCACCTGGCCACCATATGGATAAACCCGTGTGCATATTTCTTCCTTCATGACGCTTTTAAATTGTTAAAAATTATAATAATGATGAGATTTCCATTGAAACCAATAAACAGATAACCCTTGTAGCTCATGTCTGCAAAACAAAACATAGTTCCTTTGTGCAAGGGAATGCCTAATACATTTTGTGAGGAATAAATGGTTCTTGGGTTAGGTGAGACAAAATCTAATGTATCAAAAAAAGGAAAAACTACAAGTAATATGTTGAGATACATTGCGTTGTCACACCTCGTTGTTCCCCTTAATGTCTTATTTCATTCTTGCTTGTGTTTTATCTCAGAATGATGGAAATTGGAGAAATAAAGAGTTTTAGTAGAAAGTCAGTCACAGTTTGGTTATCTGCCCAGGATATAAGGCACGCAAACGAAATTATTGGGTCTTCCTCCCCTACCCCAGTGTTTGAAGGGAAAAAAGAGTTAAAAGTAATGTAGCAGTTCATTATATTTACAAAATTTTAGATGGTATATTTATTCATTAAACTGCAGTGTCCAAGGGACAGGTCGAAGAGATCTGATCTGATCCATGCTCTTTTTTTGAAAAGTGAATAGAAGTCTTTCCATGGACTTTAGGTGCCTTTGGGCCATGTCCTAAATGCAGCAGAGTCTGGACTTGTTAACATTCCAGATATGCTGCACAGCCCATCATTTTTTCTCAGCATTTGTGCCTTGAGCCTCATTAACTTCAATGGGAACAGGAGCAGACCCTTCAACAAGGAGTATGGCATGGGAGAGTGGCTGGGACTTTGGGGGTGGGTATTATAGGTATATTTGGAATAGTGGATATACATCTTTGTTTTGTTCAGTTAGTCCACTCTATGTTATATATATATATATAGTGACGGAGTCAGTCCAGAAGGATATAGGAGAGTGCTGGAAGGCAGGTATATTAGTCTCAGGATGTGCAGGTCCTTGTTCCCTGGATAGCCAAACAAAGGCTACTCCAGGCCAATCAAGACACCTGGGGCCAATTAAGAACCTTCTAGAAAGGAGTAGAAACAGCTAGCCTAATTGGGACACCTGAAGCCAATCAGGGACTGGCTGAAACCAGATAAAAACCTCCCAATTAGTCAGGTGGGTGTGGGTGTCAGGAGCTGTGAGAGGAAGTTGTGCTGTTGGTAAGACTGAGTGGTGGACAACATATCATACAGAAGGAAGGAGGCCCTGAGGTAAGGGTGAAGTGGGGTTTGAAGAAGCGGAGACTGCTGTGGGGAAGTAGCCCAGGGAATTGTATTGTGTTTTGTGCCTAAAAGGTCAGCCATCTTAGCTGATACTATTAGGGTCCCTGGGCTGGAGTCCGGAGTAGAGGGCGGGCCCGGGCTCCCCACCCCTTTTCCATCTTCCATACTGGCCTGTGATGAAGGCAACTCACTAGGCGGTGACTCTTGCCAATTATACTGAGAAAGGGAGGTCACTCTGGGGCCTAGATGAGTTTCTGAGGCCCCTCAATCTGCCAGGAAGCGCAGGACCCACAAGTACAAACTTGGAGCTTTGTCACAATATATATAAAATAGCTTTGCTACTGTGTTGTTTCCTAAGCCAAACGTGAACCCCAGGGCTCAGTTGACTCATTGCTAATTAAAAGCAAGACAAAACAAAAAAGCTTTGGGAGTGTCAGCTTGTTCCTGGTATAGTGAATACAGTATTCCTGGTATCACCTACAAGTCAAATACCGTGGGTGGATGGATAATTATTATTCTTGTGATAATTAACAATATATGTATAAGCTAAGGCAAATGACATCACATTTTCCCTCATATCCAGCATTGTTAGACTAGACCCTTTGTAAAGAATGTTTACTTTCCTCTGAAGCATCAGCTTTTGATCATTATCAGAAGTGAAATATTGGGCTAAATGAAAAAATGATCAGATCCACTATGGAAAATCATATGTTTCTATATACCATACTCAGCCAATATGACAGTTACAGCAGAGTCTGAAAGGGGTGATCTCATCTGGGTCAAGAAGCAGCCACAGTACTAGTTTATGGAACGTCAGAAAAAATTGAAGTTCCCATTTTGTATCAATAGCAAAATTTCCACTGAAAGCAGACTGAGTCCAAGGTACTTGAGTTGTGCCATAGACGGCCCTTCCATAGATTTTAAGGTCAGATGCAACCACTAAGATCATCTAGTTTGAGTTCCTATTTAACATAGGCTACAAACAGTAATTTCTGCAATGGAGGGAGTTATTCTTCCCTACAGTGGAAGTGGACTTTATTGAGACTCATAGTTTAACGGAACCATATCTTTTAGAAAGACATCCAATTCTTTTAAAGAACTGCTAGGGATGGTAAATTTACTACTTCCTTTGGAAGGCCCTATGCCCAATGAACCCTAAAGTCCACAACTGAATCAGGGATACATAAGCAAGTATTCTAATATAGAGGGATGTTAAGGTTGTAAAGATGAAAATCTACCATACTGTATGGACTCCATTTGAATCCTGCTAGAAATTGTGAGTCTGGAGACTTCCTGAAGTATTTTCCAATAAGAGCTAGAACGACAAAGTTAGTATGATAAGACTCTGCGTCCCTCATTATTACAGGAATTATGCTTAAGAAGGAAAACTCAAATGCCCAGCTACAAAATGGAGAATAGCTGGTTAGGCAACAGAACTGCAAAAAAGGATCTGGGGTTATAGGGAAGCACAAAGTGAATATCCATGTCCACTGAAGGTAGAACAAGAAGTAATAGACTTGATCTGCAGCAAGGTTGTTTTAGGTTACATATTAGGGAAAACTTTTTAACTATAAGGATAGTAAGTTCTGGAATTAGGTTACCAAGGGAGGTTGTGGAAGCCCGTTACTGAAGGTTTTTAAGAACAAGTTAGACAGAGCACTGTCAGGAATGATATAGGTTTGCATGCTCTTCCTTCAGTGCAGGAGGATGGAGTGAAGAATGCTCGAGATCCCTTCTAGCCTTACATTTCTACGATTGTTACAAATATATATAAAGTCATCTAGTGACTTTTGGCTGGTCAGAGTTGCTTCTTAGCTATTATGGAGATAAGGTCAGAGAAAGAGGAGAGTGGCAAGTATGAAAATTTAATGGAAGAAATGTACATAATAACTATTTGTGTGTCATGACTGCCTGTACTACTGTAAGGGATTTATAGGAATGATAAATTGTGCTGGGATGTTCAAAACGAGTAATAAACCAGAGACCCAGATGGGAACCTGATTAAGATCCATAATCACAAAATGATAAGCATACGTAGCTTGAAGGGCTGTTCTGAAGGCCAGTGCTCACATGACAAAGCTGTTAATCTTGAAACAAAAGCCTTCTAGAGATAAAACTGTGTGGAAGCCTCATAGCTGTATGTGCATTTCATAGGTGTCTCAGTGAAAGTAAATATAGAACTTATTTATTAAAGCTGTATTTTAACAGTATCATCTATGGGAAAAATGGAAGGAAATGAAACAAGCAAAATGCTTCTGAAATACGTTTCATGGTATGGTAAAATAGTGACCAAACATTTTTGAAATTGGATACTACGTAGAACCAAAAAAGCATCATTGGCATCAATTTCCTGAATTTTATAGAGAACAAGGATAGCAGGTAAATGGAATTCTAGAGAAATTAATGTAAGTAAACTGAAATTTCATTAACTCTATTAATCCAAATTTCTCTGTAATCTGAAAAGTCTAACGTTCCCTGTCTGGAAAAAACATTCGTTTTGGCATTATTAAAGCCATCTGATTAATACTATAAGTGCCTTTCGTACTAAGAAGTGCTGTCAGCAAGTCCAACAGTGCTAATGATCTAGCACATTCCTGAGTGTAATTACTGCCCAATTAGCACCAACTGAGTCTATTTTAAGTTCAGCATTTGAAGGTGTTTGATCTGTGTGCTTGTTTTCACTAAAATAAGTAGTCTGTAGTAGACTTCACACAAAAGATCAAGGTTCAGGAGCATCCTGAGAAAATTGGGGAACAATTGTCCAAGGTACTCACAGTGTATGCCACAAAAAGAGCCAAATAAAATACTGTAGATATGGTCTGGAGTTGTCCTCAGTATAAAGAATTGCAAGCATTGAACCCATACAGAGGAAAACTCTTTACACTGAATTTAAACAAAAATGCTCAAAATACTTTCACGGAAATTACATCATTTAAAGATGGACGTTACATGTTGGTTGAGGCACAGCATGAGATAAGTATTGAGAGTTATGAAATGCTGGCATGAATCAATTTGCTGGAGATACTGGATATGGAGCAAATTATACCCACAAGTGTCTAACGTGAGGGAAACTTATACAGCCAGGGGAACAGTTGGAATTTTGAATCTGCATACACCAGTGAAGAGCTAAAGAATGATCATAGTTGTGGATATTACTGGCAACCTCTGTTCATCTATATTTCTGAGGGGCCTCAACTCTCTTTTTGAGAATAGTTTTACAAATGGGGGTGAGGGATGGGGGAGAGGAAGAAGATGAGAGAGAACTGGAGAAAGTTGTTCTAACAGATTCTATAGCACTTGTATAATTTGAGACATGCTTGACCTGTCTGGAAGGCCAGTGATGGCACTGATTGTGGCCCTGATTCAGCTAGAGACTTAAGCATGTGCCTAACTTTAAAACATGAGTAGCCCCATTGAAGTCAAGTTCCCCCTCCCCTTGTTAAGCTGAAAGCAATAAAGAAAAGAAATGATACTAAGAACAAACATGCAACATGGATTTCACATCTTACAATCATTAAAAAATAGAGATATGGTTTAAATTAATTAGATTTTTTAAAAATGATTTTTTCTTAGATTTTAATCCATTAGGATTTCATTTTACAAGGCCTATTTTTTTGCCTAGTCTTTCAGGGAAGGAATGGGACAATGGGGGTTGATATTTGCGTGAGTGGGGAAATATTGCTGGGATGGTGGCATGAAGAAACTGCTAGTTTTACATATATTTTGATTGTATTTTTAATTTTGGTAAATCTGCCTGGAGATTAATACACATTTTTTTTGTGTATTAATCAGTTTGTTAGTTCATTGGCACTTCATTTGTTTGTGCAGAATAAGCTAAACAACTGCAGTGTTGTTTTTTCACTTATACAAATAGGGTCTTATGTAAGGAAGGCCAGATCCAGAGGGTACTTGTGTCCTGCCTTTAGTGTCCTCATCTGGGCATCCAGCTAACAGCTGTTTGTGCCCTACCAATCATCAACAAAGAAGGTTGAGAAGAGCTGCTGTGAACTGAGATGATGTCTTCTCACTTTATAGTCCTTATTTTTGAATTGAAAACAAACAAACAAATGACAGCCACTTGGATCTAAATGATCATATTGCTGCAAACCTCTTCCCTCTTCCCATCCCTTCCAAATTGTTTGATACCTTCACATCTTGTTGTGTATGAACTTTAGATGGGGACTATGTGTACAGCATCTGTGCAGTGCCTAGCCTACTTTGGGATTATTATCACACTTCTGGATGCTGTAAAGTAAACAATAAAAAATAATGTGAATAAACAAGCGATGCCTTGTGCCATCCTTACTCACCCTGAGGATATGACTGATAACAAGAGCAGACCTATTGATTTCAGTGGTGCTACTCAGCGAGGTACTACTCAGCCAGAGTGAGGGTGTCAGAATTGTGGTCTAAATAAATTAAATTATAATAAAGAAATCACTGCATTAAACCTTCCTTCTCTTTTCAGCTTACTCTGGATCTTCCATTTTTACAAGCCTCCCCATTCTCCTACAATTGTGTGAAGTTTTTTCATGTCTTCATCAGAACTGGGGCTTAACCTACAAATGAATTTGCTCTGGATAATGTTATATATATATATAATATAGTGTGTGTGTTTTTTGAAGGTGGAAAATATCAAAGAAGGAAGCTTATATTTAAGAATGGTACAAAGGGTGTAATAGGATGAAATGGAAAAAAAAGGAGCATTTAGGGTAAATATCAGGAATGGGTATGGTAGAATGTGGAACAATCTTGTGAGGGCAGAATTGGAAACCCATTAGTTGAGCCATTCAAAAAGAGACTGGAATATGCTGAAAGAGACAATTCCGCAATGTCAGGGGGATGGGCTGGATGTCCTAATGGACTGTGCCCCACTCCCAGGCCCAATATGCTTCTTTAAGGCTATTCTAGACACATTTTTTTGTCACTTACATGTCAGATCTAATGATTGAGCATATTTTCAGTGTCCACATAGCTAGGATGTCTATAAAAATATCCTGATTTATAAGACAATAACACAAGAGAACGTGAGACCCAGTAAGAAAGGCTTATAAGATTTTATTTTCTGGCAACATAATCTAGCAATATGTAATGACATTCCCTATCTGTGATAGCAAATGAAGATAAAGTTTATTATGAAGCAGCATGGTTTCCACTTTCTTCTTGATGTGTTTAAAGAATTAAATACCAGGCAGAAAAGGTTTTCCAGACGATAATGGTTTTATAATAACAGAGCTAAAATTGGGGGTGAAGCTTCATCATGGCATTTTATTTTAGCTTTGTCTGAAGAATAGTGTTGATTCATATTTTTGTCACCTCCAGGCTCAACTTTTCAGTGCACTGTACCTGATGTCAGAAGCAAATAACTTGAAGAAACTCAGGATGGTGATTCATATGCTGACATGTCTTCTAACCAACGCAGGGCATCAAGAAAACATCACTCTGATTCACTGTATCCAAAATGGGGTTGATGCAAATGTCCTGAGCTTGACCTACAAGTGCCATTACCAACATGGTAATCAAGTCCCTGACACAAAATTTGACCGTTCGTGTTAATAATGAAGCTACCCTCCTCTGGACCAAATTATCTTACAACTCCAGTGCCCTTGTTTCCCCACTGAGCTGGTTCACTCCTGATAGCTCAAAGATGCCATTCCTGACCAAAGGAGTGATTGCTGGAGTCAATTCTTTACTAGAAGTGGTGGATTCTCATTTGTGTGTGAAGTGTGAAGCTGGTAGGAACTGTGATTATTGGCACGACTAGGACATGGGTGGTCTGACTTTGTGGTCACAGCAGGAGTCAGGCTGGATCAGATACCAGAAGGCCAGAGTCTGAGACAGACCAGAGGGCAGACCAAGAGTCAGGCATCAGAATACAGGCAGAATCGGAAACTGAGTCTGGGGTCTCTTACACACAAGGTCAGAAGTAGAGACAGGCAGTCAGTCTGGGTTTTTGCTCAGACACTGCATATAAGATACCACAAATTCCGTCATCTGACTCTGCCTGTCTCCTGACACCTGACTCTTGCTTTGGTCTCTGGCTTATCTCAGACTCTGAAATAATGATAACCTGACCCTGCCTGCCTGTCTCCCTATGCCTGACTTTGTGTACTCTCTGGCCTGTCTTGGACTCTGGCCTTCTGATACCCAAACCAGCCTGGCTCTCACTCTGTCCACCCATGTCCCAGTTATGATAGTTTGCTGAGACAGCTCCCCATTGTGGCTTCCCATCATGGCTTCCGGTTCCAGCCAATTAGAGAGGTTAGAGAAGCTGACATTCAGGTCCTGCTGGGCAGTACTTCCTGCTGAGCCCAGCTTCACAGGGTCCTCCCACAGGAGCCTAACTTAAGCCAGCTGTAGAGATTTGGAGACATAAGCAGCCTAGAACCCCCATAGTCTGAGGTTCTGGCCCTACATGGTCTTATGTCTTATGTCTAGAGGGAACCAAGGAACTTGGAGCTATTTGGGCAAAAAGAGAGCTTTTCTTTTTTTTTTTAAGTTTCCTCTGCAAAAATAAGTTTAAATTTTTAAAAAACATTAAATGGAAAAATCATTTGTTCCCCGAATAGTTATTGAGGCACATTTAGAGAGTAAATTTAATCACTAAAGTGTCATGTCAGTTGTGATTTTAGACCTGCTTTAAGTGCAGATTTCAGCACGATCTTAATTACAGAATTATTACCTGATTTTGAGTGACTATTAAGTCATATCTTACTTTTTACTCTGATAAAATAAGGAATTTCTACAGTCTAGCAATAGGTGTTTAACATTTGGCCTGTGTGTGATACAATGCAGATCAACTGTTTGTGTACTATATACCTTTGCTTTATTGATTTTCCACATTGTTGCCACTAGAGTTTGCTGTAATGCAATCATATAGACTCTAATGTATGAGTTTAAAACCATTAAGCAATGTAGATATCAAATTTCCAGCTCTCTTTCCTGGGATTCACAGATTAACACAAGGAGTTTAAATGTGCACTGAAGACACGTTTCAAAGTAGCCAGCATTAGGAGTTTATTGATATTTGCTTTCTGATTCCTCTTAGTCAAGGCTTATTATTAGAACTGATTAGAGAAACTTTAACAAAACCATATTCCATCAGAATATGTAGTTCCATAAAAACTGAAATGCATTGCAAAATCAGTTGACTTTACTGGAATTTCATTTTGAAAAAAAAATGGAAAAAAGTTCTGAGAATGTTGAAATGTGCCATTTTAACATTTTCAGAATGAAAGGTTTCAATTTTTTGGTTTTTTTGGTTGTTTTATGTTATGTATTATTACATAATACAAAATAAAGTAAAAAAATTAAAAGAAAATGAAACATTTAGAATGACCTGAAAGGAGTTTTAATTTTTTTTTTACTCTAATTTGGAACACAGCCAAATGTCAATCTCAAAATCTATTGCAAAGTAGAACTACCTCTGCACAGCTCTATTCATAATACATTTGATAAGATAATTCAAGTGACAATCTCATCCAGAGACATTTCCTCTTTAGAAATTGTAACTGCAGATTTGTTTTATGTCTGTGAATATGACACAAATAATAAATATAATTATAATAAATAACAGCTCAGGAGACACTAGAAAAATGAGAGCCAGAAAAACCTATTAAATCATCTAGTCCATTCCTCTGCAGGATTGTTTTGTACAGTACATGCTCCATTGATTTGTTCAAACTAATTTTAAATGCTCAAAGCAATGGGCCACGTCAGTTGGGAGCCTATTTCAGTTCCAAAGACATCTTGTGGTCAAAAGATTTTCCTAATATTCAACCTAATTTTTATTCTTCTTACTTTCATTCTAATTCTACTCCTTATATCTCATCAATAATTCCTCTCCTCTCTATCCTACACTCTTCAAATTACGTAGACTCTTATTCTGCACTTAGCTGTTACTTAGGAAAGCTTTATATAATTAGGGAAATAGAAGAATGGGACCATAATTTGTTTACTGATGTTTATTTAATTTTGGTTGGGTGTATTCCTGGAGGTTTAATCACATGCAATAATCTTTAATTAAGATTAATCTTTAATTCCTGGAGACTCCAGGACAATCCTGGAGTGCTGGCAACCCTGGGATTTTGAAGTCAAAGACTTGTGCTTCTAAGTTTCTAAGATGCTTTTGGAAACACCATTACTTCAGTGTTTTCTAAAAGCCCATTTAAAATGATATTAAATGGAGTATTATGTACAAAAGGAAAGTTAAAGTGGAAGGTGTAGTTCCAAATTGGACCAATGGGGGAACTGTTCATTGTTGTCAAGAATCAGAGAGGTAGCCGTGTTAGTCTGTGTTTGCAGACCATAATGGTTTTATAATAACGGAGTGGAATTATGCACTGCATGCATCCGACGAAGTGGGTACCAGCCCACGAAAGCTTATGCTTCAATATTTTGTTAGTCTTTAAGGTGCCACAGGACTCTTTGTCGCTTGTTCATTGTTGCTATTTCATGCAAGTCAGAAGAGTCTGTATGAGACTTTTGGGAGACTTTTTGTCTTTACTGACTGAACTATTGGACAGTCAGAGAAGTGGAACTCAAAGAGGGCTCAGGACAAAGTAAGGTTCAGATGAGCTCTGTACAGAAGGGGAGAGCCCTGTTTGTGGAACTTAGAAAGCACCATAAGAAGTTACTGTAAGTGTCTGTTTCCACTGTCTTCCAATAAAGTCCTTTTCTTCCCAAGCTTCTTCCTGCTATTCAATTCAGAGTGCACCATAGACATAATTATCTCTTTTATTTTCACCTCAGATGTCATTTTTTTCTACTGTCAGTATTCTGATGCTCCTCACTAAACAGCCTTTGATTTGTTGCTCTCTCTGATAAATATTCCAGACACAGTCACACCAGGATCATGGAGAGACAGAGTATTACGTCCCAGCTCTGGGACAAGATGCTTTTGTGTATGCAGCCCAAATTTTCATTAATATTTTATGCTGCAATGTTCCATTGCAAACTCATGGATACTTTAATGTCCCCTGTCACTCTTATGCCTATTTTGGTATTAGTGCTTTCCATGTGTCTCTTGAACATCTGGGATAAAACTCTTGCCCCACTGAAATCAATCAGAGTTTTTTCATTGGGCTGCACCTTTACGGTTAGAATATTTCCCCTGATGTATACATTTGCACTTTTCCCAAATTGAATCTATTTTTGTTATTTCCTGCCTATGGTTTTAATATTTCTATGGCCTCTCTTGTCATTGCTACTCCTTTCAATTCAATATAATCTGCAGAGTTGACTAATACATTGTTTACTATTCTTTCAGATCATTAATTCAGATGCTACATTAGAGGGGATCTCACAACCACTCCTATAACACTGCACTAGCAGTCCCTCCCACAGCTCAATGCACTGAAGCCTGCCAGACATTTAGTGACTTTGCTTTCTTAATATTTGTACCATTATTTTACCAGGAATAGAAATAAGGCTCCCACAATGATAACAGACAGGATCATTCTTCCTTCCTTGTTTGCAAATTAGTGGGAAATTGAAGGAGCACTTTGAGGAGTATATGCACCACCAAGTTCACAAATCTGGGCAACTATTTACTGAAACTCTGTTATTAAAATGAAGTCTGAATACCCTTTTATATCCTTCATGCTGTACTCCAGATATTTCCTCAAGCACTTTAAAGAGTAACAAGTTAGATCTATATATTGGTAGTGCAATAACTTTTTAGTAATCATCTGAGCCATGCTTACACGATTTCACATCACATGTTAGCTGTGCTATTTGTGGTCTACCAAAGATGTACAGAAAGACACCACGGAGACTTGTAAATTAATGTATTTGGCATTTTACTTAAAATAACCGGTTCCTTTGCTTGTCTTTATTTATACATTTTACATGCTTATAAAAGGAAAGCAAGGCTAGAAGACAGGATGTACTGGTGACGGTGTGACTTTGTGTGATGTGGGATGATAATAATAACTTTGGACAAAACCTACAAGAACCTTCAATTTTTCATTTCAGAGCATGTATATAATAAGCGACACTAATCTCAGATACATGATCTTAATAATGAAAATCTCTAGTCTACATCTAAAAATAAATAAAGTGGGTAGCGAAATAGGTCTTCTCGCATTATTTGATATATTATAGAAACTTCAGAGATCTTGCTGCATAGCACAGCACGTAACAAAACCCCCCATGGGAAGGTCAGTAACTCATGAAGTGCCTTGCCAGTGGGATGCTCTTTCTAGTGCTACAGCAAAAGCCTTGGTGCATTTTTCATGAGTCCCTTTGGGACAGATGTCCCTTTATCACTGGATTTATGAAGCAAAATTAGAGATTAGATTAAATGAGAGATTAAATTGAACTAATTCATCAATTTTTTCTTTGATCACTAGAAATCAATGTTAGACACCACGTTTTTGAATTTTTGGATGTATTCCTGTTGTCTCTTATCTAATTTTACTTCATTTATTAGCATCAGAAGGTTCTTTTATGTGAGAGTTAAATATTTCTGAGGTTCAGCACCCAAAGACTAAGACTTTAGTGTGGTTTTTTTAGATTTAAAATTTATTTAGTGCTGCTGAAAGTTGTCAGTGACAACATTGGAAACTGAATGCTGCATAAATCTCCAGAACAGATACAGCACAGACATGGGCTGTACCAATATCCTGTCACTACTTTACCATTATGTTTCAACCCTCTTCTAAAAGGGTCACTTTTGTCCACTAAATATCCCCTATATATTGGTTTTCTTTGGTTAGTTGTTGCCCTTGTTAGAAGGTTATGTGATTAGTTGTTCTCTAGGAATAGAGTCTTTCCATTGACTTCAATGGACACTGGGTCAGGCCCATAGGGACTAGACCAAGATCACCAATTCATTTAATAGAATCATAGAAGATTAGGGTTGAAAGAGACTTCAGGAGATCATCTAGTTCAATCCCCTGCTCAAAGCAGGACCAACAGCAGCTAAATCATCCCAGCCAGGGTTTTGTCAAGCCGGGCCTTAGAGGTTTTTTATGATGGAGATTCCACCACCCTCCTAGTGAAATAGTTTTTCCTAATACCCAACCTAGACATCTCCCACTGCAACTTGAAACCATTGCTTCTTGTTCTGTCATCTGCCACCACTGAGAATGGTCTAGCTCCGTCTTCTTTGCAACCCTCCTTCAGGTAGCTGAAGGCTGCTATAAAATTCCTCCTCACTCTTCTCTTCTGCAGACTAAATAACTCCAGTTCCCTCAGCTTCTCCTTGTAAGTCAGGTGCTCCAGCCCCCTTATCATTTTTGTTGCCCTCTGTTGGACTCTCTCCAATATGTCCACATCCCTTCTGTAGTGGTGGGACCAAAACTGGACACAGTACTCCAGGTGTGGCCTCACTAATGCTGAATAGAGGGGAATAACTCTCGATCTGCTGGCAGTGCTCCTACTTATACAGCCTAATATACCACTGGCCTTCTTGGCAACAAAGGCACACTGGTGACTCATAATCAGCTTCTCGTCCACTGTAATTTCATATAGGCTGTCAAACATAGGACAAATCGGATAATTTATAGTCACTACTGCAGAGAGCTGGATTTAAATCAGATGAAAGTTTTTGTATCCTATTATAACGTAATGATACAGTCCCTCACACCTGGCCACAGTCTCTAAATTTTTGCAAGAATTAGTTATTTGTTTACATTAAAATCATTGCGGTGACAATGATCTCATGATGTATCATTTCCAGTCCTGTCTAATCCTGGTCCTGAAAATGAGATATCTAGATTTACTAAAAATGAATGCCTACTGGAACTGGTTGGGAATTTTTTGATGAAAGTTTTTTTTCATTGAAAAGTACTGATTTGTCAAAACTGAAATTTTTGTGGGAAATGATCAAAAATATTGGAAAAAATTGAAATTGAAATTGAAATTGAATAATTGTCCTGTTCTGACATTTTCAAGTTGATTTCTTCCAGGTTACTAGTTCAAAATGAAAACAAGTAATTGGTCAAATCAAAATGAAATGTTTCAAAATTATTAAATTATGAAATTTTCAGTGGACTCAAACTGAAAATGTATTAAGATTGTCAGTTTGCAAAAATTTTCAGGATATCAACTTGTCCCAATTTCAGATGGGAACATTTTTGAATTGCCCAGTGTTTTTGTTACATGAGAAAACTATTTTCCTACCCAACTTTAATGCCTACCATTGTTTGTGAGATCACCATATTTCCATTATTTCTTTAGTGTTAAATAATAAAAACGACACCTATTCAAATCATCTCGGTGCTCTGTCATTTAAGTTTCCAACATCATACTACACCCAGAACCATTAGAAAATTCAAACATAAAAAATAACATGACCCAGCCCGACAGCCCTGCTCTTTTCCACCCCCACCCTCCCATTATTTTGGGTGCCCTCAAACCTTCTCTAAAACCCTTGTCAAATTGATGACTTTTGTAGTGTGCCTAGAAGGGCTATTTTGGACCATATGCTGTAGTGTTCTGCCTCCTAATATCCTGCGTATCAGTGAGTAGCTCAGCTTACTCCTTTCTCATCAAGTACAAAGGCAGTAAATGGAGAGAAAGTCTGTGATCATGATTAGTCAATTAAACAGAGCTCAAAGAATCATTCATAGTAGCAAATTTCACCTCTCCTGCTGTTCACACATTTTCCATTTCTGTATTATACCCACTTCATTCAATCTCCTTCCACTTTTTTTTATAACTGATAACATTAGCCGTTAATTTATCTCCCAGGATTTAAATGGAAACAAGGCTCAACCGTGAGTAAGGGATGGCCCATAACTGCTCTCTGCCCCAGGTGCAGTCATGTGAAGGAATTGTGACTCAGTTCCTTAATTCCTCTCACATTCCTCTCTTGCTCCAGAGAGGAGAAAGATACTGCAGCATTTTTAAAATGCAGCTCAGTCCACATCCTTAAAGGATTTAGATCTTGAATGTACAATTGGCTGTCTGTTTCTAATCAAAAAGCTTTGTTTTCTGGGGCAATTTGATATTGGGAAAGGGAAAGACTAATATCATGAACTTAAGCCATGTAAGAGCTGGACGATGATCTGCAAAATTCTTCAGTACAACCCTACCAATGCACCACAGTCTCAATATGCAGCATCCTTGCTCATCCAGTTTTAATTTGGTTTTGTGATGTGGGCAAATAAAGATGAGGATGACACAAACTCACTTTGGCTTCTGCCCAGACTGACAATGAGTGAAACATTTCCTCAGATAAGATCTTTTAGACTGTGGAACAGACTCCCAATGGAACCCTTATTAAAACAATCACCCCAAACACTGCAGCAGCATTATCGTAACTATAGGATATTGGATGTTTATGTCAGGATTCTGTAACCTTCCTGCAGGGAGTATTGTGTAAATCCCATTGTCTGCCATATAAAAGTGGCCTGGGCAAACACTGGGGGATTAGGACTACAGAAGAACTGTTGTGCAATGAATCATGAGATGGGCGTGTAAAACGGATGTGCTACAACAGGTGAATTTAGCCAAATAACAAGGTAATTTAGAAATTTTCTAAAAGACCCAGATGTCGAAATTTTAAAACTGGAAAGATAAGTGTTTCCCACGTGCCTTTAGCTACAATACCACTTAGCTCTCTAACAATTTTAATATTCTTGTTGCTGTAAAAGAGAAAATGTCACTGGCATTCAAGCACTGAAAAGGTCTGATTTCCACTAATAGCAGAAAACCCCATTAACATTGTATTACGTTGTACAAAGTCAGGTCAGGAAATGGCTTTTGGTGAGCTACCGTACAGAGTAAAGTTTTACAAAAACTAATCTATTGCTTTCTGTAAGTCTTCATGTTTGTTTCCCAATTCAGCCATCCTTCAGCTGCAGAGGCTTCATGATTTATTCCAGCTTTTTTCTGCAGGTAGGGCCTGATCCAAAGCCCGTTGAAGTAAATGAGTCTTTCGATTGACTTTAATGTGTCCCTACTATAATGGATTTAATTGTCTTCAGCTTCGTAGCCTTTCTAATCCTTTTTGTTCATACTATCCCCACAGCCTCCCTATACCCATGCACAAAGTTACCACCCTCTTTCAAATCCCACTTCAAAAATCATGTTTGTTTAACCTTCCAAAACTGACTGCTTTGCCATACCTTCTGCTCCTACCATTGCATGTGATCCTTAGTTATTTCCATCACATCTGTCCCTATTAGACTACATGCTCTTTGGAGCTGGGCCTTTGTTTTCCTATTTGTATATAAACGATATGAGCTTGAATTTAAATCCTCATTACATCCTCTCTCCATGATCATCCCCCTTTCAGTAAATGTTGGGAGAGTTTGTTATTGGAAATATGTTTCTTGGGCCTGTCCGTGTAACAGACTTGGACCCAAACTGACACCTTGTGGTACATTATGTTTCTCTGACAGTTATCAGTAGTGAGATCTACCCTTTATGTTTATCTAACTTTTTTTTTTAATGGGCACTTTTGAAAAAAAGGAATTATGGAAAGAAACTAAGAAAAGTCTCAAAATATAAGCAGCTGCACTAAAAAAATAACAAAGGCTCTGATGTCGATCAACACAGCTAAGGGTGAAGATCTTTGAAAGGAAGACTCTTCCATATTCTTAACGTCAATAGCAATATAAAGTTTTGTACATGTTCTGCCTCCTATCCAGTTGTTTTCAAATGTGAATAAAGTCTATGTTAGCCATTCTAGACCTAATCTAACTTCTGCTGAAATCAACTGAAAGATTCTCATTGATTTCAATGAGTATTGGTTCGAGCCCCTAGAGTCTGAACACCCATTTTTATTTAAAATGTAACTTGTTGGTTAAAATGAAACATTTTACTTGTGGACTTTTTCTTCCCCCTCTTGATTTTTCCACTGCTGCCTCCACCCACTATTTCTGTAAAAGTTTTTTGGGTTAGAATCTCACCCTCCTGACAGAACACACTCTGAATATTTTAATGAGTGGTTATACTGCCATTTCAGAATCCCACATCAGACAACCGGATACAGCATTCTGACCTGACCCCATTTGGATAGCTTGCTGTAACACATTTGAGCTACATTTTTAATAAGATTTTGCTAGAAACCCTGACCCACAAAAGACATTAGTTTATTCCTATTGGTAAGAATTAAAAATGACAGCATTAGTCAGGTTCCACAGTCTATTATATTTTAAGCTCATATTTTGGCCTGGCACTTCGGTTCTGCCCAGCCGCCCTCTCATGGCCCATCTCATAAGGGGTGCCTACCAATTCCCCCACAGGGAGCAAAAGGTTCCTATGCACCGTTTTTATCTGCCCTGGACCCTCTTCAGGTTTGATCTTGTAGACCGGCAGATCTCCTAGTCTTTCCATCACTAGGTAAGGTATTGCCTTCCATCTGTCAGCTATTTTGTGTTTGCCGGCAATACCCAAATTTCGCAGCAGGACTCGGTCTCCCGGTTGGAGCTCCTGTAAACGTACTCTAGCGTCATATCGATGTTTGTTGCGGTCTGCATTCTTCCGAGCCGCAGACATAGCTAGGTGGTAAGCATCCTGCAGCTTTTCTCTTAGACGGGATACATATTGCTGATGTGTTTCATAGCTCTCTCCATCCTCTGATACGCCAAAGCACAGGTCTATGGGTAATCTGGGTTCTCGCCCAAACATCAAGAGATATGGAGTGACTCCCGTAGCATCATTCCTGGTGGCGTTGTAGGCATGCACCAGAAATGCGACATGCTGGCTCCAGGTTGCCTTCTGCTCTGGTCGCAGAGTCCCCAGCATATCCAACAGGGTTCGGTTGAACCTCTCTGGCTGGGGATCACCTTGCGGGTGATAAGGCGTTGTCCTAGACTTTTTAATTCCTGCTATCTTCAGCACCTCCTTCAGAAGGTGACTCTCAAAGTCTCGCCCCTGATCGGAGTGTATCCGGGCCGGGAATCCATAGACTGAGAAATATTTCTCCCACAGTACTCGAGCGACAGTGGTGGCCCTCTGATCACGTGTGGGATATGCCTGCGCATACCGTGTAAAATGGTCAGTCACTACTAGGATGTTTCCAACATTCCTCCTGTCTACTTCTAGAGACAAGAAATCGATGCATACCAGTTCCAAAGGTTTGTCGCTGGTGATGTTCTTGAGATATGCCGCCCTCGTGGGCAGAGTTTTCCTTTGAACACATCGAGCACATGACTCACATTTCCTGCGGACATCTTCAGCCATCCGGGGCCAATAGAACCTATTACGAATAAGTTCCAGGGTCCTCTCCATCCCTAGATGTCCAAAGTCGTCATGCAGAGCCCTCATGGCCAGGGCTCGGTACTCCTTTGGCAACACTAGCTGTGCTCGCTGTTTTTGTAAAGGGTCCATAGTCACTCGGTGTAGCACTCCCTGAATCAGTTTTAGTTTGGCCCATTCTCTCAATAGCAGTTTACCCTCTGAGGTAGGTGGGACAATGGCAGCTGGGTTTCGCCTCTCTCTTTTGGCAAGTAGTGTATCACGAATGTCAGCATCTTGCAGCTGGGCTTCTTGCCAGTCAGCTGCATTGAGCATGGGCAAGGGAGATTGGTCCAATGCAATATAGTTCACTGAAGCAGAAGGCACGCATTCTGGGGGCAGGCCCAGCGCTTCTGCAACACATCCATAAAGGCCCTCATGGGCCTCTGGCTCTCGGCGACTCACACTGCAGATAGCTCTCACTCCATCCGTGGGTATTACAGCAATTTCTGGTGCCTGTGGACGCCTGGACAAAGCATCTGCATCTGCATTGCTTCTCCCTGAGCGGTATTGAATGCTGAACTCATAGCTAGCCAAGGCGGCCACCCATCTCTGCCCTGTAGCATCCAGCTTAGCACTTGTCAACACATAAGTCAAGGGGTTGTTGTCTGTCCACACCTGGAACTGAGCCCCATACAAATAGTCTCGAAATTTCTCGGTGATGGCCCATTTCAAGGCCAAGAACTCCAGCTTGTGGATAGGATAGCGAGTTTCACTGTCAGACAGTCCTCGGCTGGCAAACGCTACAGGTTTACGTTTGCCTTCCACTTCCTGGTACAGTACTGCTCCCAGACCCTCCAAACTGGCATCGGTATGTAGGATAAATGGCTTGCTGGGGTCAGCAAAGACTAGGACTGGAGCACGAGTTAGGTGAGTAATGATTTCTCGAAATGCCCTCTCACATCTCTCATCCCACCTTGGCCCAAAAGGTTCGAAGGGGCCATAGTGTCTCTGCACTGGAGGCTTTGGGGACCTCCTCTTATTCTTGGTCTTAGATTTGTTCTTGTTGGACTGGTATCCCCTGGTAAGATCATTCAGAGGTTTTACGATTGAAGCATAGTTCTTCACAAATCTGCGATAGTAGCCGCTAAATCCAAGAAAGGTCTTGAGTTCTCTATAGTTACTTGGACGTGGCCAAGTAGTGAGTGCTTCTATTTTTTCGGGATCAGTGCTCACACCCTCTTGAGACACGATGTGACCCACATACTTCACCGAGGTTCTGCAGAACTGGCACTTGTCAATTGAAAGCTTCAAACCATATGCCTCCAACCTATCAAGCACTTTAAGAAGTCTTTCTTCATGCTCCTCTAAGGTTCTTCCAAACACAATCAGGTCATCCAAGTAAACTAATACTTGCAGTAGATTCATGTCCCCCACGACTTTCTCCATAAGACGTTGAAATGTGGCAGGTGCCCCAGAGATCCCTTGGGGCATGCGTTCGAACTGGTAGAACCCTAATGGGCAGATGAAGGCTGTCTTCTCCTTGTCTTCTTCTCCCAGAGGGATCTGGTAGTATCCGCTCCGAAGATCCAACACAGAGAACCACTGGCTACCCAGCAAACAGTCCAAGGCATCTTGTACTCGGGGCATGGTGTATTGATCAACCATAGTGCGCCTGTTTAGGGTGCGGTAGTCGATACACATCCGGATTTTCCCACTTTTCTTCCGAACCACCACAATGGGAGAGGCGTAGGGACTGCGGGACTCTTTAATGATACCATTTGCCATCAGCTCTTGAAGATGTCATCGTACATCTTCCATTTCAGAGAGAGCAATCCTCCTAGATCTCTCCCGGAAGGGTCGAGGATCTTGTAGCCTGATGTGATGTTCCACTCCTTCGGCACATCCCACGTCCCACTCATGCAGTGAGAATACCTTGGATCTCTCACCAAGCTTCTTCCTCAGGCGATCCTTCCACTCCTCAGACAATGGTGAGTCCCCGAAATCAAACTTTGCAGGATCCATCATGGGGATGTCCGTGTCACCTTGGGGTCTCACAATGGTTTCAGGCTCAAAGATGTCTGCGATCTTCTGCCCTGGTTGTACAAGCACATTACGGCTTGTTTCATTAGCAATCAGTATAGACACCTCTTCCTGGGTTTCAGCAGGTAGGGTTATAACTCCACTGAGAACCAACACTCCTTCAGGGAGTCCTCCCTCGGCTGGCTGCTCTACCACTGCTAATGCTCCCTTGCTGCCTTTTAGGCAGGTACTCCTGACAAACACCTCCTTTTCAGTCATTGCAGGCACCACTAAGGGGACTGGGCCCGCATACTTCAGTGCTCCCACTGGCAAATCAGGCATCACTTTTCTGGTGTCCTCAATTTTCCTGTAGGCTGCAGCACAATGTGTGTGTATCATCAAGGTGTTCAGGTATTGGTCCCCTGCTCGCTGTCTGCAGTAACTGGCAAGCACCCTAAAGAGACTGGAATTGGTCCCTATTAGCACAGACACATCAGAGACTCCCTTAGGGTCAGGGCATATTAAAGCGGCAGTGTCCACCTCCTGTCTTACCCCAGCGATCTCTTCTGGGAACTCCAGATGTATTATGACATACCCCTGATAGGGGTATTCATCCATGCTGAGGCCACACAGGCCAACCCCTGTCAAGGGCCGTATAGGCAGATGCCTGAGCATCTGCTGGTAGAAAGATTGGAATATGATAGTCACTTGAGATCCAGTGTCAAGCACAGCTTTACACTCCGCCCCTTCAATCCTCACCATTACCTCTGCCCGAGGCCCTATCAGTCCGGTGGGGATCCCAGATGAACAGTCTTGTCTGTGGGAATCTTCCAATCCTGCAGTCCTGGGGGGTCCATGTTCCTGGATGCTTGGGCAGTTACCGGATCTCTCCCAGCTGCTCCTCAGCTTTCTGTACACTAAGGAGAAATTTTCCTCCTTATGGCACCTGGCAGCACTGTGCCCATCCTGACCACACCGGTAGCAGAAGAATTTCCCTTTTCGGCTGCGCCTGAGTGGGGTGGTTGCTCTAAATGCTGGCGTCTCCACTGCCACAAATTGAGACTCCTCATTCCTGGAAGCCTTAGCTTGGTCAATAGTGCTTTGCAGCTCAGCTATCCTTTCTGTCAGGACCTGTAGTTGTTGGGCAAGCTCCTCTTTGGTGCTCATCATCAGTACACTAGCTGTTTGTAGTGGAGTTGTGCTGGCTGGTTCTGATGTTTGGGCTTCCCAAAACTCGCTGGCAGCCTGCTTTTCTTCCTCTTCTCTGATCTCTTTTATCAGCTGGGAGTAACTTGGGGGATGTTCCTGTCGTTCTTTTAACCGGAGATGAAGTAGGATTGGGTTGTGATACTGGGTTCCTCTCACGATTTGAGCCAGTCTGGTTCGATTCATCTGTTCAGCAGTCACTGCTCCCCTTATGACAGCTCTCTGAAGTAGTCTCTCCAGCCTCTGTATATAGGCTGAAGCCTTCTCACCTCTTTGCTGTCGGGAATTAAGGAACTTGCAATAACTGTCTTCAGGGCCCTCTATGCTCCCAAACGTGTGACCAAGGGCCTCTAGGCAGTCCTTCACACTGACCCCAGGATCAACGAGCTTCAAAGTGCGAATCACATCTAACGCTGGGCCCCCAAGACTCTCTATTAGACATCTTCGCTTTTCTGCATCTGGTACGTCCCACTCCTGCAGCATTTCAGTGGTATGCTCTAACCAGGGTTCAAACTCCTCCTCCCCAGCAAATAACCTTAACTTACGACCAGAGTTTGGCATAGCATAGGGCTGCATGATCTTCCCCAGTGTTTGCCCCAGTGCTTTTGCCCAGTTATCGGCCGAGGCTGCAGCCCCTGAGCTAGAGGCTGCAGGGCCAGGGCCCGACAAACCTGACATATTAGCCATTACACAATCAGTAATTTTCCCAACATATAAACACAAATGTTTCCTAATTTAGTGGATCACTCAACAGGTGCTTGCGAGGGGTACTGACCCAGAGATCCCGGACGAGCCCCCAAAAATGTAACCCTTCTGCCCATCAGAGTTGGCAGCAACAAGGGCCGGGTTCAGTATCCAGGGGTTCCATTCCAATAGCACAATACAAAAACCGGCTCGAGCCCCCACCCAGTGACCTGGGACAACCATATACCACTCTTCTGGGTGTCTGTAAGAGACAATACTTCCCCTCTCGCAAGCACAGAGTCTGAGTGTACCAAAGCCTTTTAATAACAGGGAGAAACAATGTGGCATTATATTGGGGAAACACCACAAACAAGGTTAATAAACCAAATCATGAACCAGAAGCCCCCCTCCCAGCAACTAGGCCGTGGCCTTCCCTTTGGCTCTTGAGTTCCACAACCCCAAAAGTCACTCAATAGCCCCAAAAGTCCAACAGCCCAAGAGTCTCTGTTCTTGGTCCGTGCAGAGTTCAAAAGTCAATTGGCAGAGTCTTACCTCCAGCCTGGGTGGAATTGGAGGGTAGGGCACGGGGCACCTTACGTGGTCCGAGGCCAACTGCACCGCCTCTCCGTGAGGTTCCGCTGCAGCTCTCACCGCAATCGGCTCTGCTCCGCTCCGCTGGCCGTCCCACGAACCGCTCTGCCCGTTGATCCGCTAGCTGCTCGGCTAGCCGACACACAGACAGCTCTGCCGCGCCGGTCACTCAGCCCGCAGCACCAACGCCTCCGCTAGTCGACAGACAGCTCTGCCACACCAGTCAATCTGCCCGCAGCACCAACGCCTCCGCTAGTCGACAGACAGCTGTGCCGCGCCAGTCACTCTGCCCGCAGCACCAACAACTCCGCTAGCCGTCCTGCTAGCCGATACACAGACTGCTCTGCTGCACCAGCCACTCTGCACTTTTCTCAGGCCCCCCTACTTAAGACAGTGCTCAGTGATTTCTTTAGCTCTTAGGTGATTTCAGCTCTTAAGTGATTTCAGCTCACAGTAGGGGAGCCTTAGTACAGGTGCACCAGTGAGCCCAAAGCAATTGTCAGCTCAGCAGCCTGAAACCAGGCTCCTAATGGAAGCAAAAAATCAATTCTGACATTCCACAGTGGAGAGAGGCAGGGTGCAATAGGCCTGGGAGGCCCTCAGACAGAGCCCTCACCAAAAGGTATAGGTGCTTGTCCACCACCTCTCTCAATCTCACAGTGTTCTGAAACGCATGGCCCTTGCCCAGTGAGTGCTACCTAGATGATGGCGAGTCCCTCCATCATAACAAGGGCCAAGTACATGTCCATAGTCCTTCATTCACATAATCACAGTAACATCACTTTATCATTCCTGCCCCAATAACATAGAAACTGGGGCTCCCTCATCAGCCGAAGTGGCCATGTGGGCTGCTGTGGGCTCAGGCTAGGCGCAGTGGGTGTGTCCATGCAAATTG
The DNA here is from genome assembly GCA_007922305.1 of Dermatemys mawii. NCBI lineage: Eukaryota > Metazoa > Chordata > Testudines > Dermatemydidae > Dermatemys > Dermatemys mawii. The sequence continues at coordinate 51,340,498 of ML677334.1, forward strand.
ATCAGCCCCAGACTTATTTTGCACGGCTCACTGCGATTCCCATAGTTCGCCACCAGATGTCAGAATATATCTCATTCCTGACACTGCTTACATTTACATTAATGAAGCTACATAAATGGACAGAACTATGATGGGTATAATTCAGAATTGACATATGCAAAGCAGTGGACATTGAAGGAAATCATCCGAACTGTTCAGATACCTTATAAGATTCTAAATAAATGGCAATGGTTCAAGGATATCAGTGCTGCTGAGGTTATGTTACATTAATCATGTATCATGGCACTGTTAGCCATTCTTATTATTCAGATAGAAATAAAATAAGTAAAAAATAGAACCACTGATCTGATGGCAATTTGTGTGTTCCTAAATCGATCCAATTAGCCCAGCCCTGATGATAGAATCTTCCTGTTTAAAGAATTACCTCATAAATAACCGCACACATGCAAATCCAATGTAGGAGTCAAAGAAAGGATAGAGCAGACCAATATAACGATGATTTAGGTGGGATTTGAAAGTAAAAATAGAAATAAATGAGTGGCAGTGCCAATGTCTCTGGCCATTGTTCAAATTTATTACATCAGATCCATGAATAACATGTCCTATGTTGATTTTCTGATCTAAAGTCTGATGTGATCTTGCTTCTTTCAGGTAATGTTAATAGATATGGGGGCAGATCTTCAGCTTTTGTAAACTGGGGTAGCTTTATAGAAGTCGATCATTTCACACTAATTTAACCAGTTGAAGATTTCCCCTCTACCTGTCCATTTGTGATTACTTGTGATTGTACATGTGACTGACTGTGAAGGAAGAAGCTCTCTGGAGGCTGGTAGTTTCTCTAACCATGAAAATTAACATTTCAATAATCATATGCATCAACAACGTATATAATAATCAACTGTATCAAAGACAAGAGAGTTTTCTTAGCTGCAGGCCTATGTCTCACACTGAACATATCTTAGTGTAAGAATAAATTTACACTAGAGATGTGCCTGAACTGCCACATTCAGGCCCTAGCCAAACTTCCCCAAAATTCAGAGGTGTTCAGACCCAGTGGGTTGGTCCCGGTGAATTTCTGCTTAACACTTGTTTAGAGAGGCTGCATGCAACAGCAACACCTGCTTTGGTAGCACATCTTGGAACCATAGAGTTTAAGGACAGAAAGGACCACCAGATTACCTAGTCTGACCTGTATATCACAGGCCACCAGCACCAGCCAGTACCTGCACACAAAACCCAACAACTGAAATGAGACCAAAGTATTACAGACTTCAGGAGACTAAACTAACACCTGCCACAAGCAGAGAATAGGAGGGGATGAGGTGCATTCCGGCCTGAGGCATCTGCAATGGCAAGGAATTGATTATGAGAAAGACCCTGTTGATCCTGGTAAGTGACACCCACCCCACACCCCACTGCAGAGGAAAATGGAAATCCCCCAAGGGCACTGCCAATCTGTCCTAGGGGAAAATTCCTTCCTGATCCCACCTATGGTGATCTGTTATATCCTGAGCATGGGAGAGGAAGCCAGCCAAGCTCCTGAGAGGGAGACTACAAAGGGCTAACTCAGCATACCAGTCCTCTCCATCCCCTGTCCCATCTCCAGGCAGGGTCATGCCTGATGCTTCAGAAAAAGGAGACCAAAACCAAAAACCAATGCCAAAATACACTGGGGAAAAAATCCCTACAGATTACCACCTGAAGCTCTGAAGTGCAGTGCAGTGACTGTTGCTAGGGAAGAAGCAAGGCCATTCCATTGCAGTCAGTACACTTATGGCCCTAGTGCAATAACTGTGAGGTTAAAGCTTTAGAGTTACTGCCAGTGCCCCAGATTATGGTTCCTGACTACTCGCGCAATGATGGAATAAACTACAAATGGAGGCAGAAACAGCTGTTATGTGATGTTCAGTGGACTCATGCCCTCCCTTGCACTCCCTAACTGAAAAAAGGGGCTCAAATGATTAATTAAGGCAGCAATTCATCCAGGGGGAGGCATACCCTCCAAAGGCCGGCAGCATCCACCTTAGCAGGGTGCATTCCCTGCCATTAATGTGGACCCATCTCCTCCATTTCTGCTCCTCTGGGGAAACATACTTTGCACCTTGTCCTCCCTGGTGCACCTAAATGTGGCAGTGAACCATCTAGTCTATGGTATTAGTAGGCTAAAAAAGCCATACATCTAATGTCTACTCTGCTTACAGGCTGGAAAGTTCATCTGAAGAGGGACTATTATAATCATCAAGTTTGAACTTCTGCCTCATTTAAGCCATAGAATTTCATCTAGTAATTCCTGCATCAAAACTAATACTTGCAACCGCTTTAGTGAAAAGTCAAAAACTTGGAATTTCTTTCAGCATTCATCCCTTCAAGATCAGAATATGGCTATCTGGGATCCCCTCAGAGCACTGTTATACTTTGTGCATATATTTTAACAACAGATTTTCCCTTTACATTCCAACTGAAGCTAGCATGTGCTGCTGGCACGTTGGGTAGCAATACCTTACCCATCACTCGAACATTGCATGCAAAATGCCATCTTCCTCCTCCTTCTCATTTTAGTCAATTTTTAGGAAGACTTTTTTATTCAATAAACACCGCATAAAAATGTAACAGGAAATACGTTCTTAAAAGGTGCAGCCGAGAGCTAGTTCATGCAACTCTCTTGCTGTTACTGTGCTTCAAGTTAGTGCATTGCAATGTGTTGTGGTCCAGAATAAAGTAGCATAAGTAGAACTGATCTTAGAAGTCTCTCCACCTAACTAATAGACATTGTCCAGCTGGAAAACAAATATTCTGGTGAACAGAAGTCTCCTGGGCATAGTAGTGTAACCTTTGTTGTGTTAGTGAAGAGGCAAATGCTGGCTATTGGACCTAATAATTTCTGAATTGTTTGGTGTATCTCATTCTCAAAACACATGAAAGGCACATTTAGAAAGCTTTAATAGTCTGAGGTAGTCTGTTTATAATGGTTTCAGGCACATTTTATATATCTTCTTAATTAACATCTTAGAGGAAGATCCAGCTAGCTAGTAGCCATAATAATGTCTTAATAATTTGCTCAGAGGGTCTGAGCTAGTCTCCAGCAAGGTCAGATGCTTTCATAAAGAAAAAAGGGGGCCATTAAAATTGACTGACAATGGGGTGGTACATTTTGCAATTCTGAAAGTCTAACTAAAACAAAAAAATCCTATATGCTTTAATAATCCCTTTTATAGTGTCTACATTTTCAAAAGCTCTTTCAAAGTTTTATTAATAATTCTTTTGTTTCAGTTAATAATAACCCATATTATACTTCACTCTCTTGGGAAGTAAAACTCTTTTTCATGGACTAGGTCTTTCATTCCTTGAATCATGACTATTTTCAATCTCTGGAAGAATAGATCCAAATTAAAATTGACACCAATGCCATTTGTCTTTACAGATACAAAGTCTCTTCTTTCCTTTTACATCAAGTGTCTGACCAGAGGACATTTGGCATTTGGGTTTTATGGACAGAATACAACATATGTGCAATTAATTGGCTGCTTTTGTTAAAAAGAAGAATATTTAATTACAGAGGTAAAAAGCTTTTTTTGTTTTCTACAGAGAACAAATACTGCTAAAAAAAGCAATCCTTTCCTTTACCATCATACATTAGTTTAAGATGTGTTTTTCTTTATTAATAATACAGTAATTAAAATGAGAAACCCAGAGTTTGAATAGTATTTGAGATCAGGTAAATTCTGCACTAATGTAACATTTTATTGTTTAATGCCATAACCATTCCACATCACATATAGCATTTTCATTCTCATCTTCAATGTCTGGGCCCCTACACACAGCTCTCCTACTGTTACCCATTATAAATACTATGTTCTGCTAACTTACTGCTTCTTTGTATTCCTCTTGGGCCTGAGCCAAGCTCACTGATATCAGTGGGAGTCTTCCACGGACTTCCATTGCCTTTGGATCAGGCCCTATATCTCCCTTTCCCACTTGCAACCCTGAGTCTTCTTCTCATGAACTCCCCAAGTATCTGGAACAGCCTTCTTTCACCAATGTGGCTTGTGACCTCCTTCAAACCCCTCCTGAAAGTGGAAGTGGGGGGATCTCTTTTTCTCTCCTTTGTAACTAAGCTTTCTGCTCTTGTACCAAAACCCATTTTCTGGTTTTTAGTAATGCATTTCCTATACTACCACTTTTATTTTGCAGGTTTCCTCTCTTGTGCTTGGCCTTGCATCAGAAGCGTATTATCGCCTAGGCCGACAAGGCCTAGGCCTAGGCCTAGGGTGGCAAATTTGCAGCGGTGGCAAATTTATAAGACCCATAAGTGCTGATGGGTACTCATGTCCCCTCACCCCCCTCAGCCCGACCCCTGTTTCCCCCTTCCCCAACCCCATTCCAACTCCTTCCCCAGGTCCGCGCCCGGCCTCCTCCCCTGAGCGTGCCGCTGCTCCGCTTCTCCACTATCCCTCTCAGGCTTGCCGCAGGAAACAGCTGTTTCCAGTAAGCCTGGGAGGGAGGGGGAAGAAGTGGAGTGGTGGCGGTGCACTCAGGGGAGGAGGCAGAAGCAGAGCGGAGGTGAGATGTGGAGGTTGTGGGTGGAGCTGGGGTGGCAATTATTTCAGGGCATAGAGGCAGCAAAATCATTAATCCGCCACTGCCTTGCATACAGTATAAAGCTGAGGATTAGGTTTAAAACAACAGGCCCCTAAACTTAGATTCCTCAAACAATGCTTAGGGTACATCTACACAGCAATTATATCCCCCCACAGCTGTCCTAGGTCAGCTGACTTGGGCTTGCCTGGTTCAAAGGGCTTGGGCTGCAGGGCTGTCAAATTGCCGCATAGACATTTGGGCTCAGGCTGGAATCTGCAAAGGGGGAAGTTCCCGGAGCTCAGGCTCCAGCCCGAGCTTGAATGTCTGGCCTGCAATTTTTAGGCCCTCAGCCTGAGCTTCAGAAGCCTGAGTCAGCTGACCCAGGCCAGCAAGGGCTGTGCCCTGGGTCTTTTATTCCAGTGTAGACATATTCACCTAAATAAATGGCTTGATTTTCAAAATGGCTGAGTACTTAGCAGCTCCCATTTACCTCAATTGCCAGGTCCTACTTCCCGTTTCTAAAGATATATTTATCCAGTCACACAGTTCAGAAAAAAGATGGAAAGGAAAATATTAAATGAAAAAAAATGATCCTACATAAGTTGATTCTCCCACTGTATCTTGTCTTTTAAAGTTTATTTTTGGTTTATAAAATATTTAGAGTAGGGACTATCTTGTTTTCTGTATTGTGTACAGCACGTTATTTGTGCAAAACCAATGGCAGTACTAAATGAGTAATAATAATAAATTGTATTGCACATTTCTAATCATACTTCTGTTTTATAAATGTGTGTGCAGAGGCAGCAGCTGAAGTCGCTGAAGCTGTGTTTGGAAACAATACCCTTATGTGTGACTATCTTCCTGTCGTGTACAAAGAAAGGGAAGTATCTCTTCAAAGAGTGGGTGAGCTCTTTAGCGATGCTTAGCGTGATCTTTGTTTTAGAAGGCACCAGAAGGCAGCCAGAGCAGCAGTGTGTATATGTAGCTAAGCCGTGTATGTTGCATGTATTTAGTAAACATAGTTATCTGGACCTAACTATTGCTTCATCCTATTACTTTATGTAAAGGGCAGAAGACACCACTTTGCAAGTAGCTTTTGTTTAAAAATTATTGAAGAATATTTTAAGCATAGTTAAAACTTTGTAAATATTTGCATGCAAAACAATAGGATGCTATTGGCTATTTGAAAATAAGCAGGAGTAATTAATAACACTTGAATTTCTATGTTTATATATAATAGTCCTGGGGATTATTTTCTGTAAAGTCCTGAAAAGACAGAATTCTGGCTTTGCTGTTGCTAAGACTTAGTTGAAGTACCTTAAGGGGAGTGTCATAATAATGACTGAGGAACGGTCCTCATTATAATAAACACAAGAAAAAAAAATTGTCTTGCAATTCAGGAACATTTCAGATGTCTTAATACCTACAGAATCATTACAGATTATGCATCTTTATAGCAAGTAAGTCATTTTCTGTTATAGCACTAAGCTATATGTGTGATTAGAAACACTGTTATTGTGTGGAAGATGGAAGACATATATTAAGAAAACTAAAATGAAAAGGCAAAAAAGAGCCTGTAAATGCAAATGAATAAACAACATTTTGATATAACAAACTAACATTTACATATGTCACTAGGAAAAAAACCAAAGAAAGTTATACATTCCATTAATCTTTCCTGGGAGAAGATAATGTATATCAGCAATTAGGACTAATGGAGCCTAACCCACCTCACATATCACTACTGAATTTGTCTCACAGACTCCATGGCATTCAGCCAAACACAATGGGCCAAGTTCAGAGGTGATATGGAAGGGCAAAGGGGGTGGAGTTACACCTTGGTAAGAAGGCATGAGTCTGACTTTAAGGCCCTAATCCTTCAACGAACATGATATGGTCAAACACGATGCCCGCTTGGAGCTCTATTGACTTAAATGGGGGCTCCTCAGGTGGAAGGATTGGTTTAAATGGAACTAACTGATTGTTTGGGGATTTAGTTAAGTATTTCTAGAGAAGGCTAAGATGGTATAATATGCGCACTGAGGGGGCTGGAAAGAGTAATTCTCACTGAGGAGAGAATGGAGCCATAGGCCTAGATTCACAAAGGGGCGTAGGCATTGCAATGCTGAATGTTACAGTGCCTAACTCTCAGGTGCTGCTGCCAAGCAGAATTTACAACCCTGGGTTAGGTGCCCAGCCTCCCCATGCATTGTATGGGCAGACAGGTCTCTAAAAATGAGATTCAAAGAAACCAGCATGCTAAGTGGGGAGCTGCCTCAGTTAGCCAGTAGGAAAGGTGAAGGGTGTAGCCTAAGGTCTAGTCTACACTAAAAAATTAGATTGTCCTAGCTACTTTGCTCAGGGCTGTGAAAAATGTTGTGCCCTTTGTGACATAGTTAGGTCAACCTAACCCCTAGTGTAGCCACAGCTAAGTCAATGAAAAAATTCTTCTGCCAACCTAGTTATCGCCTCTCTAAGAGCTGGATTAACCACACTGATGGAAAAACCCCTTCTGTCAATGTAGACACACCCGAAATGTAAGTTAGGTGCCTATATCCACTCGGGAGTCACAGCTGTGAATCCTTTCCTGGAATTGGGCTTGTAAGCCAGGTCAGCCCTTTCTCATGAAAAACAGTGACCCCTTATACACAATGGCCAGAGCACTCACCTCGCATGTGAGAGACCTGGGCTCTAATCCCCCACCAGCAGATCAGCAAATGAACCTAAGTCTCTTGCCTCCTATGTAAGAGCCATAACCACAGAGACAGGAAGATATTCTAAGGTAGGCCTCTTAATGGCTAGAGTACTCAGCTGGGAAGTAGGTGAACTGGATTGGAGCCCTTGATCAGACTTGGGTACAATGGGGATTTGAACCTAGGACTCTCACATCCTGGGGGTGTACAGCATTAGCTTCTTGCTTAGAGTCTAGAAACTTTCACAACCATGGGGAATATTAAATACATTGTCCAGAAGGAGATGAATTTGTTAGCAAAGGCTTTGTGATAATCCATGGCATACCCATTTAGACCAATAGCCTTTCATTTGGATAAAGATTTAATAATGCTGATCATCTCTACAGGGTGATTTGACAATTTATCTTATTTAATTGGGCTTCTGCTAGGATTCAAAAATTTGGCTTGGCCACCTGATGATCTAGATTATAGAAGCCAACAAGCGATCATTACAAAAATAATGAAATTCTACAGATTCTGATTTAATTTTTGTATTGTTGCACAGGACTAGCTTTGTCTTAACTTTAGTTGATATAATAGTTTTACTTAAATCATTTCTTTTTCAGCATTGACATCAAAACTTTCGGAATTGTTATTTTTTCTTTAAAAATGAGACTTTCTGGGTATATATATATATATATATATATATATATATATAGTTTCAGCTACATTAATCTATCCTTATACATGTAGGATTCTCCTGAAAATTGAGTTCTTGGGGTATTCTCAGGTTTTTTAAAAAGCCATAAAGATAATTAAATCAGATTATTTGTTTATCCGAAACAAAACCAACAAACAAAATGAAAAACCACCCCACCTGCAAAAAATCTGCTCCTCCTCCAAACTCAACCCAACCAACCAAAGGCAATAAAAAACAAAGCAAAGGAAAAAATATATGAAAAGTGTTGGTGTGATCATGAGCAGTCTGGTTGTACATTTGATGTTCACATTTAAAACTGATGGGCACATTTAAAAACCATGTGAACTTCTAGGGGTTGTGAATAAACAACAAACAACTTCTCCTGTGTGGTCAGCACTTCTGCAAAATTTGGCCCTTTGCTTAGGTTCCTAAATATAGCTTTAGGAGCCTAATTTAGTTTCCTATTTCTGATACAAACATAGCTTTGTAATTTTATAAATTGCTTACTTTAAAGCTTAAAAGGAAGACCATACCTTTGAAACTAGGGAAAACACTGTTGGAGATGGAGAATATACAATAAGGGAAGTTTTATTGCAAGTGTTTTTATTTTATTCATCGAGATAGTTTGCTGTAGATCTGTCAGAGGAGGAGGTTAAAATACAGATCTGACAAAAAAGCTTTATTTGGTTTCTGATAGGAGTTTAAAGAGGATTTTAAAAGTGCAACATGAGTCCATGCTGTTGTGGTTAAAACCCTTACTGCTCTTAGCTTCCTAGCAACAGCATCTTTAAACCTTGACTGGAGACAGTGCACACATAAATCAGTCAGCCACTAGTCACTTAATTGATCAGTCTATTGATGCTTTTCTTAAGAGCACTAATCTATATCTTTTAACAAAGATATACACTGACAACAGCAAGCAATGCATCAATGAGAAGAACAGGGCTAATCAAATAACTTTTTTTGGTGAATTGTTGCTTTTTTCCCGTTCCCTTTTTGGATGTTTCTGAGGCAATACATGTCCTCTGCCTTTCCAGGAATCCCTAATTTGAAAGAAAACTGTAAGAGATCAAACCCCTCCCTGCTTCCTGTTAGCTGATGAAACCCTTCTGACACTCCCAGTATTAACAACGCACTATGATTCTCCCCCTTTCTCCGATGCAGCTGGTTTCTTGTTACCCTGTATTCCTGATCTTATACACCAGTGTATTCTCTTTGCATCTGTCCATCTAAACTTATAAACTCCGATCCCCCATTGCTACAGAACAAGACCCTTTATGCATAGTTTATTTAGTAAAGAGAAATAAGTAATTATTGTGAAATCCAGGCTGTAACCAGTTCTTGACTCCTATTCACTGCTGGTAATTATGCCCCAAAGTCTAATCAACCATAATTTCCTGTTCTGCTGTCCTACCGGCACCCCTCCATGTGGTGTTGTCAGTTTATTTTGTATTTGGAATACCTTTAGATCAGTGGTTCCCAAACTTTAACAACCTGCGAACCCCTTTGTCATAAGTGTGAAGTAGCCTAGAATTAGTGTTTACCTGTAAGGGGTTAAGCTAAAGGTAACCTGAGAGGTGGACAACTGACCAATGAGAAATTCCTCAGGAGACAAAGGATTTTAAGTTTCAGTTTCTCTCTGGGTCTCTCTCTGTTCACCTCGGCTATGGGATGAACACAGTTATGTCTTTCACTGTAACTATAAGATTCTATCAAGTACTGTAGTCAGTAAGATTACCTTCTTTTTATCACTTGGAGAGTTCTCAGTGGTGAGGTTGGCTGGGTGCTTCTCGATATTGTAAGCTTCAGCAGAGATATCAACAGTGGGAGAAAGTTGCCTCGGGGGAGAGGTTTGGTTTCTGAATCCTTTTGTTGATTATGGTAGATGCTGTTCTATTGATGGTTATAAGGGATTTATTCCTTTCTTTTTTTCTTTTATTAAAATCTTTCTTTTAAGAAGCTGACTGCTTGTTTTTCATTGTGTAAGATCCTGGTTTTGGATTGGGCCCGTCTCGCAGGAGCAGGGGAGGTTTGTTTTTTTTCTCTCAAGCTTCCCAGGGAAGGAAGAAGTTTGGGGGGTTAGTGGAAAGGGAAAGAAGGGTCCCAAACTACCCTAGACCTAGTTTGGTGGTGGCAGTGTACCAGGTCCAGATACAGAAGAAGTTGTGTTCTGGGGAAGAACATTTTAACCCAAGCTGGTAAAATAAGCTTGGGGGGGTTATTTCTTTTTTCATGCGGGTCCCCACATCTGTACCCTAGAGTTCAGAGTGAGGAGGCAATCCTGACACCCTTTCACTAAAATGTCAAGTCTCGCGAACCCCCTCCTAAAAATGAATATTTCCAGGGATTTTCTTCTTTACCTGAGTATAAATTATAAAAGCAGTGATCATGGAAATATAAAATTTGTTTTTATGACATGCTCATGACACACTATTTATAATTATTATTTATCATTACAGTATTTTTGTTATATTATGAAAACAGCAACACTCTTCCAATATCTCACTTTCATACCTTGTATCACTCTGAATAAGCCTGTTATAAGACAAGGCTCCTATGTTTCATCAAGGAGTATCAGATGTGAAACTGTAGGAAAGGATTTAAGAAGCCAACTCAAAGAGTTCCTCCTACGCAAGTTTTCAGGTCTTGAGCAGTCCAGGCAAACAATGCATGTTACAACAAAACTTAAACTTGTTCTTCATAATAATTTAAAAAACAATAGTAACTGCCTATTTAATTTTAAAAACAGCAAAAAATATCCACCTCCGTCTCCAGTTCTTATAAGGCGTCGAAGTTTAAATCTCTTCAGTGTGATAAGTACACTTGCTTTGATCTGCTTAACTCTTGGAAGTCAAGGGACTTCGGGCTGCTGGCCCCAGGCTGTCTGGGATTCCTAGGGACAGCTCTGTCTGCCATTAGGGAATATTTTTCTGAGAACCCCCTGTAACATTTTGTGAACCCTCAAGGATTCATGAACCCCAGTTTGGGAACCGCTGCTTTAGAGTGAAACTTCTCAGTGCAGGGACCTTATCTTATTATTGTTGCCTGTACTGTACTCTGCACACCTGTGTCTCTGTAATGACAATAACAATTACAATAAAATAATCATAATATTAATAAAGAAACATATTTGGGGCACTTTCCAAATGAATTTATAATTCAGAAAGACGTACACAGATGAGTTCCAAAAGAATGATTTGTGAAGAAAACAGATGTTCTCTTTCTTTAGGGTGTTTTTAGTAGTCACCAGCATATGATTTCATTTACAGAAGACTTTTCCAACAGAGAGAAGAGGTAAATCCCATTGGCTGACACTAGGGATACATATAAATAAGCAGAAGGCTGAACAGTTGAGGATGCTAACATACAATATGGGATAAAGCTGCTATGTAGCTTCATAAGGGGTTGGCTTCTCGTTGGGAAAGTGGGTTTAAGAATATTAAAGCTGAAAGTGATTTTATGTTCTCTGTTAGGGTGAAATTCATAATCCTTTGTGCTGGCCAGCACAAGGCTTAGGTACTTAAGGGCATCTAACTCCTCTGCATGTAAATCCCACTTAAGCCCTTTAAATTAGACTGCACAGGGGTGACTTTTATCCTTAGTTGGGAGTTTGGCAATATATTCATGGGTGATTATGCATTCATATACAGAATGCTTTTGATGTTGCTTAGCAGGATGCTGCTTAGCAGGATGAATAGATTTTCTATTAACATGGCAGGCTTGTGTCAAGGCACTCATCCAAACTCATTGGAACTTTGGAGGGATATGAGTGAGTTTTGGAATTCAAAATGAGATCCAGATCTGTATTTTTTAGCTGGTTTCTCTCTCTCTAACAGACGGTACCAAACTCTGAGCTCTCCAAACCCCCACATTTTGGAGGAGGGAAAGGGTTTCAAATGTTGGTTTGGATTTTTGTCTTGACAGCAAACAGTTTTAAAAGTAATCAGGAAGATTATTTTTCCCAATAGCGATAGAGAATGGTGCAAAGCAGAATCACAACTGTAATAGTGAAAGGAAACAGCATGATTTGGAATGGTTAAAAGCTAATGGCAAAACTGTTATTGGCTTCAATAGCATGCCCACATGTTTTACACTCACTATGGGGACACAAAAACTACTCTAAAACTCTTTGGCTACTTTACTACTTCTTTCAGAAATTTACTCTTTTTCTCCACGATATCTTTCTTCACTTCCAGCTTTACTTGTTTTTTTTAAAAAAAAAATGTTGTAAAAAAAATTCTTTTTACTCACCAGAGTGAGCACTTCCTCATCTGAATAGATTCCCATTGAATTGAAAGGGATTATGTATATGTCTAGGTACGCACTAAAGTGAATTAATCCTGCACACCTGGGCCCCTAATGAACAATTGTTGAATCTGAAGCTTTTAAAAATGACCCACCCCATAGGTTTCCTGTACTACCTTGCCACTTGACAGAGTGCTACAGCTCTAATGACAATTTCCAAAGTAAAGTTTGCAGAAAATTGAATCAAGATTTTGGAGTCCTAGGGTCATTCATTCTTTCTAGATCACACTGATTTTAAAGTAAATATTGATATGCCTGCTTCTTACAACAAAGTTATATGTATAAAACACTAAAGAACTTAAAAAGTTAAAGACGATTTCTTAAGCCATCTCTCAAAATATGTTCAATTAAACTGTATAGCAAACCCTGTCTGATCCACTGGAATAGTGTCAAAAATTAAGTCAATTTATTTACTATTTGAATACAATCGGAGGCAATGGTGCAATTAGGAAACATCAAGATTGCCATACTGTTTCAGACCAGTGGTCCATCTAATCCAGTGTCTCAGCACCAAGTGTCTCAGCAGTACCAGCCGCTTCATAAGAAGGTGCACGCAACCATGTAGTGGACAGATGTGGGATAAACTGCTCCAAGGAAAAATTCTGGAGCCAGAGGGAGACAAAGGTCAAATTTTCAAATCAGCGTGTTTTTGGAAACATTTGTTAACTCCCAATCACTTGGATGAGTTTTCTTCAGGCTTTGCAAAAAAATTCTTCTATGTCTTCAGAGGCAATATGGCAATTTTCAGGGCAAAGCAATTTTCAGAGCCAAAGTTAGAGGCTGACTAAAATTATAATGGAAGTTGATTGCAACTTAACAATGGAAAGGTGACTCTTTCTAATATAATAAACACTAGCCCTGTCGTTTCTGTTTTTCATTTCTACCTTTCTTCACTGTTCCCCTTCTTTTCTGTCTGGATATTTCCTGTCTTCAGTCTTTTTCAGTGTCATTTTTCCCCACTTCTGTACCTTTTCCTTTTGTTAATATTGCACCCCTATTTATTCCCCTTTTATTGTCTCTCATTACAAAGCAACAAGATCTTACTTTCTTCCAGCCTTTCTTGCCACTTTTCTCCCTTTACTGCCTCTCTCTAACCTTTTCTACAATTGGCCCTTGATGGAAAGACTCCCTGAACAAAATGAGATATTTGGTGGGAAGTGGAGGAGCTATGAAATGGTTGCAGCCTATGACATTTAACTGAAGGAAGAAGCATTTATCAAGCTGCTCTGATCAGAGTGTTAGCCTAGTGCTGTTTGTTCTCTCTTCCTCACATGAGAGCCCTGAGTAGTTTAGTATTTCACCACTAACCGTGGGTTCTGAATCTTTCCTGAAATTAAATGTATTGGTCGTAACCACAATTGTCTCTTAATGTGTCCACCACAATGCATGGAGATAACAAGGATGATGGTGTGCTGTACTGAGAGGTGAAGTGAGCCTGGCAAACTTGGGCATTTCACTGGGTTTTTGGGTTTAGTATATGTGCCATTTATAAAGGCTGAAAGACATGGTCTTTCACTACAATGAATGCAAAGCTGCTGCAAACCTCAAATTGGTTTAGACATTTACAGAATAATGGCAAGATTTTGAAATTAGGCCAATCTAGGCAAAACTTTAGATAAGCAAGTTCCTCATATTCTCCCTGTAACTCTATTGTTGTTCGGACAACCTGTATACTACTGACTACAGGCCCAGTCAACTTCCATTGCACTTAACACAAACAGTGATGCTGGGATCAGTGATGATCAGGCCCTTTGTTCTTCGGTAATTTGACATGAATGTGAATGTTCTGACAACAGAATATGTGGGAAATGGCACTGGGTGGAAGCAGACCTTTTCCAGCTCTGTCTGATGATGCCTCCAGCTTCACTCACCATCCCTCTCACGCTCAGACCAGGGACACTCAGAGTTAGGTGAGCACTAAATGGGGTGGAAGGCCAGTGATGCTAGAGAAATGCTGTTGCATCCCTTTGACCTTGTCAGCTGCTGATAGAAGTTCCCCTTAGGTGTTAGCTTATTAAATTGAAATTTAATAAAGTTGAAGCCTCCAAACAATTTTATACATAAATCAGTGTCTATCCCTGTTGGTCTCTGCTCTCAGCAATGGTAATATATGAGAGAGATGAGTTAAATGGCTCTTTGAATTAATGAAAAACCTCATTTAAATGGCTCTTATTTGGTAGTACAGCTGGGTCTGTAGTAATATACTTTTAAGCCGGTTAATTTGTGATATACTTAAAGCACTACCATGAGGTCTAAAACATGCAAGTTTCAGGATAAAGTGATTGAGAAACTATATGGTTATTTCCGTTTAGAATGTAAGAACTAATCTTTACTCCCAGTACATGCTAACTAGATAAGTGAGGCAGAAAGTGTTCAAAGAGCCATTAATAAATCATTTCACAGAGAAAACTCCTGCTGATTTTAATGGGAATTTTGCTTGCCCAGCAATGGCCCCATGTAATCTTCCCACAGATTACTTGGTAACTACATTTAGCTTTTCCCCTGGTTGAGAATACACACGTATATCATCATAAAACTGTAACTAAATGTCATATCAAGTTAAATGTTATTAGGTAGTAATAATAATGGATGGACTGTAAAAACGTGGAGGCTAATAGCATCTAGTATTCTGAACCTCTGGAGTATGCAAAGTTGGTTTCAGCCCCTTAATGGGCAGCCCCTGCAATATCTAATTTGACTTCAGAAGGAGTTTAGGGTGCTTAGGATCTAACAGGTACTAATTACCTTGAAGGAAATACTCTGCGCTCACAGGATCAGTCCAAAGTCACCTTAAATGAGTATGCACCTTAAAATCAAGTGATAACATTTTCTATATTTCTTTTAAAAATCTTTCTCCAAAGAATTTCTGTTTACACTCCATTACTATTGACTACACGCCTGATCCAAGTGCCCCTAAACTCAACGGACCCAATTCAGTGGGGGTACTTATGCACATGACTAATATAAATCATGGTCTTTAATGGTATAGGATAGGGGCCTAAATGAACAGCAGCCAGGTTGCCACTTAGCTTAAAAATCTCCATATTGACTGTGCTGATAAATATTTTTCAGAATGTTCATTTTCTCTTCAGCTAGTTAAAAATGCCTTTGAACAATCTTTTCTTCTTTTTCTTCATCAGTCCTGTAGTTTTTATTTCATTAACAGGAGATCAGGTTTCATCTTTCCAAACTCAAGTTCCCAAAGATTCAGGTTCTCTGGAAGAATTATCCTAACTTATAGATCAAGCATGTTATCCTGATGTTATTTTTTGTACATGATATTATTTTCAGTGGTTGGAACCATTCTGATTGGTTCTCATAATTTAAATTAAATTTGGACTTTCAAGGAGGTTGTTTCTCATAAATATTAATAAAGTTGAGATCACTACACCTGCAACTTTTTAATGATCTAAGTCTATGTATCTGCTCTGTGGTAGAAATATAGTTCTGTTCACAACCAGAGGGTCTGCAGAATCCTTGAGAAAAAGTCAGCTAGAAGTACATCATAATTCACATCAGTTTGGAGATGACACGATACAGATCTGGAATCTGTTCATTTGACCAGTAATCTGTAGTTGTCTATTAATTTGCTCCCTGTTTCAACATTTAATTTATACCAAGTATAAAAATACCAAGTTAGAAAAGGTCAAGTGAGTCACACAGAATTGTTGTGACATCCATAAAAATCCTATAGTAGAAAGGTAAGCTGTGTAAACAGTCAGTTCTAATACATTAAAATATAATTATATATTATTTGTTTTCTCGCAGTGTGGTAGGTGTTTCCAAAATGAAATAAGGCACAATCTGTGCCTTGAGGAGCTTAAAATCTAATGTTAGACAGACAGAGACAGAAGAAGATTCAGGGGAACAGTAAGAGCCACAAGCCCAAGAAGTATGACATTTAGAAGAGGGAGAAGGCTGCTCAAGCTTAAGAGGAAGAATATTTACTTACTCCACCTTTTGAGCCTGTTTGAAAGAGAAATTTGACTTAGTTTGAGATCCAGTCTGTGATTCAGGCCAGTTTCCCTCCACCCTCCCAAATTAGTCCATTAATTCCTTGTCAGGGACAAATTATAGTGTATCATTCATAGCTAACATGTTCATACTATAGACAATGTTTGCAACTGAACTTCGATATTGCATCAACCTGTCAAGCATTTTATGATGTACTTAAAATTAGATTAAAGTAATCATCATCAAGATTCCATTTTAAGCTGGAAGAAAAATGGTCATATTGTCAATTTAATAACTATTACAGTGGTTAGAAACTGCTCAAATTCTAATTGTATCCTTAGGAGCTGCAAACACCCATGCAGATCAGAAAAATTCAGCTAGCATCTGCTTTGCCAAAGAAACATCATTATTGTCACTTTTAATAATGCCTTGATAGCCACTTTTCAGCATGTTTTCCCTCAAGTACCAAAGCAATAATACCAGCACAATTTTGCTATTGATGATCAACACAGAGCTCTATAGGAAATTTTAATTAGATTGAAGCTAAAAATGTGTGGGAGAACCTGCTGCCCCCTATGTTTTTCACCAGAAAGTGTGCGTAAGAAAGGGATTTTAAAAAGACATTAAAAACTTCACTTTTTTCTTCAAAGAATGCTTTTTCAAATGTTCCCTGTTACTTAGTATTACTGTTTATACTGTAGTAGCACCAAAGGGCTCCAGTCAGGACTCAGGCCTCATGACACTAGGTATTGTACAGACACATAGAAAGAGATGGTCCCGGTCTCGAAGGGTTTACAATCCGCAGGCCTTGTTTAAATTTGGGAAAAGTCCTGATTCAACAGTGAGTCACCTGGAATTAGTGTAGTTGCACAGGTGCTAGTCCCTATGTGATCTAACACCAGTTGCAGGCTATCAGTTGCTGAAGTGTAGTCAAGACCTTTGTAGACAAAAAGCAGAAGAAAAGAGTAGAGGATGTGACACAATATACACAGTGCACCAGCATTCCGAAAGGAGATATCCACCCGTCTATTCGAAGACATGGAGAAGGAAGGAGGTACCAGCTGGGAATGGAGCGAAAGACTAAAGCTAAATAGCCTGAATAGCCAGGCAATTTCAATGGCCAGGTCATTTTATATAGAAATTTGCACAGAAATTCCTAATAGCCTTGCGGGGAAATTTCCTACTAGCCCTATATCCTCTATATTATCCTATTTCCTATCATTTCCCCTATGCTGGAGGCAGGGAAAGTAGTGTGACATTAAACTTCACACTAGAACTGGTCAGAAAAATTCTGGCAATTTCTTTTTCCATTAGAATTTGCTGATTGATCAAAAACGAAAGTTTTTTTCCGAAGGAAACCTACCTGGCTTCTTGCCAGTTCTCCTAGCCAGCTTCTCAGCAGCCTACTTCATGCACTGCCCTGCAGCCAGGATTTCATTCCCTTTCACAGAGAATTTTGAAACCTTTGATATTCATTCCATATTGGAATGAAATCAAATTAATGAACTCTTTGGTGGGATGGGATTACCTTTCTCTATCCAGCTCTACTTTATACTCTATGAACACTGGTTCAAGGCCACCAAAGGATTTCTTCTTGTTGGGAAAATCCTTTGCTGGCTTGATCTACTACGTTTGTGGCCTCTTTGCATCAACAGAGGATGACACACAAAGGCTCTAATGTAGTAGAGAAATTGACCCTGAGTTTCCAAGCAGACAGAGAATCTCTATATAGATAACTATTTAGCAGATCTTCACAGAAGTCTGTATTTGCCCACTTACTGTAACTTTAAAAAATCTGTATCTATATCTGAAACAGGACTAAGATCACAATTAATTTTAGATTCAAATCAATTTATTGAAATGAGCCCTGACTTTATTGCCTGTGACAGTGGAGTCAATGAGGTACTCTAGTGTAATAGATGTCATGGGAACACAACTGCTCAAATGTAGATATACTGAGTGGTCACAATCCAAATCCACATTTCAATAATTCCATTGGATCTGCAAATGTCCACAGTTTGGGGTCAGGTTAAATTGGCTTCCCACAGCAGTCTGTACCTCACCTGGAGTCAGAATGGGCCCAGCACTCCAGGCAGGTCTGAGAGAAAGGGAAGATGCAAAAAGTGTGTTATGATTTTAAACCATGTAATTTAAAATATGAGGGAAACCTATTTGTAAACTTGTCAACACTTACTAAAGAACAGTTACTGGAAAAAAACTCAGCTGAAATCGTTGGACACAAATTCAGTTTACTTCCAGTAAGTTGTCCCTAAGGGAGATGGACCATGATAAGAAACAAAACAAAACAAATGGATAGCAGACTTTTTCCTGTATTCTTCCAGGAGTGGAATCAGCTCCATCTGGTAGCCTTTCCAGGCTGCAATGGTAATCAACCCCACAACATTTCTGAAGGCTTCTATAGCCATGCACAGGATTCCATGGTAGAGAAGCTTGATGATACTTTTATTGAATCCTGCCGCAAGTGTCCTTGTATAATTCATTGGAAGCGATTGCAACACTTACATGATATTCTGTTTTTATATCTCAGTGTTTCAAAGCTCTCACAGCCATGCTTGTTAGACCTTCTCTCACAGCTTATTAATGTCACTCAGAAATAATAAGCATATTGAATATTTGTATAAAATGTTAATAAAATGGAAAAAGAAGATATTCTAATGCCAATATATGTCCTTGGCAATAAAATGCATTGCATATTTTTTATTTTTGTAATAGGAACAGAAATGATTTAAAAGAAATAATAAAATAACCACAGAGGAAGAATGACGCATCACAGGCATCTCTAATCAATTTGATTGTTTTATACAGTAGTTGTGCCTAAGTTCTGCAATCCAGTGCAAGTGCTCCCTTGTGCAAATGTGTTTACAGAACAGCCATAATAAAAGTTTGTAACCATGGAAACTGAAGAACAAAATAATTATTAGAATTGTTTCTCAAAATGTAATTCAGATCTTATTTCTTCATGTAATTTACAAACATAGCATAATAGTCATCGGGAAAGTAAACTGAGCAATATAAACCAGGACTGGATACAACTATAGCAGAACAACCTAAATTTACAGAACAGAGTCTGAAGAAGAAACTCAGAATAAGAAATGATCAAATTCATATTTGATATAAGAAGTCCATGGAGATCAATGGACCTACACCAGGAATGACTTTGGCCTAATAAATATGAAAAGGTGTGTATATGTGTATTTCATTTTAGAATAGAATATTCTTTTACATAGTAAAAAGAGTCAGGAAGAATTAGCAAAGCTCCTGAAACTGGGTCATAGCATTCGGTGTTCAAATGTTAAGTGAATGGGACTTATCTTTTATTCATATCCTGGCTGGGACAAAGATGGAGAAGGCTATAGGGCTCTTGGTCTCTAGGAACATGATGGTGTAGAAACTAAGTGAAATATTTTATCTGTAATTTGCAAATGCTCCCAGATAAAGAAAACACAATGGAAATAAAGGTGAACTATAATGGAATTCCATCTTTCAGCTAATACCAATTCAATCTATGATTAATCATGATAGTTATAATATTATAAGGACGAATACCAAAGGACTAGCAAGGAAGCTATATTTTAGATCTTTGCCAAAAAAATAAATTCATGCACCTTCTTGTTACAGGACAAGTCCCCTATTTCATATAACGTGCACAGACTGAATTTCATATCACATTTTAAGAACACCCCCACACAACCCAAAATAATATGGTTAAAAACCACAAGGAGAAAAGAGGAGAGGACTGACCAAACCAACATGAAGGCAAAAGACTTGTCTGAAATATAAGCACACCTTCTCCAAATTCAAAAGTAACTTAGCAAACATGTTTTGGAGATTGTTCCTCCATACAAATAACAGTTTGGCCCAGCTCTATCCACTCTAGTGTATATAACAATCCAGAAGTCCTTAGGGTGTACCATATGGAGCAGATCCTCTTGGGTGGTTCAGCCACAGAGAATCACCTCAGTCTATAAGGACTTACTGAGAGTTTTAGAATCAGTACTACTGCTACCTCTTTCCCCAGCCTCATTGTGCACTTCATAGCCATAGCTGAAAATCCAGGCCCATGTATCTCCCTTTGATTGTGTCAAGCCATGATAAGTGAATCTCTTCTTTCCTTATATAAAAGCAGCCATATAGCAAATTCTCTTTTTTTAAAAAAAAAAAAAAAAATCTGATCACACTAATAAATTAGCAAAATATTTTTTTTTTTAAAAAAAAAGAATGGATTTTCTTTCTTTAGCAAAAACAGAGAAGCGGTACGTGTGTAGAATTCAATGTGCCATAAGAGTGCCCAATGTTACGCTGTTTTTTTTTTTTGGCACGACAGGCAAAAATTATTATTAGGATTTGTTTACTTAAGAGATTAATAATATCCAGGTCCAGATTCTGTGCCATAATTTTTAGGAAGTGCAGCCAGGCAGAAGAGAATGAAAGGTGGCTTTGTGCCTCTCAAAGTCTGGGCTGGGGATGGTATAGCCCCAACACTAGCTACAGCACTGCCAGGGACTGCTCTAGTTTATGGGAGCTTGTTACAGATATCTCTCTTCCCAAAACAGCTGGAGCCAAATGGCTCCAGTCACACTCCCTCCTGTAAGCTCCCACCCCTAAGTCTGCCCTCCAACAGAGGTGGCAAGGAGGACAACACACAGCTGTTATGCCCAGAGAACCCTTCTGCAGCGTGGGAATTCCTGGTTAGGGACATCTGACTGTTTTCCAGCCTAACCCCTTTTAAGCAGAAGAAGCAGTGGAAAGGGATTAGAATGCATACAAGAATTGGGCCTCAAGAGTTTGTACTGAATATGTATTTAAAACCTGTGTTTCATTAAAATTACATTTAAAACTTGTCATTTGCCCTACATTGACTGGAAGAACAAAG
Organism: Dermatemys mawii; assembly: GCA_007922305.1. Lineage (NCBI taxonomy): Eukaryota > Metazoa > Chordata > Testudines > Dermatemydidae > Dermatemys > Dermatemys mawii. The sequence goes on from ML677334.1 coordinate 51,361,601, forward strand.
GATCTTACACAGAGATGGGCTCTGACCTCCCTGCCTCCACAAGTGGAGTGTAAAGTACTCTAGAGTGTAAAGGCAGGACTTTATAGTTACAAACATTTACAATTCCAGGCTTATATACACTATAGCAGTATTGAAAAGAAGGGAGAATAGAGTTTGGGCCTACAGTTAATATCCATTTTAAACTCCCAAACTCTTCCCTTTGGATGCACTTTAACAACTCTTGTAGTTGTATTCTCCATCACTAACACTTTTTAAAACCATACTGGATGTTTTTGTAAAAGATCTGCTCTAGGAATTATTTTGGGGCAGTTCTATGGCCTGTGTTACACAGGAGGTCAGACCAGATGATCATAACAGTCCCCTCTGGTCTTAGAATCTATGAATCTATGAAAAATTGCTGCTTTTTGTATGGGAATCTCAGTCCCATTTCTCTCAGCTATTTCTGGGCTCTCTCCAACATCTAACAAATCATTTATAATTGCTCCTATATAAAATGATATAAAAGACTCCTTCTTCTCTCCCCTCAATGTAAAGTAGGAGTAATTCTATCAAAATGAATGGGGTTACTCCAGTGTAAAATCAGTGTGAGAGGAAATCAGGCCCCAGAGGTGCTCAACCCCCATTCCACCCCAGACTCCATCCCATTCCACCCCTTTCCCCCAATCCCCACCCCCACCTTACCTCTTCCTGCCCTGTTTCACCCCTTCCCCTGAGCGCACTCCGCCCTTGCTCCTATGCCTGTAGCAACTTTCTTTTATTTCTATCAGTTTCTGGGATCACATCTATTAGTTATTTCTCCCATTCTCCCTTTTCTTGTATTCTCTCCTCCTGGACTTATTCTCTTCTTACTCATTATGTAGCGGTCTCCATTTTTCTTCTCTGCTTCTTCCCTCAGTCTTAGTCCTTCTCTTTCTAATATTCCTTTCTTAGGTTTCAGTTTTCTCCATGTGCCCTACTAGGTTTTATTCCTTCCTCTCACTTTCACCCTCTGATTCTTTCACTTTTTGGTGTCCTCTTTTGCAAGAATCCTGCTTCTATCACTACATTTAACTCAGTCTGCAGTCTCCCTGACAGCTCTAATTCCAGCTGCTGTTCCCAACTGGCATCTTCCTTTATTTAATATGGAAGTAGTGACCCAATCAGATCTTTAATGAGAAATTGGCAAAACGCAACCCACTTACACAAACTCATATTTGCTCTAACAGTAACACAAATAAAACATGTAATTCAACATCCAAGCCATAGCTAACTTACAATTCCATGATGACTCAGATGAGAAGATCATTCAGTAAAACATTACACTGAATGGGAAATGATTCAGTGAAAATATTATTCAGAGTAAGCAATTAACTGAGTGAAGATATTATCCACAGCAGACAAATTACTCAGTAAAAATATTACGCAGAGCAGTCAAACATTTGACAAGGAGAGCAATTATTCAATAAGCAATCATAATTGTACCCAATGGAGCACACTTGCCATAAGCTGTACAAATAATTAACAGACTCAGAGGATATTGCTGTGACTGTCCAAGTTTTAGATAATTTACACAGCAGTTAAACTCCACAGGACAATTAGAATCTGTCAATAAGGGACGACTTGTTTTTCTTTTTTTCCTTTTTCAGTTCTTGGAAGCAAAATCCAAGTTTTAGCAACTTCAATGAAAACATGAGTTGAGTTTCACCAGTTTACCTGAGTCAGTTACATTTTCCCAGCATTACTCATACAAATCCAAATGTTGCCCCATTTCCTTATTCTTTGGCTTGTTCACCTCATCCAGTATAATAACTGTCAGAACCTGCTATATTCTGTTCTCTCTAAGTCTATAATGCTACTGTATGGTTCTGTCAATCTATTTCCATGTGTAGACAAGACCTTAATGATGCAGACCTAAACATGCCTGGGGAACAGCCCTGAAAGTGATAAGCATTTGTTCTCTCATTAAACTTTTAAAAATATTGGGGTAAATCTGAAGAAAAATCCTTACAGGGAGACTGAACATTTCTCATTTTGATACACTAAATATTCTCTGCACAGCTATCTGCTGGCCTTCAGGTCATCAGTTTCCAGCCCACATGTCCAGCAACATTTCTTTCTGACTCTCCTCCTGGCTTTAACTTACAAATTAAGCTGCTACAAAAAAATAAACTAAGCCAAATTCCTTTTTCCTCACCAGAATATCATCTTACAGTATCTGGAAATGCATTGTGTATACTAACTCCTATGAGCTCCTTTTCTACTCCCTTTAAAAAAGCACCCTGAGTTGGTAGGAAGATCTGTTATGATTTAATAATTTTCCTCTCTAACAGCTGTAAGTCAGTAGTAGTTGCACTTCAGTCAACAGAAACACTTCCAATGAGTGAAAAGCCGTCTTAAGTGAGGCGAGAATCTGACTCAAAATCTATATTGTGTACATAGTGGCCCAATGCTCAGCTGATGTAAATTGGCATAGATAGCTCCATTGAACTCAATGTGCCAATATGCACCATTTGTTCCAAGTTTATGTTGACCTGGCCACAGGGGCAAAATGATGATATCACCCAACTCACCTTTACCCGCCCATCACCCATATGCTCCCATACCAGGCATTAAGTGATTCCAGTGCAGGGACTACAGGGCTCTTACCATATAATCTGCAACTTGGACTATGCTCTCCTTGGCCTACCTTCAGCATTTACCCCTCCTGTGGGTAGGACAGAGGATGGAGAGGATCTTTTTGACCTCACTTGTATCAATTTTCAGTGGTGTAACTCCACTGAATATTGTAGAGTTACTCCTGATTTACACCTGTGTGAGATCAGAGTCAAGCCTGGGTCTTAAATAAAAATTCCATTTCAAAATTTCTCTCTACAAGCATAGTTTCCTGATGCTTCTCTAACTGTAGCCAAAGAATGATGTGTGTTAAGAAACTTTCCAAGTTTGTGTTCAATAAATACAAGGCCTATTTCTGAGTGTACTCTTGCAACAATAGTCATACATGCCTGTAAATCTGTTAAAATCTGACAATTGTTTTGAACATGAGCTTCTTAGCTATCGGGTTTGACCTGATCTTGACTTGTACACCTCGCAAGTCACTGGCCAATGATGTCTTTTTTTCCTCTTGAGAACCTGACATAATGGCAGAGGTTAGGGAGACTGAAGTCGAGAGGTTACAATGAAATATTGTTGCCTGGTGTTATATTGCTTCTCAGCTGTTGATTCACAATTAGTTACTTTGAAACATAAAAGAGAAAATGCTTGTCATTCTCATTATTATATGCTAAGCTACTTAAAAATAATCATTGAACCCACTGAAAATGATAAGAATACCCTTAAGTCTTCTATTTTCTGAGAGAGGTAAGCTATGTTGCTTGACTGATTATTTTCTCATTCACTTTTTGTATATGTTCCTGTAGTCCATTTTAAATCCTGGAGGTTTGCTATTACAGCAACCTTGTGGGCAAGGCACTACTGAGACCCAGGAGATTTGTGTTCAGTTTCTAGCTCTGCCAGAGATGCCTTGTGTCACCTTGGACAAATCATAGGATTCAGTCCTACAAGGTACTGAATACTTTGGGCCTGGTCTAGCAATGTACTAACATAGTAAAAGGACAATTTCACCCTAGATGTGGACTGTCAAACACATACACACACAAATAATACAGCAAAGAAAGAATAGGAAAGTAGAAATGATTGGCAGGAAATCTAGGAGTGAAAGGAAAGATTAGACAAGAAACAGGAAAGAAAAATGATATTTTATAGGAAAATGAGTATTTATCCCTTCCCCTATGAGGATTTTTTTAATTTTGATATGTTTTTCTTTTTAGTGGCAATTTTCTGGTTTTTCTCCCAAAACTCCTGAAAGCTATTTTTATTTTCAGTTTATAACCACCAAAAATTAAGCATGTGCTTAACTTAAAACTAGTGAGTAGCCCACTGAAACCAAAGTCCCACAAAATGCTAATATTACTATGCATTGTTCTAAATAATAACACTGGTATTTGAATACTTTTGCATCATATGTTGGCCTCTGTCTTTTGTTGGAAAAGACCAAAACCGAGCAAACAAAAAACACCATAAGACAGAGTTTTCCACTGATGAAAAATGGCCTTTTAAAAAATTGAATTCTTTTGCAGAAAATTTTTGTTTAATTAAAAAAATTGTATTTTTTCAGTGTGGGAAAAAAAGCAATGCAATTCATTTTTGGTTGTCATAAACTGAAACTTTTTTGGGTAGAAAAACCAGAAAATTGCCACAGAAAAGAAAAACATAAAACCAAACCAAATGGAAAAAAACCGCACATTTTTAAAAAAATACTTATTTTCCTAGAAAATACCATTTTCCTACCAGCTGAACTATAAAGTAAAGCTGAGCAGGACTCTTTCTTCTGAACTACAGGGTAGCATTAGTAAGCTGATTTTATGGGCTTTCCTCTTTGGTATTTTCTTTCCTGTTTCTTGTCTAACCTTTCCTTTCATGCCTCAATTTTCTGCCAGTCTTTTCTACTTTCCTATTCTTTCTTTGCTGTGTTATTTGTGTATGTGTTTGACAGTCCACATCTCTAGCTGAAATTGTCCTTTTACTATGTTTATTCTGTCTTAGTGGTTAACTGACTTTGCCCATCTTACTCTCTATCATGTTCCTATTTACATTCATTCCTCAAATGGCAAATGTCTGCAATCTTCAAGCTGCCTCAATGGCCTACCTACTTGTTATTAAAATTAGTTATTTAAGACATTCTAATATTTATTCAACAGAATAGGGAACAAGAAGAGCTACTGACATTTCAGCTTCACTTTCCTGTAAATGTACAGTGACAACAAACCAGTAGGACTTTCAAACAGCCATCTATTTTCATTCTCTCCACTTGGAGCAGTGCCACACCTCACATACATCTGGCCTGACACCTCTTATGTTTTTCTCACGATAATTCAAAATGCACATTATGGGCTAAATTCCCAACTGGGGTAGATCAGCACAGCTCCATGGGTTTCAGCTAAGGTTGTAGCCATATGCCTCCAAGAGCATACAGGACCAGATGTTCTAGAGGATCAAAGAAGACAACATTGGCTTAACTGGCCGTGGGAGAATTCCCTTTGTATAAGAGAATTCTCCAGTGATGTAGGATCACTGTCTTCATTTCTATGCTCTCCTGCGTCCCAGTGGTGGAGGGGATGCAGCCAGGAGAGGAAAATATGTCTGGGCACTGCCACTCCCTGATGATCATTGGTTGCTGGAATAAATCCTATAGGACGATGAAACAGAGCATCCCTGAAAATGAGACTCTGGATCTCATGAGCCTCAGGACTGGGGAGCCACAAAGACGATATCTTTACTTGATCCAGAGAGATATGAAGCCATTCTGGATAATCCAGAGATTAGCCTTCCTTTTTGTGGTATCTAGATACATAGGCTGCCAAATCAGAATTCTGCACTCCCACCAGTGGTAATATTTTCTCTCTGCTTTAAACAAGTAAAAATGACTATACAAGTTATAAGATGGTGGAGAATCAGGCCCTGTCTCTCTTGGCAACTTCAACAACTCACACAGTTTATCTGAGTGATTCCCAAGTCTACCCCTCTACTGTATTACCTGCTGCTAGCTCAAACCTAAGATCAGATCCTTGGCCTTGCTGTGGTTGCATTATCTTGTTCCCAATGAACAAAGAAACCATAATACTGGTTTAGCTGGCCAGTGAAGGATTCCAGTTTCCCAAGTGCAGCATAATCTCCAGATAGCATGGGACTGTCATGGTTTCTCCTGCCCCTTCACTCTCACTCCAAGCACAGTGGACGTGTCCAGCAGAAAGAGGGCATGCTTGCTGTATCTCTATGCCCTGGCAGTCTCCTGGGGGCTGTAGTCTGCCAATCATAAATCAGCAGCCTTTGAATTGCTTTAGGGACTGGCTCAGCTCTCAGACATGTAAAGGCAGCATTAGGCTATATCCTGCCATTGCTGCCATTTGCTCACTATCCTCACACATGAAGTTTCTTTCCTCATCTTTTCTCATCTTGGTCATCTTTTACTTTGACCACTACACCACTTTCTCTTACCAATGTATCCAAAGTACACATGTTGAAGTAATCTTCCCCTCCTATTGCTCCAGTGGTACTCTTTCCCATTGCGTCCCTTCATTGGCTTTCTCTCTTTAATACATTATATTTTAGCTTTTCACCCTCACCCTGCATCCTACATAATCTTGTATGCTCCTTATCTATATCTATATTTAAGTAAAGCATAACAGGAAGATAAATTTATATTTATATTATAATATTTATATAATTCTTATTCCTATTCTCACACTAGGAACTCTAGTCATGGATCAGGATCTCATCGTACTAGGTGCTGTACAAACACAGAACAAAAAGTCAGTCCTTCCCCCAAGGAATTTACAATCTGAGTATAAGACAAGAGACAACAGATGGATATAGACAGCAGACTCAGGAGTAGAAAGAAGCAATGAGACAATGTTGGTTAGCTGTGGTCTCAACACACCAGCAGCTTAACCACTGGCAAGTATTTTGAGGCTTTATAGCAGAAGAGCGCTTAAAGAAGAAATTTGAAGGAGGAGTTCCAAAAACTAAGCTAGTTTATCCAGTTGCTCTTGAACTTGAAAGCAACTTCAGGAGAGAGCAACGTTCTTCCTCTCCACATATGCTGTCCCCCAGGGATTCCTTCTCCCATCCTTTTCCAAGTAAAAACTGTGTTTAGTTTAAAGTGAGGGGACAAAAAAAGAGATCACATCCAAGTGTACCATGCCTATCTTGGACTTCCTTTCTACTCTTCTTGTGCTGTTGTCACTACAAGATCCAAATATTTTACATGTCTACATAGGAAACTGTTTCAAGGTACAATTATCAAGAGCTGTTAGTCTTTTCTGGTAGTGTGCCATTGTTAAAAAAGAGAGAGAGAAATCAATAAAATGTGGCATTTCATATTATCCAAGATAATGGAAAACTGAATTAGTCAGTAACTGAACGTTGGAGGTAAATCACTCAGGTATATTTCTATCATATGGGATAAATGAGCTCAATATCTTTAGGCAAAGTTAAGCTCCTTCCTTGTGGAGGGGAGCAAAATCACAGATATGTTGTGGAAAGTGGGTTGTAGGGGAACTTGAGATGTTTCTAAATTCTCTCAGTGAAACAGGACAAATCTTTCTGTTGAATGAATAGCTTAAAATGTGTTGCTCTGGACTTACCCTGTTATAACAGAGAGTAGAATATAACTAGTATAACTGAGAGCAGTTCACACTGGTGTAAGTAAGGGCAGGATTTGACTCATGTCTGTAAACTATAGTCTTATAGAAGTTGGCAAAATCAAACAATTCTGTTTCACAATTTGTTTTCACAATTTGAGAATACGCACTTGGTCATCAGACGATAATCTCCTTAAAAGAACAGAAAGGCAATTTATTTCTCATTTTAATCATATTGGTGCCAAAACATGTTCCCAACAGACAGAAATATGTGAAAACACACAGTTCAGTATTTAAAGTCAACCTCCTCATTTTAGCGACAGACTCAGGTAAGCTGTTAACATTCATTGGCAGAAACAGCTAATAATACTTTTGATTTGAAAAGGCCATACAAGAAAGGGCTGATGTCCTTGTAAATGTTAATGATGACAAAAACAAGGCTTGTACTTCTTTACAGTGCACCTAATGTGAGCATAGGTGAGTCACTAAGGGCTTTATTTAGTAGGAGAGTTATGCTCCCATTATGCACACACACAAATCCTGCAGAAGGTTACCCAACATGACTCCAAACCCCAGTGAACTATTTCAGTGACTAGGCAAGTCATAAACACTTCATTGCAGTACTTGCACCCCTTGTGGAATACTAAATCTGATTCAAGAAGATCAGAATCATTTCACAGATGCAGCTGATAAAGCCTTCTGTTAGTTTCCTCAGCTAACACACCAAAAACTAAACTAGTGATGGAATTTCAGAGCATACCAACAAGAGATTTATTAAAGCGGTTAACTTCTATACTGAACACAGACTTGCCCTAGGACATGCATCCTTACCTATTATTTGGTGATCTGCATGTGTCTTTTTTATGGGAAGGGGAAATACGTCAGACCCCAAATCAGGGTTATGGCACTGAAGAATGGCTTCATTGTTGAAAAACTAGATTTTGATCAAAGATATGAGAAGTTGAGAAAGAGTCCCTCCAGAAGAAAAAAATATTCACTTTCTTTCCTTAGTCTTTTAGTCACAAAGCTTTACTTCTCATGCAGATGTTAGATTCAATTTGTGTAATGACCCAGCCATTCCCAGTCTCTATTTAACCTAAATTGATGGTATCCAATTTGCAAATTAGTTCCAGTTCAGAAGCTTCTTGTTGGAGTCTGTTTTTGAAGTTTTTCTGTTTTAAAAATGTCACCTTCATGTCTGTTATTGAGTAACCAGGGAGGTTGAAGTGTTCTCCTACTGGTTTTTGAATGTTATGATTCCTGATGTCATAATGGACACAAATCTGACATCAGAAATCATAACATTCAAAAAACAGTATGTTTGAACCATAACATTCAAAAACTTCAACCTCCCTGGTCACTCAATAACAGACATGAAGGTGACAATTTTAAAGGGGAAACAGCTGTTCAAGGGCCCAAATTATACCCTAGGTCAGGGGTCTCCAAACTATGGCCCAGGGGCTGGATCCTGCCCAAGGCGTCGATTCCCCCCCACCCCAGACCCTAGCTGAGCAGGCAGGTGGAGAAGCCGTCACTGCCCCCTCCCGCCCTGTGTGAGCTGCTGCTGGCAGCCCCATGTGCGGTGGGGTGAGTGTCCCCACAGTGTGTCTGGAGGAGCAAAGGGTGGGTCATGGCAGTGGCCAGAGGAACAAAGGGGGTGCCGCAGCAGAGGCCGGAGGAGGAAAGGCGGTGGCCATGGCAGTAGCATGGCTGGAGGAGCAAAGCGGGGGGGGGGTCTTGGCAGAGGCCAGAAGAGCGGGGGTGGTGGGGGAGAGGGGAGGCTGCGGTAGTGGCCCACGAAGCCCCTTCAACAATCTAATATGGCCCTCGTCTCAAAAAGTTCGGAGACCCTTGCCCTCAGTAATATCATAATTAGCCAGTCCAGAACCTTCCTCTTGAGCGTTTGTGTCTTTATTTTGTAAGCTCCTTGGGACAGGACCGTATCGTTTGTGTCTTGTATGATGCAGAGTATACTGTTACCATTCAGCATATACAACCAGATCCTCAGCACTGAAAGGATTACACCAGTTTACAGCAGCTGGGGATCTGGCCTAAAAGAAATAATAATTGACAAGAAAAACATGATGTTTGTCCTCTCTTATTTAGACTGTAAGCTCTTTAGGCAGGAACAGGTCTTACCTGTGCTCTGCAAGGCACAGTGTGAATATACATCACTATACAAGTATTTTATTTACAGCTAGTCAGCCTAGCTTAATACTCAACCTGAGACTGGAATCAGCTAAATTCTCCCTTTGTACTTAATCACCAAAATATTGATTACATATATTTAAATGATTTAAAGAACTAGGAGTCCCTATAAATATTTACCTAGACAGCAAGGAAAATAATCCAAAATATAAGGCTAAAATAAATGGTTCTTAAAATACCTCAGGTGCTATCTCTCTGTTCTCTCACACTCATATTTTATGTGCTCTTGATTTTAACTATTATGTATTCTTTTAACCACAGATGCAGGATTTCAGGTTAGAATCATTTTGATATTGCTGTGGAAGGGGGCCTATCAATAAATTTTGATGATGATTGTTTGGGTTCCAATCCTGCAATGAGCTTCTTGATCCTAAAGTCACTGAAGTTAATCCCAAGACTCCCATTGACTTTAATGGTGAAGGATCGAGGCCCATGTGAGGTGCCCACATAACTTCACTAGTGCATCCACGCCTGGACCGTGGACTACATTGAGGCTACAGAAAATGTGGTTGGTTCGTTTCAACTGAATGTTTCACTGAAACTAAAAAGTGTATCGATTGAACATGGAATGAAATCTGTAACATAAATTTCACTTTGTGTTTTCACTTCCACAGATATTCCAGGATTTTGGGGTCTTGCAGTGGAGTAGTTTTAGAAAATACGGTCAATAAGGTGTCTGCTCCATAAAACTTTGGGATGACCTTGAGATTTAGCTAGAAACAGTTAAAATAATGTGATTAGAAATAGAGAGGATATGGTCATGGATAATTCCAATATTCCTTTATAAGATTCAATGCTGCTCCCCTAAAAGCCTCTTCCCTCATTTGTTTTACATTTTGAGTCCCTGCTGGGTATTACTATCATATCTGCTGAATAAAAAAATTCAGGTTAAGTATTTAATATGTCACGAATTTGCTGAATACCTCTATTAAACACAAATGCCTACTATAGATACAGAAATATGAAAAGAAAGGAGAAAATGTTTTCTTCCGATATAGCTCTGTGACTTTATTGACTTTGATACGGCTCACAGGGTTAAATAAGGTACAAATGTGACACAAGTTCTGAAACACAATATTAACTGCAATAATGTTACAAGACTAACATATCAATATATAAACCAGTCCCCAAAATGTGAGCTACAGTAACTCTGTAGAAACAAAATCTCCTAAAGAAATTACACACACACATACAGACACACTCAGATTAAGTATATACTATGCTCTTGACCATTTGGGGTCATTAAAGATTGCACTGAACTTTTAATAAGCATAAGGATATTAACTTCACATTCTGGTGTATGCGATTCTGCCAACCTAAATTCTGTTCACTGTATCTTGTACTTCCTGTACTATATTGTTTTTAACTTTTAAACAGCTCCTTGGTTCCACCCTCATGGTGGCCATCTTTCAGCAATGGGTGGAATGATCCTTATTTTCCCTCTTACCTGTCATAAAGGTGGGGCTTAATTAGTTAATGTGAAGATACGTGTATTGTCTCTTTAAATCTGCAGGAGGAAATGAGGCTGGAAGGCATAGGGAAGATTCTAGGCAGCTCTATAGTGAAGCACAGAGAAAAAGATGATAATTTTCTAGATGATAGTGCTTCCTTTTTCTAGTAAAGCTCCTCATTCGGTATTAGAAGAAACTGATTCTTTCTGGAATTCTTTACAGTTGCCACATGACAGTTAATGTTCCAAAAGCATCTTAAGAGTCTCAGACGGAAGACACTACTGAAGTCCAAATTATCCTCATTATTAATAATCACCATAAGTGTGTGCTTACCATCTTCACTGGATTGCTAACATCTTGCACATGAGATGAAATATGAGAGACCAAAAATATTAAGTGAGTTTGAAAGATTTCGCAAAGTAGAAATGAAGCTATTTGAATCAGAGTGCTACAACAGTTTCTCTGGTCCTTGCTGTGCTAGAGTTATCATCAGCCCCAAATAATTAGCTGTACAGAAAGAAGGGAAGAATTAAAAATCTTGGTAAATCAGGAACAGTGGTCTGCAAGAGACTAGGACCTGATCTGCATTAGCTTATGACGTCATCAGCCCATGTGTTCCTCTCTGCATGTTAGCAATGTACAGAAGCAAAAGTTTCAAGGATCTTTTGCTCATTGTTTTCTTGCTGGAGTGACATTTGCAGCTCCTGTGGCCTTGTGCAGCCTCTTCAGCTAGTACAGAATAGTGGAAATATTGCTGAATAGAACTAGAAGACTGTGGGTCAAATTAGTTACATTCTACCACTTATATGTGCACCACACTACATCTGACGAGAGTGGATTATTGTATCTTTGCTAGGGTTAGGATGAATACAGATTATAATGGCTACATTCTGTATTTCAATTGCGTTTCTATAACCAGTTTTCTTGCTTTTAAAACATATGTGTATTGCATAACCCATTCATAGCATATTTCCAGTTTGTGTTTGTTAAAATTAAAACGTCTAAAAAACTCTCCCCATTAATTCACTTTGCTGTCAGGCTGAAATACGAGTCTCTAATTGGAAGTGGGTTTTTAGAGATGAATTTTAGTGGTTGTGAAAGTTGCTAGACTGACAACCCTCGACTCAGAGGTTCTGTATTGATGCACAGCATTAGCAAACCTAGCAACCGTTCAATTGTCCCTTGCATACATTGCCTTAACCCTTTAGGACAGATGACCTCTACTGGTGACAGGTTTGTTCAGTTTCTATATTTATTCCAATCCCTGGCCACCCTAATAACATTTCCAATCATGTTGCCAATCAATGTCTCTGGTAATGCTAGTTTTGATGACGTAGATGCAAGTCCAATAAAAATTAGTTATAACATCTGTTCTTTCGAAATCAGATTGTGAACACGCGACATTCTTTGCTATAGCTGGTGAAATATTCATCTACTTGCGCAGAGAAAAATGAGAGCTCATTATTATATTGTATGCCAAATGTCAGTTATGGAAGTAGAATCAGAAATTATTCAGTAGCAGGCTGACGGGCAACTTGAACATACCCCAGAGTAAAGAAGAATAGCAAGTTCTCCATTGTTAAAACACATCTTGCACGCTTAAGGTATATATGGTACATGCAATCCTGTCTCAGGGGAAAGGACTAGATGACCTCTTGAGGGCCCTTCTAGCCTACATTTCTATGAATCGATCTTCAAAGTTAGCTATTCATATTTTAAATTGCTAGATAAAACCTGGGTCACTTGTAAACAATCCACAAAGTAAGATTTCCGTACAGCAAATGAATCATATGTAGTGAGCCATTTCTAATTAGGAAATACAGGATTGATTGGCTTTCCCCAATTAACTAGGAAACTGATTGTATTTTCACCACTATTTCCTGCTGTTTCAAGTTGTTCTCCAAATGAAATGAATTTTTCTCCTGTAACGTTAAGTGACTGCCACATATTGTATATTTTCTGGAAAAAGAAATACAAATTCTTTGACTAAACTTTGTTAATCGTAGCTTGAGGAAAATATGTTTTCCTGAAGATGAGATCTGGAATCACACACATTCCGTGTCTCTCATTCATATGTTCACATTTATTCCAAGATATATAATGGTTGGATTTGATTGTAGGAAAATATTTCCTTAGCATAATTATAACAAATCTGTCTTTCCCTATTATGTCTATGTCTAGATATTCTAGTACTTAGAGAAATATAAGGATTCTGATTCTATCAAAACATGTAGGCTATGAGATTTATATATATACATACATCCACACACACACACACACGGAAGTATAATGAAGTAGGAATCTTTCCTTTAGTGAGCCTGCTGTACAACATCTAATTTATAATCTTACCAGGTGCCTGTCTAATGAATACTATTAGGAAAAAATCTTACAAGGCTACTGTCTGATGTACACATAAGGACATGTTTAAAATTGGCCAGCTTGCCAACTGCTGTCCACAGGGAGCAGAATTCTTGTTAAGCAAATAGCATGTTAGTGCTAGAGACAAATAAAAACAAATGAGTTTCTGATGTATACATCAATTCATATCAAAATCAATTTTAACCAAATGAAAATAAATGGTTTGCATTATTCAAAATACTGTCATCTGGAATAAATGCTAAAATGCTGCATGAATTGTTAGGCAATACAGGTTCTCTTTTTGCTTTATAAATCTATAATTTTCCAGTGGATCCCCTTACACACCAAAATAGAGGAACTAACTTCATGGTTTTCCATTCCAAAGAGTGTGCCTTGAACAATAAAGAACCTGAATGTTATGGGGACTCTAAATTTTGCAATCCACAAAGAAGAAGCCAAATGTGACTAAGCAAATGTATTTGTGTGAATGATGGGTTTTTAAAGGTGGGAAAAGGTGGTCAAGCTAAGAGAGCAAATACAATTCACTGGCATTCCTAAGATTCAATATTACAAAATATTTTGCAGAAGGGTAAAATAAAATGGAAAGCTTTTAATATGGGACTGAAGGAAAGAAAATTATTCAGAGTCTTGTAGGGGAGTTGGGAAGTTTGAAGAATTCCAGACAGCTGGGGTACAAGTGAGCTAGAGGCAAGGAACAGAATAGATAAGAGCAGCAGAATGAAATAGGAAATAGGTAGCTCTTATATCCAAGAGGTACAGTAGTGTGAAATAACTGAGTTGTATCTTAGTTCTAATATTAAGCACTTAGCACTCTTTAGGGTGCAATAAATTAAGTAATTAACAGCAGGCAGGAGTTCAAATTTTAGTTGAATTTACAGGTGGATAAAGTAAAGCAGTAGCATAGTGAGACAGTAATGGAAAATGGGCGGCTGCTTATTGTGTTGCCACTTGTGACAACCAAAAAGCTATTGACTACCACATCTGCTGCTACTGTGCTCTCTGACAGGAGGCAGTCATGTCAGCCCTCATTATTTTGTTGCAACTCGTGCAACATTTGTGGTTTTCTTAAAGGCCCAGCTTCTAGAATCGTCTTGTTACTTGAGAACCTCAGCTTTCATTTTGTAAAAGTAACTATCTAGACGTCACGTTTGCAGAAAAACACTTGAAAATGTGAAGGCCCAGTGCTCCCACTCCAATAAATAAACAACCCTCCTCTCAAAATATAGTATTTAAGTCTTAGGACTTTTTGAGCCTGACTCAAGATTTCTGAAAGCTTGGGTTTGGCAAAGCTGGAAATGAAATCTGCCAAAACAAGAGATTTGTTCAAACTCCTTTTTATCTCCCCTCCCCACAAGTTACTGTCAAACAGAACACTTACCTCCCATACTGAATTTTCTACCACAACGTTGAAGTACTCAAGGCATTACATAAAAGAACTAGACTGATAAAGGGAAAGACATTTTTCCTTTAAAGGATTGGTGAAGACCCAGGTCCCAATTCCACAGGGCACTAAAATCTCACAGACTTGCAACAATCAGGCTTTTTGTATCCTGGTACAGTAAATAAAATGTCTCTCACGGGCAGTTTTGAACCTAGAGTTCTGAAGACTTCTGTCAACATGTTTTCTGAATGAAATCACTGCAAAGGCCAACCATAGTTTGAATCTGTCAAGAGAGCACGTTTCATCTGTTATTTCCAACTTCTCACAAGTGAGGCCTGGTTTCTAATGCTAACCAAGGCTCTTCAGAGCACATCCCTATTACGGAGAGCTGGGGAATTACCTAATTCAGCACAGCTGGGCATAGCCACATGCCCCTCATGAACAGGTTTCCTGTTGATCCCTGAGAACTTGTCTTTACTTAAGGAGAAAAAGTTAACTACCTCCCCTGTCAATGCCTCAGTGGAATCTTTACAACTTATCGCAGGGCTGAAAAAGAACATATTTGAAGAATTAAAACTAGGCAGATTGAAAAGGACCTTCACAATACAGATAATTTTTCATTTAGATGACAGAATACGTCATATGGATGAAAATAACAATCTTTCCATTGCTTTGATGGGAGCTAGATAAAGGCCCTTAGTGGAGCAACATGCGTTTCTTGACTGGCTGATTTTGCATGCAGCCAGACTCCTCTGCTTCTTGATCCTGATTCAGCTCACCCTGGTGTAAATCAGGAGTACATCTAGTGAAATCAATGGGGTAACACTGAGTTTGGGGCTAGGGTGAGAAAAGAATCAGGCCCAAGAAAAGTGGAAAAATTAGACTAGGGAATAACTGCTTCAGAAGGTGATGGAGGAAGACATATTCCACAGTATATACTGTACGAGAGGTGAAGAGAAGGAAGATGCGGGGATGGGGGGACGAGGGGAGAGGGAGAAGGAAAGTAAAAAGAACAAAACAAGGTAGAGTAAATTAAGTTGCTTCTTTAATTTATAGAAAGCTTAATATAAAATTATGATGCCTCACCTAAAATAAACATAAATATCTGATTTTAAATATCAGAAAAACAAGAGGAGATACACTGAAATTGTACAGGAGGAAAAGGCCTAGTGAGGATGGATTATGCAGGTGAGATAGATATAGGTGTTGTGGAAAGAGGAGAGGAGAACCTGCTCTAATAGAGGGCATGGAATAAAATGTTCTTGTATGTTTCTGCTGCGGTTTTGCATATGATGCTGACAATCTGTTAGATATCCCCTTTGGGAAACAAAGTGAAAGTTGGGGCAGCCATTCGGACTGCTCTGATCTTACTATGGATTGGGATAGCCACTGCTGCCCTCAGGAAAGGGGAAGCCCAAAAGCGGCACAGAGCTTGGGTATATCCAGGAATCATGTCTATTTAGGCCTTCCATTGTTGGGGAACTTCTATATACTTATATAATCCTGACATTAATTGGCCAAGAAAATGGTTAGGCCCTGATTCTGCCACCAGATATGCCAGCTCAGACCTCTGGATCCGTATGGAGCTCCAGTGACATCTGTACAGGCACAGAGTTCTGCAACAGCAGATTGGACTGAAGAACTAGGTCCTTCATTTGTCCAAGAATGTACCAAATCCAATGAAATTCATTCATCCATGCTGGATGATTTCTCTCTCCTCCAGGCACAGCCAATAACAATTTTTAGCAGTGGGAATAAGATGATGGAAGACATCTTTCTCAGTTTGGGACACTAGGGTCTCAGGAACATAGACCAGGACTATGGATTGTTACTGGATAAATACAGACCTTGCTGACTATAACAGTAGATTCTGTCCATGTTCAACAAAGACATTTGTTGATGCTTTGATGATGGAAGACATCTTATGTTCACCACAGATCTAAGTATCTATCCTTTGCTTAAAGAGTTTTAAATGTAAGATTAAAATATACAAAATAAAGAATAAAATACACAATCTACATATTAAACTTCCTGTAATAATTGTCCACTATAATAACTTTCTATTTGTTGAGGTATATCCTTCAATTCAACTATACCCCAAAAGCCCGCTCCACAAATCATGATGATTCAGATGACACCTTAGACTAAATCTTTGTTAGCTGCTAGCCCATTGTGCATTCACTTGACGGTTCTTCTCCTTTCCCATATAGAGCAGTCACATTAATTAATATTGTGCTTCCACAAGGTGGTAGAAGAGGGTAATTAATTACATATTGCCATAGTTATTAGTGATTACTTTCCTATTTATTCTTGTAATGAAAAACACCCTTGTCCTTGCATCTTCATTTATATTTTATAGGTTTTTCTAAAAATCCCAATTTTCTTATAAATCTCTTGACAGTGATCTGCATTTCACTTATTTTTCCAGTCATGACTTGTAAAGAGCCTTTCATTTAATTAATCATACCACTTTTTCCTCAGCCCTCTTTAATGTTGACTTTTGTTAGCTACTGATATTTGTAGTTCAGTTTCACTTGTAAGCAGGGCATCTTAATGGCTCCAATACAAAGCCAGATACCTTGGAACAAATTAATCACACTATTTCTTGCTAGCCCTTAGAAAAGAAAATATTGAAGAGTGAAGCCTTGAAAAAGGAGACTGCGACAAAAACTTTCAGTGAATGTAACTCATTCTGTACTGTACACATTAGCATATTCCATGATGCTGCAATGTGTCAGAACAAAACAGCGAAAGAAACACATTTTTGTTATTTCCTCCACTTAGCTTGGATTGTAATGGGCATTTGAATTTTTACTATCCTGTGGGAGGACATCTTTCACTTGATGAATGCTTTCTTTTGCACTTACAAGCTTTACAATTATTCCCCAGAAATATGTAGAATAAATTTTTGTACTCAGCTCTCATATATCTCTTTAAGTAAACTTTATGGCATTCATAAAGAAAAATGAAGAGATGCATAATAATATAGCACCCAATTAAATGAAAATAAACTAACATGGATGGCATTATTATGCAGCCCAGGGGCTTGATTCTCCTCTCACACCAATTTTACACCAGTGTAACTCTCTTGATTTCAGTGGAATTACTCCTGATTTACAACTAGTGGAAGTAAGAACAGAATCAGCATGCTTCTTGACAGGCAGATGTGTTCATTCAATTCTTCATTCAAGAGGAAAAAGATTACATAAGAGGATATAGAATTGCACTGATAGGTTGAAAACAAACTCATTTCTCATAGCACATTATCTATAGCAAACAACAGGCACAGCTTTCCTGTCTCCTCCTGCATATAGCTGCCGTAATATGTTCTCTGGGGAGTTAATATGGATCATCGTTTTATTGGTATGCTATTTTTTAAATTCCAACCCCAATCGTTAGAGGAATATCATTATATATGACCAAGTCTTTGTGAATAAGCTGTGGTTTATGATCCTAAGTTCAATGTCACTGATCACAGGAGTAAAATTAGTCTCTTGCACAAGTGAGTAATTTTCTTCATGTTTTAAAATCAACCCACTGCCTGTTGGCACCACCTAAGCTGTGTCCTCACCTGATGCGCTGCCGCTGGCAGACACCCTGCACAGAGAGGTGCATGCTGCTCAGGAAAGAGGGCTTCCAGGTTTCCTTGTTGCCTGACCACTTCTGGTGTCTCTGGCTTATAGGGGAAAGGAAATGAAGGGACTCTAGAGTTTCCTCTCTCGTCACAAAAGATAACCAAACATGCCATTGCCATTCAATTATGCTTTCCTGATTTTGATGCTACAGATGCTGAAGGGGAAACTGTTTTCACTCTATCCTCCATGTTTTAGCTAGATGTTGAACACTGCATAAAATATTCCACACAAATAGAGTCTCTGATGATATAAAGCCAGCAAAGTGATGTGTCTGCTTTCTACGCCGTGTCTCCAATGCTATGGTTCCTTCTTTAGCAATATGTGATACTGCAGAAATGCAGAGTTCTAGGTGAAATGTCTTTGTTGAACATGCACAGAATCTAATGTTATAGTCAGCAAGGTCTATACTTATCTAGTAACAATCCATAGTCCTGGTCTATGTTCCTGAGACCCTGGTGTCCCAAACTGAGACCCCTTGAGGCCTGGCCCTCTTTCTCTAGTTGCACTCAGCTTTTTAAACTGGAGTTAGTGGGAGGATCAGGGGAAGGCTGGGGCTGAGTTGGTGCTGAGAAGATGTGTGGTGGAGATGAGCTCCACCTGGCGATGTAAGCTCTGTAATACAAGTCAGAGAAGACCTGCCCCTCCCCCTCTGCCCTGACTTCCACTGGGTAGCTGAGGAACAGAGCCACAATAAGCTTCCAGTGGCCACCATGCTCCAGTATGCTGCTCTGTTTGGGTGCAGAAATCTGCCCAGAGGGAGCTTGTTGCAGGATTTGGGTTTAACATGGTCATTCGGTCTGCAATAAGTGAGATCCACTCCATCCCGTAAGGTTCCTTTCAACTCACAGAAGGGGTGGGAGATGGTGGGATGGAAGGGAGATGCAGCATTATTTCTTTTTGAGTAAAATGTCCCAGTTGCATTAATTCTTTCTTCTCTCTGGCATGTGGAATCTGTTTTGCAAGGGGGAGCATAGGGCTCAGCTGAAGATTATAATTAAATGAAATACTGATGATCTGCATAAGAGTCTGGACTCCCTCCAAAGCACCATGTCAAATACAAAAGAAAAACTTAAAATATGGGCATCAAGGTGATAAATCATGGTCCCCCTCTGAATTTCTAGCAGTTTCTTCAAAGACTTGGTGGCAAAGAAACCTCGAGAGATCCCCATTTATAGGCAGTAGATGGTTATAATGTAAAATAATTAGAAAATCATCACAGAAGCCAGAATGTCAAAATTATTGAGCTCAAGAATGTACTTCTGCACCCAAAAGCCAGCTGGAAAGAGGCATATGAAACTGGACTGCACTTTATGGCAATAGCCCCTCGTACGTTATACCTGGTCCCCTTTATTCTAAGTAAATGATAGTAATAGAACATACCAGGGACACTGAATATTATCTGTTCTGATGAGACATCTGTCTTTTACGCATCTATACTGCGATGGTACTAAAATACATTACATTTCATGTTAAAACTATGAGAAAAGACCTAAGTGTTCAATATTCTTTAGTTTGCTCTGAAAAGTTCTGGGGTTTTTGAGGGCCAGGGGTATTTATGTATTTATTTATTTATTTATTTGGGGCTTATTTATACTATGTAGGCAAAGGCTGTAGAGCAGTGGTCCCACACTTTTGTGGGTCGTGCCCCTCCTTACCCCTGTCTGTGGATCCCTCCAGAGCTGGGGTTAGGAGCAGTGCCATGGCTCTGGGATGAGGGATGTGGATAGGGGTAAGGGGATGATACTGGGGCCACAGCTGGGAGTGAGATGGGGAGGGGCTGAGTAGCACTCCCTCCCCTCTCCCCTAGCTCCTGGCCCAGGCCCTGTAGTGCCCCATGGACATTTCTTCATGCCCCCTGGCGTGGTGCACTCCACAGTTTAGGGATCTCTGCTATCGAGGCTGCCACATAACTGCAGCACATGATGGGAAGCACCATATATATCCCTGGGAGTCCTCAGGCATCCAAAGGTGTGTGCCTGATACTACTGCTCTTTGTGGGATGAAGCTTTTATTTCTCCCTGTTCCCATATGTCATTGGATAGCTCTTAAAACTTTCCAATTCTGGCTTATAACAGAAAGTGTTACCTTCAGCTATTACAAAACAAAATAATTGAAAGTCATCTCCCCCTTTACATTTGTAAATGAAGCACACAGTAACAAGATTCACAGATCCTTTTCACCTGGTCACTCAATTTAGAAAGAGAATATGACTCAATAAAGTGGCCAAATCCATTTGCTGTCCCAGATATGCACTTTGTTATACCGGAGGTTGGACTAAGTGACCACAGTGGTTCCTTCTGGCCTTGGAATCTATGAATAAGGCTTACCTAGCACAAAATTATGAGACTAGGTGAAAAACAAGAGGCCACATCCTCTTTGGAGCCCTCTTTCAGGTAGTTGAAAGCAGCTATCAAATTCCCCCTCATTATCTCCTGAAGACCAAACAATCCCAGTTCCTTCAGCCTCTCCTCGTAACTCATGTGCTTCAGTCCCCTAATCATTTTTGTTGCCCTCTACTGGACTCTTTCCAATTTTTCCACATCCTTTGTCTAGTGTGAGGACCAAAACTGGACACAGTACTGCAGATGAGGCCTCACCAATGCTGACTAAAGGGGAATGATCTTGGCAACAAGGGCACATCGTTGACTCATATCCAGCTTCTCATCCACTGTAATCCCTAGATCCTTTTCTGCTGCCTAGCCATTCAGTCCCTAGTCTGTAGGAGTGTATGGGATTCTTCTGTCCTAAGTGCCGGACTTTGCACTTGTCCTTTTTGAACTTCATCAGATTTATTTTGGCCCAATCCTTTAATTTGTCTACATCCCTCTGTATCCTACCTCTACCCTCCAGCGTCTCTACCACTCCTCCCTGTTTTGTGTCATCTGCAAACTTGCTGAGGGTGCATTCCATGCCATCCTCCAGATCAGGGGTCTCCAAATTTTTGAGATAAGGGCCATGTTAAATTTTTGAAGTGGCTTCGCGGGCCGCTGCCTTGGCCCCTCCTTGCTCCTCCGGCTGCTGCCGAGACACCCCCACCCTTGGTCCTCCAACCATGCTGCTGCTGCGGCCCTCCCCTTTGCTCCTCTGGCCGCTGCTGCTGCTTCTCCCCCCCGCTTTGCTCCTCCGGCCACACCGAAGAGGCACTCACCCCTTTTCTTCTCCAGCTGTGCCGCTGCTGCAACCCCCCACCTTGTTCCTCCAGCCGGGCCACAGGGCACTCACCCCTTTCTTTCAGCCGCACTGCTGGTGTGACCCCCCCATCTTTTGCCCCTCCAGCCGCACCGCGGGGGCACTCACCCCTCGGCACACAGGGCTGCTGGCAGCAGTTGTGTGGGGGGTGGGGATGTGGGGGGCAGCGGCTGCTTCTCCATGTGCCTCCTCAGCTGGGGGGCCTGACAAATCGACACCGTAGGCCAGATCCGGCCCACGGGCCGTAGTTTGAAGACCCTCACTCCAGACCTTTAATGAAGATATTGAACAAAACCGGACCCAGAACCGACCCTTGGGGTACTCCACTTGATACCGGCTGCCAACTAGACATGGAACCATTGTTCATTATCAGTTGAGCCCGCCGATCCAGCCAGCTTTCTATCCACCTTATGGTCCATTCATCCAGCCCATACTTATTTAACTTACTGGCAAGAATATTGTAGGAAACCATATCTAAAGCTTTGCTAAAGTCAAGGAATAACACATCCACTGCTTTCCCCTCATCCACAGAGCTGGTTTTCTCATCGTAGAAGGCTATTAGGTTAGTCAGGCATGATTTGCCCTTGGTGAATCCATGCTAACTGTTCCTGGTCACTTTCCTCTCCTTTAAGTGCTTCAGAATTGATTCATTGAGGACCTGCTCCCTGATTTTTCCAGGGACTGAGGTGAAGCTGACTGGCATGTAGTTTCTCCGATCTCCCTTCTTTAAAGATGGGCACTACATTAGTTTTTTCCAAGTCACCTGGAACCTTCCCCATGAGTTTTCAAAGATAATGGCCAATGGCTCTGCAATGACATGAGCCAACTCCTTTAGCACCCTCGGATGAATGCATCTGGCCCCATGGACTTGTGCTCATCTAGCTTTTCTAAATAGTCCTGAACCACTTCTTTCTCCACAGAAGGCTGGTCACCACCTCCCCATATCATGCTGCGCCGTGCAGTAGTCTGGGAACTGATCTTGTCTGTGAAGACAGAGGCAAAAAAGCATTGAGTATATTAGCTTTCTCCACATCTTCTGTCACTAGGTTGCCTCCCTCATTCAGTAAGGGGCCAACACTTTCCTTGACTTTCTTCTTTTTGCTAACATACCTGAAGAAACCCTTCTTGTTACTCTTAACATCTCCTGCTAGCTGCAACTCTAAGTGTGATTTGGCCTTCCTGATTTCACTCTTGCATGCCTGAGCAATACTTTTATACTCCTCCCTGGTCATTTATCCAATCTTTCACTTCTTGTAAGCTTCTTTTTTGTGTTTAATATCAGCAAGGATTTCACTTTTGATTCCACTCTTAAGCCAAGCTGGTTGCCTGCCATATTTACTATTCTTTCTACACTTTGGGATGGTTTGTTCCCGCAACCTTTAGAATACATAGTAGTTTGTGAATCATTAACTCATAAAATGAAAAATTCTGATTAACCTGCCACATATATGTACTACTTATGCATACTCTCAACTAGACTTTCAACGTAGCTCTAGAACAGAAGATATCTTGTAGCCAGGGAGGAAAAAAAATGATTGACGTAAAAAAAATTAACAACGATTCACCACGGTTCCATCCTGCTATCTCCCACCCTTTGTGAGAGTTGAAATAAAATCTATTCATCCATTCAGAACAAAAGAAAAACAATTCAGCCACTCACAACAAAACCTATGGAAGGAACAGGTCTGTTTTTCCAGAACAAATTACAGCCATAGGACACAATCCTGGGATGTGCTATGAATGGATGGCCCCTCAACTCATGTAAAGCACCCCACTGACTTCAGAGGGTCTCTGCAGGCACAGAATTCCACTGACACAGATCTCACTGCATGATCAGTGTCTAAGTCAGGGGTGGGCATACTATGGCCTGCGGGCCACATCTGGTCCAGAGGCTAATTCTGTCCAGCCCGCTGAGCTCCCAGCTGGGGAGGCTAGCTCCTCTCCATCCCTCGCTGTTCCCCCCTCCTCCTCCATTGCCTCAGCGCACTGTGTGAGCAGTGCTCTGGGGGACAGGGCTGCGCGCTCTGGTGGATCACCGTGGCAGCGTGTCTGGCTCTCGGCCAGGCATGTTCTGAGTGATGTGGTAAGCGCGCCAGGGATGGGGGGTTGGATAATGGCCAAAGGGTCTTAGTGGGGGGTCAGAGGTTGGGAATGGGGGTGGCGGTTGGATAGGGTGTGGGAGTCCCAGGGGGCCTGTGAGGGGATGGGAGTGTGGCTAGGGGTCAGGGCAGTCAGGGGACAGGGAGCAGAGGGGTTGGATGGGGGTGGTGTTCTGAGGGGTTATTAGGGGCAGAGGAGTCCCTGGAGGGGACAGTCAGGGGACAAGGAGCAGTGGGGCTTAGATAGGTGGTGGAGTCTTGGTGGGCGTGGTTAGGGGTGGGGGTCTCTGGAGGGACTAGTCAGAGGACAAGGGGGGGTTGGAAGGGTTGAGGGTTTTGAGGGGGGAGGGAAGTGGGAAGGAGTTGGATGGGGAGGAGCCAGGCAGTTTGGGGACTCACAGCCTTCCCTACCTGGCCCTCCATACAATTTTGAACCCCAAGATGGCCCTTGGGCCAAAAAGTTTGCTCACCCTTGATCTAAGTCCATGTATGAATTCAAGAAATGGGGATTAGAATCTGCAGGTTGTCCTGCACTGGTCATTGAAGCCATGGTTGGTGGCAGAGTTAGTCTCATTTGTTTTATAAACCCATTAGGGCAGGGACTGTGTCTTCATATGTATTTGTTAAATAGTTATAACATGGGGCCTCGAGCTTGATTGGAGGAGCCTTGAGAACCTGCTGTAACATAAATATTAAACAGTAAAATTGTTTCATTAGTAAACAAAAACCAAAAACAAAAACAAAGAAAAAGGATTCACTCCAAAGTTCTGTAGGAGCTGCATGAGTTATGCTATGAGTGATATTGAAAGAAAAATAATGTAACTTTGTCAGTTATGTATTGAGTACAGTCCTGTCCCCACTGGATAAATCGACTGAGGGAAATTAAGAGCCAGCTACCTTGACTTCCCTGACTGGACTATTATCAAAAACATTTGTGAACAAAACAAAATAAAATTAATTTGAGGCAAAGGATTTAATTAGTAATAGTTACCATGATACCAGAAATGGTTTATTTAGTCTAATGAACTTGCTTTACCTTTTAGAAAATGTTCAGAATGAAAAATGAGAGGGTTGTAGTTGACAATAATTGTTTTAATCTCTCAGATATATTTCTTATGGTACCACAGAGATAATAGCAATAGGACAGAAATTTGCATTTGGAAAAATTAATCAAAGGAACTAATTGTACTTCATTTTGACAGAGATATGTCAAATTTAGGGAGGTAAGATGAACAAACCTAGATCCAAAATCCACTTCTATATGTTTCCTATATAGTTTTGACCCTGAATAGTATAAATGAATATTTATAGTCCTCTTTATTTTTGATCTCTAAGCAATGTTAATCACAGTGCCTCTACAAGTCATGTAGCCAAAGCCCATTCGCTCTGGGTGTCTCTGTTTGCTGTTCACTAGTTGGGACAAATGGGTAAGGTGACCTGAAAAACCAGAAATGTCCTTATTTTCAACATCTATTCCTTTGGGTTTTATAAAACAAAGTTTTATCTGAGGTTTTGTTGATATATATTCTCCACCTGAAGGAGAAGCCAGCCAGCAAAACTACTGATATTGACAACAATCTAGGTGCGCACACAAGAGACTTGAGGGAGAAGCCCCCATCACCGCTATAGCGGGATATTGCTGTCACACACTGGACTAAAGGCAATAAATTAACACTGTGCTATCAAAATGGCATTCAAGGTAAGAAAATGAATACCTGTGGAAAAAGAGAATAGCAAGTTCCATACAGGCATACGGAAACTGTATATTTGAATGTGCTTTAATGTTTGTTTTCCAAGAAAGCCATCTGGTTATCTACTTCCGAAAGGAGTTTAATCTTATTCAGTGCTCCCAGATCTCCCTTTACAGAATGATAGTATTATCATCAGACCCAGAGGATTGAAATTAGTCAACTGGGAAGTAGGCTTTTTAAGAAAACACATTAAGCATCTTGCTAATGAGTTTTGATTCATAGGATTTCCTTCACAATAAATCAAAGCGTTACCTCTTTGAAACAGAACCTGTTACCATTAGTAAATCCACTTAAGTCCAATAGAAACTGGCATTAATTACTGGTCAAAGTAGAGCAGACTCCTTTTGAGAATAGGAGTGACTGTTCAGTGACTCAACACATGAAGAAATTAAATGTTACATGATGTGAAGACATTGTTACACTGACATGACATTTAACTATTTAAACTGTTCATTCCAATGGATTGGACACATTTACTTTGATCAACTTTTAGATTTGATAAAGGGATTATAAATGGGATGAGAATTTTCTGGTCCAGAATAAGTTGTATTGTAGATATAACAGATTGAAGAGCTCAACACTTTCCTAAGGAATAACGTGGGCAGCTTCACATTTATTTCATTAGGTTTTTCTCTGGGTTTGGACCTTTTAAAATCTAGAATGACACATTGATAGCTACATGGAACCTGAATCCAATAAACCACTCAATCTTTTTAACCACAATAACATAATACTGGAAGAAATGCATGAGAAACCTAATCGAAGTTGTCACTCATTTTATTGAAAAGCAAAACTTTCTGTTTTTCTACTGTTGAATAGTGGCTTGCATGACAGTGTCCTTGCAATAAAGTGTAAATCACAATAAAGGATTGTAAACCAGGGTTTAATCAAGTGAATACTAGAAACTGAGGACACAAACTCAGTCAGCTATTTTCTTTAAATCCCCTGGTACCTGTTTGCAATTCACTAATTAAAATATCCTTGGTTCTATGCACTGTATAAAGCTTGTACTTTTCAAATGTTTTTTCTCATTCAAAACTTATATTTAGGCTACTCACTGAAAAGAATGTTTCAGTTTTGTTCAAACATATACAGCCATGCTATCAAAAGTGACCTATAATTTTGGGTTTTCTCAGTTTTTGCTGTGACACCTATGTATTTCGGAAGGATGTCAGCTTTTAGGATCTTTTAACTGGGAAAGGATATACAATCCATTATTCTATTGCCCCCCCCCCCCACTGATTTCTTATACTCACTACAGCTTTGGAAAGCATTGCTGAGTCTCCTGGCTGTATAATAAATGCCACGTTTGCACAAAGCTGCATAATAATGTATCTGTTATGGTGGAGAAGAAACTGGCTGATACTCTCCCCATCCTCAAAAGGGGAGTGCAGAAAGAAGGGATGAGCAAAAGCTTTAAAAGAGTCACTAGGAGCAGTTCAAGGTCTTTAGTTAAAAATCTCTTTCACATACATGTAGGTGATCAGAGATGAGTAAGGCAAGAAAGAACATACAGTTAATTTTCTTGGGTTTCTTTTTCTAGAAAAAGCAGACTTAAGCATTGATCTTTGAAAGGTTACTGACGTTAAAATCACTAGCAATTTCTAGATGGTTTTATTAACATTTACCATCAATGATCGGCACTGTGGGATAGAAAGAATTGATCTTGTTAACTGGAGACTCCTTCTGAAGAAAGACTTGGAAATGCAGAATGGTAATTAGTTCCCCATAGCGCTGATTTTATTCTGTATAACTAATAATTCCATTTCGGGGTTTGGCAGGAAGTGCCTATTTTAAGAATGAACATTACTTACCCAGCAGCACTCAGAAACACCAGCTGGATTGTGAAGCAATAGTTCATTTCAGGACAACTGAGCCACCTATTATGTATACTGTTGATTTCCTAACAAATATGAAAGTGGCTTGGAAAAATATGGGATATCTAAAATTTATGATCTCAGTAAAGGAAGGAGACTGTCACAGCTTCTCTCTGAATATTCCATTCTTTTGTCTCCAGGAGCAGCAATTAATTTTCAGTCCAGTTCACACACATTCACAGCATCATGAACTTGAAATTCCTCTGTTGAGATGAGAGGACTGGTACCGCTTACCCAGACTTTTTAGTGGCCTGCATATTCTCCCTTTCTCTGAGAAAATTTTTTATTAGCTCTCTTTTTAGTGATGGTGTATTGAACGTTTAGCTTGTGGACGTGTAAGATGTCAATATCACAACTGAGGCTTTGGTTTAACAAAGCACTTACACACATTTAGCTTTATGCATCTGCTTTGGTCCCATTGGAATAAGAAGTAAGTCGTGCTGAGTTGAACAGAGATAGGCTTAAGAACATGCTTAAGTGCTTTGCTGAATCAGGCCTAAATGACAGTAATACAATAATTTTCTACATGAGCTACTTGTCCCTTTCAAGAGAATAGCTCCTTCTGTACATTATGTGAATTTACTCATCTTACAGTAGTTCCCATGACGTGTGAGGTACTGTACAAACATATAGAAAGAGACAGTCCCTATCAATTTATGACATTCCCCCTAAATGTCCTCCCAAAATTTTGAAGGATTGAGGGAAAGGAATACAGTGTAAAAGTAATGAGCTATGGGTGATGGTTAGTACAAAGCTTGCTTATTTCATTACTTATCCATTTCGGTTCCCTCCAGTTCTCTTTTTAATTTCCTTCCCTTAATAGGACAGACAGCAATGCTCTATTCCACAAGTAGTCCTTTTGAAGTAAATGAGACTTCATAAGGAGTAAGCTGCTACCTACTATTAGGGTATCACTGACCAAAAGTGCCCCTTTGCTCAGCCTCTGTTCCTCACCTCAGAATTGCCAACCCCAAGCACTCAAAAAAATCACAAGAGTTTAAAATATAATACTTTGCAGGTTTTTATTTGTATTCACTTTCTGGTTCTGAGCCTTTAGAGTTAATGTTTTCAAGTTCTTATCTGTAACCAATAGGACCAGAAACTTATTTTTATTTTTGAAATGAAAGCAGATATTCTCACATAACGACATGACCCCAGGAGACAGGGCTTTAGGAAACAATGTTGGAAGTCTTGTGATAAAGGCCTGAGAGGTAGCAGCATTGTGACCCAAGCTCTGATCCTGCAGACACTTACTTAAGTGGCTAATGTTATGCACAGGACTAATCTCAGTGAGCTCAGTTGGGCTACTCCACATGTGCAATTTACACACACACATATGTGTTTGTAGGATTAGAGCCCTGGTAAACAGTGCAGCTCACTAGCTCTGAGCTCTTGTCTAGAGAGCTACATTCAAGTCTGTGTGTTTGTTACTAGAATGGCAGGGCATGTTATTAGAAAACACATCACAGAACATAAATAATAGCAGATTCTCTCTGAGTTAGCTTTTCGTTCTTCTTTTTCTGTCTCTCTGTCTTCTGTTTTTGCACCTTCATTCTATATGGCTATCCCCTGGCTCAGCCTGGAGCCCTGGTTTAATACGGTTCAGAAGAAACAAGATTCTTCTGCTAAAAACTCTGCTATATAGAAATCCCCTCTCCATAGCTTATAGTCTCTCAGCAAATCAGTTCTTCTCTGCTGGAGTGCTGTCTGCTTTGGCTGAGAAGAGATTTGGAAAAAGAGGTGTAGAAGGAAAAAACCTCTTTGTTTCATATGGGTAGGATCATCTACATGCATATTGTTACTATTTAGCAGGAACTGTCCAGGCAGTCTGTAATAGCTTTGGCTAATTTGTTCTCATAACATAAGAAAATATACTGGAGACTCTTTAATGTATAACAGTAAACACTCAACTTGTTGCTGAGAACTGTACAAACACCTGTTGCTGGGTTGTCTGCCTGACTCCAAGTAGTGTAGTAATGAAACAATGTGCTTTTTCTCATAAGGCTCATTATATAATTATTTCTCCTCTATACAATACAATGGGTAACTTTGGTCCCTACTCTAATGTTCCTAGTATTGTTACACAGTCTGCTCCTGTTTTATACCTGTGCCTCCTCGGCTTTCCACTTGGCTTCCTCACAAGTCAGAGATTTCATTGGCTTAGACTTCCTGCTTACTCTGCCTATCCCTCCAGATCTCATCCCTTCCCTTGGGAGTGGGCCATTCAGTAGTTGTGGGGTTCGTTGTGCATTCCTGGAGACTCAGCGTGTCATTAGTAGGAATGGTAAATGTTTCAGATTAAAAAAGAAAAAGGAAGTCTCCATATGAGACATGCAAAAAAGGAAGAAGGCAACCACAAGAGTCTTTACTTTAAAAGTTCCCTCCATTTTCAGAGATATTTCCCATTTGTATGTGAGATTCTCCATTTTGAGTAATAATAACACCTAGTTCTTATCTAGTACTTTTCATCAAACAAAGGAGGTAAGTAGCATCATCCCCATTTTACATATAGGGAAACTGAGGCACAGAAGTGATGAAACTTGCCCATGGTCACCTAAAGGCCGGTGGCAACTAGAACTCCTTGTCAGGTGTGCTATTCACTAGGCCAGAGGAAATATTTTTCCACTTGGAAAAAATATTTTTAAATGGAAGAAACTTTTTAAGATCAACCACTGCAGCTAAGAATAATCACTTTCAAAGTTTTGAAGTTTGCCTGCTCTTTGGCAAATCTGATCCCAGCACTATTAATAGAAGGAACTAGTATTCATTTTCATTAATGCCAGAAAAATGTCTGTATTCATAATGAAGGTTTAAGCAAGTTCATTGTGACAATGAGAATAAAAGCACTGACGATCAAAAGATATATGGCATCGGAGTAAAGGACAGAACCTTGATTTAGTGCCTCATACCCCTAGAATCATTTGCAAAGAACTCTAATTCAAACGGCCCAGGGAAGATCACACCTGTGCAAGGATGCTGCTGCAGAGGTGTACAGCCAATGTGGGGGCTGATATCTCCTGCACACACTCTGATACCAACATAATGGGACAATGGGATGTGGCTACAGCAAAGGGGATGCAAGTAGGACATTCCTGCTCCATGCTGATCCTCAGCAGTGTGTCCAGCACTTGCGTTTGTTGTAGTTCAACACAGATCAGAGTGGCCCTCATGCTGCTCAGACAGTTCATGTAGAGGACTACAGCAGGCCCACACAGACTTCAAAAGCAGACAGCAAGCCACCTTTGTACACTATGCCTGCCTTGTGCTCTGTGCATTTAGGTCGTACCTGAGATTTTGGCCAGCAACATGCAGTTGTGACAGCCTAGGACACTTTACAATTAAAATACATTTACTGTTATAAAAGGGACCGGTTTTGTAGCCACTCGTCCCAGAAGAATTCCCTTTTAAGACAACGGGAATCTCATTCATAGACTGGATGCAGACTCAGACCCCTAATTAACTAGCAATAATAAATAAATGGTTAATGATGATAGCTGATTACCTAATTATTTGCTCCTGATCATAAATCTATCAGCTAATTTACTGTATTTAATACAAACCAATGCCATAATCGCAAATGGAGCTTAAAATGTTACTGTTTGTCAGAGAGTCTACAATTACTGACTTCTAATGTAGCTATCTTTACATCTAAATGAAATTCAGAGGGCCAGATCCTCACCTAGTTTAAAATTTAAGATCGCTCCACTACCTTCAAGAGAGTGATGTCTATTTACACTAGCCAAGGATCAAACCTAACCACAGGAAAAACTGAAAGCATACCATAAGAAAAATATCTTCTATAACCCATTAAGACCCCAGTTCAGCAAAGCCAATGAAGCACATGACTTCCCATTGATTTCAAGCGTAGATGTGAAGTGAAGCAAGTGCTGTGCCGCATCAGGGCCTTATAGTGACACTGAGCCTCATTCTGTCCTTATTCAAAATCAGTGCCAAAACTCCAGAACAGAAACAGCCTGATCTCCCCCTCCCGCCCTCCAGATGATGTCAGCTGCCTTCCTTTTTCATGGCAAAGAAGGAGGAGACTTTGTCCACCCAGCCACTGAATTACATTGAACACAAGTTCACTTAGGGCAGATGGTTGACTTCTAAATTAATCCCATAAAACTAGAATGTGGATCTTTTCACCAAGGAATTTCTTTAGAAAGGCAAAGCTTTCCTTCTTCCACGTGTAACTGTATATCTGTGCAAACAATTTTTCTACCTGTGGCTTATTGGAAAGACTGTGCTTTAGAAATTTGCAGAGAGTTCTAACAGCATAACTGGACACTCAGATTGTCTCCTAGATTTGCAGAAGCATGCCCCAAGAAATCAGAAAAAATACATCGTATGACAAGATATGAGGACAAATCTTCCAAATTCTGATTAAATAAAAAGATGTGAAATACCTTACAGGCAAACCATCTTCAGGACATTAACCTCACCAAAAGTTTTTGCATGATAAAATATGTTTTCAGTGCATGCACTCTTATAAAAAAATTAGTACAGGCTGCAATTTGTTGGAGATGGGGGTTGTGTAATGGACTTCACGGACCCTTACAAAATATACCCGGAGGTGAATTAGATTAGAGTATTATGTCTAGTATTCACACTAGCAGAGATATTTTTCTTGGCATGGATCCCATTCAACCCTTGAGGTATAAAAATCTTAAACAAAAACAGGATTCTAAATTAGTTATGGCTGTCAAAAAATCATGCCTTATAGCGCACGACCCCTTCAAAAATAATTTCAAAAACTGTCAAGTAAAGGGACAGAAAAAAAATCTCAGAAATATTATATGATAATAACTTCAGGTAAATATACCCGATTTAATAGAATTAAGTCAAACAGTATACAGTAGACTCTCGATTATTCAGGATCGGGTTAACCAGGTTGTAGATTAACCAGGATGTCAAAAAAAAATACGCGTAACTCGCAGGGCCGGCTCTGGCTTTGTTGCCGCCCCAAGCACAAAATAAAAACCCCACCAGGGCACAGGGCAGCCAGTGAACCAACACTCCCTCCCACCAGGGCAGAGTGGCTGGTGAACCAACTGTCCCTGCCCCCATATTTCCTATGGATGGTGATTATCCGGGATTTTATTAATCAGGATTAATTTTTTCCCTATCATCCTGGATAATCGAGAGTCTACCGTATCCTGCTTTTAAGAGTTTTTCTCAAATGAAGTGAATAATTCCTGACATATAGATAACAGTGATTTTATACATTAAAACTTGCATGGGAGAGTGTCAGGAAAAATATAAAAAAATTAATGCAGAAATAATGCCGAATTCAATGTTTCAATGGGATGTCTTACATCAGTCAATTTAAACAAAACAAGAATCAGAATCAGTAAAAGGAGGATGAACAGAATCTATACAGTTGTCTAGCAACAAAAGAGCAAATCAGCTCAGCTCTGGATCTACCAATATATTCAACTTTACAAGTGTCTTCAAAATACTTTGACTTTTTCTTTTAACCTGACTTTTTTGAGATAGGCTGTTTGAGAAAGTCTCAGTGGCTTAAAAATGTCTTTCCTTGCAGAACAAAATTGTGTATTCATTTCCCATTGGAACTTCTGGGCAGAACACAAATGAATCTTCACCTCTTGGCAGTAATGATTTGAAAAATGCTTTTGGCACAGTCTGAAGTCCATTCCCTCCTGGATGCAGGGAGGTAACTTTTCTTGGCACAAACTGTTGTTACGAACGCATATAAAGGAGAACATAAACAAGGGACATGTATAGCTCTGAGTCTACAAGCATAATTCCTATTGGCGTCCACCTAGAAGTTAAGGAGAGATTTGGGTATGAATTGAGACAGTATATGACCCTACAAAATTAAAAATAGCAACCTTCTCAGATTCTAAAGTTCAGGGTGAGTTCCTCATATTAAAAATGCATGTGTACTTCATAATTAGCGCATTTAAAAACTTCTTCAGAAATGCTTGGAAGATTATAAGAAACATCAAAATTTTAGCTTTATCAGTCAATTTTGGATTGTTTTTCAGTCTGGATGAGAACTATTGTACATTCTACGTTGCAATTCAAAGAAAGCAAGCCCTGGGTAAAAGTCTCTATTCTGAACATTATTATCTCTGTGAGGCTGGTAATTCTCTTTTGTCCCCCCATCCTGGAAACATGGTACAATAGCTCAGGGAAGGGAAAAGCTATAGAAAGAGAGAATGAACTCAGCGAGCCACCAACACAGAATAAACGGAGTCATTTTTAAACCTTACTTGTGAAAGACCAAAGAAAGGACGAATACTCAGATGTCCTCATAGATCACACCTATGCTCTTTTTGCTCCATCTAAAGAATGTGTTATTCTAGCACATAAGAGGCTGCAGTAAGTGGCTGATTACCAATGGATGTTTGCAGTCTTTATTATGTACTGTACTTTTCTGACATCAGAAAAATGGAGAGCAAACAGGAAAAAATGCTATCTGGAAATGAAATGGCTTTGAGTAACTCTAGTGGATTTCAGCAGCACCATAGCTTTGAGAGGCTTCAAATAGCTTCCAGCTGCTGTGTGGCATTGCAGCATCTCTAGTGGTTTTCACAAATTGAAGAAAGATGCAGGCAAGGAATTTCCATAATAATTAGATATAATGTGCCCTATTCTTGGCCCAGCTCCAGCTCCAGTGTGCTATGCTAGGGCAACAGAAAGGTGATGGAGAGCTGCCGAAACAGGACAGCTTAGGAATCACCAGAGGCCACCGGATCCAGGCTCCTCTAGTACAGTTGGTGCAGCTGACATGGTAGTAGGCATGCTGGAGAAGGCTGTGCTCTATCAGTCCATAAGACTGCTTGGTGGTGAGTTGGGGGCTGATTGCTTCTACCCGTAAGTTCAGCACAGAGGAGCTGAGAGGTACAGAAAGCCAAATGCTAATCTAAGCTGCCTACCCAAAACTTGTGCATAAATGAAGATTATGAAATATGGTGGTTTTGAAGAGGGATAAAGCACAGGAACTCCTGGGATGTAGGATTTCACTTGAATCCCCTTGTGGAGTTGTTAGATTTATTGTGTATATGCCAGAGGCACATTCCTAATATAATTATGGGGTTTATGTTTTCCAGTTCCCTTTTACTACCACTTCGCTTTCCCATGCCCACTCTTTTCTTTTCTTCTCATGCCAAAGTCCAATATGGGCCCAAACCATCCTTCTCACCAAGAAGGATTGGATGGAGCTTTCTCTAGAACCTCTTAAATATAAGTTCTGGAACATTTCACAGATTAATCTAGCAACAAGATAGTTGTGTTCTAGCTCCCCTATCTGGAACGTGGAATGATGGTGTGACATCACCTTATCTAGTCCATCATCAGTATGCATCCTCTACCTCAGTGCTCCCTTGCTCCTGAGCAGCAGAGTGATTTTAGTTCTATGGCCAAAGAAAAAAAGTCGTCTCCTTCAGGAGTAAATAAAGTCCAAAGAAAATGATATATTCTTGACTATAACCATTTTAACACTCCTTGGTCTCTCAGTCAGCACTTGCAAAATTCTTTCACCTTGGATCACAGGGTTTTTCTCATCATATCTCTAGGTGGTATCGTGGGGAGCCCATGCCCAGAGGTGGATTATGGATTTGTGGGGCCCTGGGCCAGAGCATGTGGGGGCCCCTCCATACCCTTGCAGTCCGCCTGGCCTTTCCCCCAGTGCTCCTGCTAGGGAGAGGGGTTGGGGTTTAGGGGCTTGCCCCATTCCACCCATCCAGCACTCTTGCTGGGGAGCAGGGTCTGGGCACAGGGGTGCCCATTTTTCTGTCCTCCCCTCAGCTGGCCAAGGCCCCTGGGCATGGGCCCCATAGGCCCAGTGGCTAATCTGCCAGTGCACTGTTTCTGCTTAGCTCTGGAACCTTAACCCATAAAGGGGCTGTCTTCCCTTTACCCAAAATGTCTCACTTCATTTATCCAGAACTCTTTCATACATTGCCTCTGCCTTTTAAGCGTTCTCCCTGGTCTTTTCTTTGGCTACTTTTGCACAGTACTTCCTGGTTCCTTCCCAGAGATCTTGTCACCCAGGTCTCATTCTTGGACCTCTTACCTGGATAAATCACCTACAGCTTTTACCATGATGGCCACCACTGCTGCTGCTATCACACATCCGATCTTGCTTTGATCCTGGTGGTCTCCCAAACAGAGTATAGAGATTGTCGTGTGCAGGCCTGTCCTCTGTTACTGATTAGGGCTTACAACTTGCAGTAACATGCAACTAAAAGTCCCAGAATACTTATACTTAAAGGAATCGAATTTGGAACAGGGATAAGCTGGACTCAGAATGTCCTTTGAGGGACAGCTTCCACTGGGACAGAGGGATTATATTTATCATATTTTATCTCAAGTAGATAGGGGTGAGATTCCAGAAATAACATAATATTTTGATAAGAAATCAAAGTTATCTGGAAAAAGTAGTTGATTATAAGTTCTAGTAAGCTCCACGGAAAGGTGATATCAGATTCAAACAAACACTTTGAGGTGACAAGGGCCATGTTTAAAGGAAGTTCTGTTGCTTGGAGGCAGTAACTAAAAAATGGCATGATAACATGTTTCAAATTATGCTAAGAAATGTTGATAAATGAACATACTTAACAATTAATGAACAAAGACACCAGATGTATTAATGTTTTATCAAAGACTGACTGAAACATTTAATTTATGTGTTGAAGAGTCAATATGAAGTAAAATTGTTCAAGTTAAAGCCAAGCAAAAGAGTGCTTCAAAGAACTGCATGACCACAGAGATTTGCTAACTCCTTATTTGGAAGAACAAACAAGTGAAGCCAACCTCATAAGTAAGAATAAATTAAGAAAGAATAAGCAAGAATTGATTCAGAGATTAACAATTTATACAGGTCCTTCATTCAACTGGTTTTTAATCAATCTAAGGCTGTTGGAGAATATATGACTCAAGAGACTATGTTGTTTTGGCAACAAAGAGTCCTGTGGAACCTTATAGACTAACAGATGTACTGGAGCATAAGCTTTCATGTGTGAATTTGTGCAACTCTTTGTCGCTTTTGCAGATCCAGACTAACACGGCTACCCCTCTGATATATTGTGGTGTACAGACTAGTTAAATACATTTCTAAAACCATCAAAGACTTCATATAAAGACCAGAAAATGTAAAATTAGATTTTGCAAAGAAGTGAAACCATATTCTCTGTATTCTCAGAGGGCACATGGTGTTTGTAAAGATAGCCCATAGGGTACACCGCCAAGCTTCAAAGAAACTTGGCAAAGGCCATAGAGTTGTGCACAACAAAACAAGAGACACCACAAAAAAAGCTTGGAGCTGGAGCAAGGGTTAATTAGTTGTTTAAACTGTTGAAATTCTAAAAGTGGAAGTGGAATATTCCAAAACATCTGTATATGAAGATTTATGGATTTTGTATATCTCAATCCTTCCTGTGGTGTCAAATGTCACTTAGGGCATGAATATGAGTCCATCCTCCATGTCTATTCTGAGCTGTTCTTTGTGTGTGCTCTGTGTTGTCAGATCCCATAAGTTTTCTGTCTCTGAGTAGTGTTCAGAGGATTTTCAGTGGACTTTGGTTTCTGTGTAACTGCACAGTAACAATGTGCAGCTACAAATATGAAACCACAGAAGAGAACTTATTTTAATGGAAGAGGCATGAAGTTTTATTTGCATTCCAAGTAGATCATCTCAGCTGTTCGTACAAAGTGAGGTTTAGATTCTGAGTGTTCCAGATCAGCTTTTCAAACAGTGAACCAGTCAGTGGACCCATGAACACTGAATTAGAAAAGGCATTGTCTTTATCACCATGCCTCTCACAACCCAAAATTACCTCCACAGGCTGCTAATCTAAGTATAGCATACCATCAATTTATCATACCTACGATGGCACTCAAAAACCATGTTGATGGGTGCTTTGTAAATTGTGTAGAACAGGAGTTCTCAAACGTCATTGCACGTTCTGACAACAAAAATCCTACATGACCCCAGGAGGGGGGACTGAAGCCAAAGCCCATCCACCCCCTGCCACCCTGGGCAGAAGTCAGGGGGTGGCGGACAACCCAAAGCCCAATGGCTTCAGCCCCAGGCAAGGGGCCTGTAACCTGAGCCTCACGGTCCAGGGTTTCGGCTTTGGCCCCAGTTGATAGGGCTCAGGCTCTGGCTTCCATTCCAGGCCCCAGCAAGTCTAAGCAGCCTTGGCCACCCCATTAAAATGGGGTCACAGCCCACAGTTTGAGAACCACTAGTGTAGAAAGATAAATATCTTTCCATTTCACTGGTGATATTTTGATACAATCATATTGCTTCTCTATTATAATCTGTGGGATTTGAAAACAGTAACGTTACCCTTACCTTACGACTCCTAATACTGTGAATTGCTTTCATTTGGGAGAAAAATCACACAAATAAAAGAATTTGAGACATTTGAGCTTTGCGTTTGTTCCCTAAACATGGTTGTACTAATGACAAACTATTACCTACAGAATCATCATCGTGACACAATATCACTAATGATCTGTCAAGCAAATGATACAGATATGATAAGATGTCCAGCCGAAGGGTGGTTGGGTGGGATATTATTCCTTATTTTCCCCTTATATTTCTGCCCTGGATTTGCTATGCTATGGATTCAGCAAGCAGCAATGAAATGTACTGCCCAGAGGATATAAAAATCCTAAAAAGTCACAGCCACACTGTAGATAGCTTTTCTTTTTATAGACACCACCCCTGGCTAATTTGGAATGAATACAAAACACTAGGAACATATTGTAACTTGAGCTTTCCCTGAGGATTTCCCTGCTGCCTTCCACTAACCGCACTTGTCCCAGTTTTATCATGGTTTTTTGACAATAGATCACTGTGGTGTACAGCTTGCAAGGTGTCAAATACACTCTAATGCTATGCATGGTATCCATTAGCTTTTGCCATGTTGTTATTGATGTGCTGTACATAACCTGAATTATAGACAGCAGTTCAAAAACTCTTCAACGAAAATGCAGGTGGTTTGTAATAACTTAATTATTCTACTCCAAAAGTTCCAGAGAACAGAGACATGAGCCTAAATTCATCGCAGGCCGTTTCATGACCAGTGGACCAGTGTGTTTCATAGACAGGAAACACATATTTGTTGTCACCAGTAAATTTGTTCTTCATGTGTTTAAATAACTTTGTTCCACGCTCACACTGAACCATGCTGGACTATCCTATTCTTTTGGAGTGAAGTTCATCACCAGGCATAGGGCCACCACAAAGTCAGTGTACCACTTAAAACTCATCCTTAAGCATCTAAAACACCCCTAAGTCCTTAAAATAGGGATTAAGTGGGACTGAAATTGTGGTAGCGGGTGAAGTGGAACTAAAGTATGCTGCTACTGACCCTCTGCATAGGGGTGTATTTCACCTTTGAAGTATAATGTACAGGACAATTAGGCTTGATTATTAACCAAATAATAGCAAGTTTTAACATTGCTTGTCATATTGTTATGAAAAGCAGAAAACACAAGTGTCTAACCTCCCTAAACCATTCACAAAACATGTTCATGGCTGCTAGCCATAGCAAGTGTTGAAACGCTCTCATTGACTTCTGAACAGGAGCTGCACGATTTTTCCTTTCACTTCTTCTGTGAGAAAGGTGCTACTTCTGATGACTCAGATGCCAGGCTTTGCGGTGGTAGTGATGAATGGTGTTGATGATGATGATGCCTGAAGGGGAACACCTGAAAAACTTGCTAATCAAGTCAGTGTTCCTCTTTGTGGTTTAAATGTTCTCACATTTGCTTAACATAGGCTCCAGGATCAAAACATATTTGAGTTTATAATTGTTTTATAGCTCAACCGAGTGAGGAAAATGAAACAACAGGGACTAAACTGGGAAATTAAAACAAAACTTTTACTTGAAATTTACATTGTAATAAAAGAGTTTGCACTAATTTGTATTACACTGCCTTATTGCAGAGCTCCTTTATAGTGGTATTTGTTTTAGATACTTTAGTCCAAAAATTATATATAAATATGAGACGCCTGCAACATCTACTCCAGCCCTATTATTTAACTACTGAAGTCTTTACAATAAACGTATCTTCCTCCAGGGAGATCCCATGGGACAGAATACATTTTGAATAGCATCTTTCACACAAGTTGAATCCAAAAACACTTTACAGAATTCAATAAGACACTTAAAGTAGATAGAGAAAGACTTTGAGGCATATAGGCAGGAGAGGAAGGATGTCTTGAGCTAAACATTCAGCTGGTGCAATCCAGCTTAGCACCATTGTCAGCAATGTTCCCATTATTTTTAAGATTTGAAAAGAGTTGGAGAGCTGACATGATAGTGAGATCTAGGAAAGCTATTCCAGATCACAGAAGAAGCAAGGCAAAGGAGAAGGCTGTCACACTAAAAATGGCCTGCCTGTAAGCAATGGGAAGAGTGGAAGCAAGTGGTAGATGGGGTTTAATGGGGACTTATTTGTGGGACAAAGGGAAGCTGTGTGTTCTGCTAGTTGTTTATTTTTTCTCATGCTCTTATAATTTCTGACAGGGGCACTAGAACACCAGATAGGCCCCTTTTTATTTTTGAATACACAGCTGTAGAAATAAAATAATATACCAAAAAAAATGAAGAAAGAAGGGAAGGTCCTAGAAGGAGATACAGTTCTTGAAGTCGGCAAGGGAAAAGTCCATAGATGTTTAAAAAAAATGAGGGCAAATTTTACGTAGAT
This sequence comes from Dermatemys mawii, assembly GCA_007922305.1. Classification (NCBI taxonomy): domain Eukaryota; kingdom Metazoa; phylum Chordata; order Testudines; family Dermatemydidae; genus Dermatemys; species Dermatemys mawii. Next base: position 51,401,439 of record ML677334.1, read on the forward strand.
CTTGGAATGAATGGGGTACCAATACAGCTGTGTGAGGATGGGAGCATGCTTCTGTGTGGATATGAGAGAGCAAGCAGCAGTATTCTTTATCTGCTGGAGTTCAGGCAGTTGGACCTATGGGAATCCAAACAGAAGGAAGTTGTTATAGTCAAGGTGAGAAAAGATCACAGGCAGAAATGAGCATTTTGGCTGAGTTCAAAAATGAGGCAGTGGTATACATGGGCAATGCTGCATGAGTAGTTATAAGTAGAGCTGGGCAAATAACTGATTCTTCTGTTTGATGGCAGTTCCAAACAAATGGAAAAAGAAATCTGGTTTGGGTCAAGACAAATCCAATTTTTTTTGAATATTCAGTGAATTGAAAAACAACAAATTTATTTTGGGTCAATCAAAATATTTTGCCTGACCTGAAAAATTTTGTTTCTGCACATTTTCTGTGCATTCACTACATGGCCAGAGTGGTGTTGCTACCATCGCCCTTATATGTGGCAAACCCAAGTTCAAATCTCTATTCTGGAGCAAGGATTTGAATCCAGTGCTCTCCCTTTCCAGGTGACTACTTTAACCATCTGCCTATCAACTGTTTTAGGGTGGGTCTTACTCAGTCTCTTCTGCTGAAGTCATTCCATTTTGTATAAATAATTATGTATTCACTGGAACAGGGACTGGAAACTGGGTTTTTCCCCATCTCAGGTGAGTTGCTCTTATCATTGAGCTTATATGAAAGGCTGCACCTCTACCACCTCCTCATTTGGCCGTGTTGTGAATGTTGTCTAAGTCATGCAAAAAAGTGGGCCAAACCATTTGGCAAATTTGTCAAATTCATTAGTAGTTCCAAATCAACCGAAATATCCTTTTCAGCGAATAAACTATTTGCCTAAATTTTTTTGCCCAGTTCTAGTTAGAAGCAGATTTAATTTTGTTTTCAGATGTCACTTTTGGGATTTATATTTCTTTTAATATTAACAATGAAGATGTAACACACTAGTCAAGTAGTGTTTGATGAATGTCTGAACGTCATTCATGACCACCACCACCAAAGATTTGTGTGTCAGACACAACTCCCACTTGACAGACTAATACTGAAGGCTTAGCATGCATATTGATCCCAGCAAAAGAATAAAAAATAACCCATTGGGAAAACTGATTAATTTATTCCATTCTATTAAGAATTAGAATTCATCAAAGAAGGCAAATGCAACAGATGTTATTTTTCTTTCCAATTTGATTCAGAAAGTGAAATGGAAATTAAGAAAATGGGAAGGTGATGATGAAACTGTGTCAGAATGAGTAATTGTGGGGCCAAAGAGATCTAGAGAAAAGAAAACATGACTTTAGATTTCTCAATTCAGCCTTCATTTTCACACATATAATCCTTAGTTGCTGTCTATCAGCCAGAATTGGAATCTGCCTCTTCATTTGGTCATTTAAGACCTGCAAACAATCCAACTTTAGCCCTAGAGTTGGGCTGAAAGCTCGTTACTCTCCTTGCAAACAAAGTACAGTATCAGAGAAGACTGTCTGAAAGATCAACTGGAAGGCATTCTTTTGGTCATTACTCAACAGGCAGTAAGTGACAGTGAGATAGCAGGGCTGAGGTTTCCCTCACTCCAATCCTTTTTAGAACTAGTTCAAAGCACCTGCTGCTGCTTGACCTGCTTCCTTTATTTGATCCTTGTATCATCCTCAATTTCATGTTGGAACTTTCTGCTGTTGCCACCAAAAATGAAATGTAATCATGAACATGCATTAGAAGGGGAAAAGAAGAAAACTGGTCTTGTGTTTAAAGCACTGGACTTCTCAGTGTGGAGAACTGGGAAATATTTAGATTAGTCTTTATAAACATCTTATACCTCTCAGTGTATTTGTGTGAGATTAGCCTGCCTGAAAACACAGTTATATCAAAAATGGTTGTTAAATGAAACCAGGCAGGAAAAATAAAATTATGCCCTAGATAAGGACCATCACCCTCAAACAATAGCCAGGATTACAGCTCTGAAGAGGGACTCCTTAGTCTCAAACCTAGCAACAGAGCTGTTTGGCCAAGCTGAGAAAAGAGAGATGAAAAGACAGAGATATGTTAAAAGGTGCTGCTGGCAGAACAAGAAGTGAGCTCATCTGGGAGCTGACAGCATGATTCAGGCTGACACAAGGACAGCCTGGGAGTCATGGATCTGCAGTAAACAGGCTACAACTTGGTGCCCAATGATAATGGGGGGCAGGGCACCAATGCTAAGTCGTGTCTACCTATGGGCTTAAGGGGAATGCCAAACTTGGGTAGGACAATGTGTGTGGGGGACCCATTGTTGTTTTAAATCTACTTCTTTAAACACTGTGAATCTTTTGGGGCTAATCAGAATAAATCAGACTGCTTTGGAGAAGTTGTTTCCATGTCACTGCATATTACTCACCACAGGTTCTCTGAAACTCAGATTCCAAGTCCATTGGCCTTCTAAGTTACATGGTGGGTAACTAGGGAGGTTTAACCCAGAGACTCAGCTGGAGAGTGGTTGGCTTGTGGGATCCCACCCCAGAGAAAAGTGGAAGTGGGGGCTTGTCAGTTGGAAGGGGTGCACTCAGGGGACTGGAAAAGGGGTCTCAGGAGGGGCTGCCTACCCAGGGACTGTGAAACTCAGAGTGTCAGGATTCAAATTCTTGGCTCTGCCACATACATCATGTGTGACTCTGGGAAGGTATCTTAATCTTTCTGTAGATCTATTCCCCATCTGCACTATGAGATATGTTATCTGCCTTGTCTATTTACACTGTAAGCTTTTTAGGGCATGGACTGCTCTTACTATGTGTTTGTACAGTAATTAGCACAGTAGGTCCCAATCTTGGTTGGGCTTCTACATATTACTGTAATCCATATAGTAGTTATAATAATAATAATAATACTATATTCCTTATAAAGCACCCACAAGAGATTGTGATCCTTTATAAAACACATAGCTAGGCAAGGTCCCTAAGGATTTAATGCACTAAATAAATGCAGAGTTCAATGAAGAGACACAATAATGGAGAAAGAAGATTCATAAACGATCATCAGGGAAAGGCCTGATGGGAAAAAAATGTAGCCCTAGGAGTATCCATTAGGCAGCTGAAGTTTGGTAATTGTAATCAAGAGGCAACATTGTTATCAAAGCTAGCTTTCAGAGGATATCAGCCCCTGCTACTAGCTGTGTTTCATTCCTATACCAATTCAGCAAATATTTATTGGTAATGAGGCAGAGCATTTTTCCTATTTGTATATCTTTTAATTAAAGACTGTATCATAATGGATATACATGAGGTGGCTGAATAGAGCTGGTCAGAATATTTGTGATTACATGAAATTTCTTTCAAACCAAAACATTTTGTAGTTTCAGTTTCAGTGAAGTTTTTGCCAGGAAGGTTTTTTGGATCCAGGGATCTCTGATCAGAAATGACCAGAGACAGACAAAAATTCACACTTTCTGACCTGGTGGTTAGAACACTGGCCTGGCCAGGTCCCTGTCTGATTCCAAGTGATCCAGTTGAAAATTTCTGGTGATTCAGTCAGAGCAGAGATGTTGGCATGGGTGTCTCCCATTCCAGGCCAATGCCCTGATTTCCAGGCTCTACAGTGTGAGAGTCTTTCTCTCTCTAATCAGAGAGATTGAGCTCTGCGCCCAAAAAACCTTCCCAAATCGTAAAGCTTGGGTTTCGGTCCAAAAACAGATACTTTGAAGAAGGTCCATTTTCACACAAATGTTTGAAAGGTTTTTGTTTTCATTCCAATATGGAAGGAGAATAAACTGTGAAACCTGGAGAGCTGTCATAAAACGGAATTGTCATTGTCTAGGCAGCTCTAAGGTTTACATTAGGTTGTCTGGGCAACCTTAATGCTAGCAAATTCTATCTTTTTAGTGCCTGATTTTGCAACCTTAATGTTCTTTCAATGTAATGTTTTCCAATGTTATATTGATAGCCATATCTGGATCTTCATTCCAGATCATTTATAGGATAAATTCTTTATCATTTACAGGATAGGATCTGTGCTATTCTGGTCCTTGAGCTCATACTGCTATCTTTCCCAGGACTGGAATCACTGTGTTCACTATACTAATGTACAATAACACTATCTTGGATGTCTTGATAATGTATTTCAGATGTGCTCTGCAAAATAGAACCAAATGTGAGCAGGACTCAGATGCCCTAACAAAACATGTTCTAGCATCTTATGGGCTAAATGCCCTAAATGCTGCATTAGCATTCTTGTAAGATATAGAGCAAAATTCTCATCTGGTGCAACTCAACTCAAGTCAGTAAAGTTACATCAGCAGATAATTTGGCCAACATTGCTTTAGAGTATTAATGCAGAATACTGAAGTACTTTTTTATAAAGCCTGTGTATGTTTAATGCAGGTTGATGCCCTCTTTGATAAGGTACAAATCAGCATGTGGTCAATCACCATCGCTTTGATTATTGTTTTCCTTTTCTTTAGCCATCTGCCTGTTATGGGTTTTTAGTGTGCAAGGTCTGAATGGCAAGAACCATGCTTTATCTGTGTACTCTCTTTCCCCTGCTCCCTTCAGTACTGTGTTGGGCTCACTGAATCTAAAATACTGATTTCCGTTGTTCACACTGTATGTGGATAAAATATTATTGTCTGTGGAAAGATAGTCCTGTGTTCTGAAGCTCATGACAACTCTTTAGTTCACAAAAACAAGAAATTAACTGAATGTCAAGGATTAACAAGAAATTAATATCAAACTCTTCCACTGCATCCTGACTTATCCACTTTAATACTCAAACTGATCAAAACTATAAAAAAATAAAAATATTAACAAAGAACTGTTGACTTTTGCAAAAGTTTTTCATTTTACGTGATTTCATGGAACATGTTTAATTGAAATACTGGCTTTCAGTAAACAAAACAAATTCAATAACCATTTTGATAACATTTTCTATAAAAAGTGTGACTAAAAATTTCACCAAAAACTCATGAAAAATGGGTCTATTTTTAAACCTGCAACCAGGATCTCTGGCTTTTGGGCAGCAACAGGTGTGCCTACTCTGACTTAAAGAAGGGCTAGGTGGAAAACAGCAATTCCATTTCATTGAAAAATTCAGTTTTCGTAGGTTTGGTTCTGAATCTCAGCTAGACCAGATTTGAAAATCTTGAAATCCCGTGGGAAACAAAATGACTGTTCTTCACCCAGCAATACTGTTAATGTATCTTTTAGACCAATGGTTCCCAAACTGGGGTTCTTGAACCCCTGGAGGTTTGTGAAATGTTACAGGGGGTTCTCAGGAAAAAAATTCCCTAATGACAGACAGAGCTGTTCCTAGGAACCCTGGCAGCACAGGTCTGGCAGCCTGAGCCCCTCGATTTCCAAGAGCTAAGCAGATCAAAGCAAGTGTATCTATCACACTGAGGAGATTTAAACTTCGAGACTCCTTATCAGAACTGGAGAAGGAGGTGGATATTTTTTGCTGTTTTTAAAATTAAATAGGTAGCTAGTATTGTTTTTAAAATTATAATGAAGAACAAGTTTTAAGCTTTGTTGTAACATGCATTGTTTGCCTGGTCTGCTCAAGACCTGAAATGAATGCTTGTGTAGGAGGAACTCTTTGAGTTGGCTTCTTAAATATCTTCATGCTGTTTCACAGCAGATACTCCTTAATGAAACATAAGAGCTTTGTCTTATAACAGGCTTATTCAAAGTGATACAAGCCAGAAAAGTGAGATTTTAGAAGTGTTGCCATTTTCATAATGTAATAAAAATACTGTAATGATAAATAATAATAAATAGTGTGTAATGAGAGTGTCATAAAACAAATGTATATTTCCAGGATCACTGTTTTTATAATTTATACTCAGGTAAAGAAGAAAATCCCTGGAAATATTCATTTTTAGGAGGGGGTTCACGAGACTTGACATTTTAGTGAAAGGGGTTCACAGGTTGTTAAAGTTTGGGAACCACTGTTTTAGATTGATCTTTTATGTGTCTGTTGTACAAACTTGAGTCTATTGTACTTTCAGTGCCTTACTAAATAGTAAATAAAATAAATAATACATTTCAGATGTATAACTAGTATATGCTGCACTACAAATATTTTAGCAAGCAGGAGATTGTAACTACAGTGATTTCCAGATGGGAGAAAAACATTTTGGGAAAAAGTAGTTTAATTTTGAAAGACTGATTATTTTTCTAAAACCCATTTAGCTGCTTATTTCAGTCCTTCTGGTATCACTGCCTTTTTTAATCTGTTGCTTTTTAAAAAAATCTTTTATGAATTTGTTTTTTTAATTAAAGAAAATGTTTGCTGCAAGATTTTGCTGCACGTTATGAAAGCTCCACAGCTAATTAAAAGCTGGTAGTTTCTAGATTAACTTGTGAGTACCTACAGTGATGGAAATTGCCTCCTTAACAATATTATTGACTGACAAAGCAGGTGATGACCTGCTTGTATTTCCTGAACAAGTTCATTAGTTTGTCCTAATGGCTATTGCAGGTAAACACTGATATTTCATTATCAGGCTGCCTACAGAACAGCGAGCTAATAAAAAAATCCCTTCAGCTAACTGAGGATTCTAGTATGGCCAGTCTGACTCATTCTTAATCAATAGATTTATATCAGACAGCTGCCATTAATAACTATTAGAGCCCTGTTTGAGCTCCAGGATCAGACATCTATATCCTTAATGTTCAAAATAAGATATTATCAGTCTAAAAGATTAGCAGTTTAGGTAGTGATAATTTAAACCTTTTCTGTCTGCATCTTTCAATGGACATCACTTAATGTAAATGTTCTATCCTGCCAGCTCACTTTTTTTCTATTCAATATGATGAAAGACTTTTGGAGTCTTTAATACTAATAATCAGAGAGGTAGCCATGTTAGTCCGGAATTGCAGAAGTGACAAAGAGTCCTGTAGCACCCTAAAGACTAACTAAAGTTAAACTAAACTAACCTTTAGTTAGTCTTTAAGGTGCCACAGGACTCTTTGTCACTTCTTTAATACTAATGTTTCCATTGAGTGTTTTGGTCCGGTATACTTGGAAATGACTGTCTCATATAATATTGTCTGGTAGATCAAGCATAAATCTTAGGCAAGCAAGTGCATCAACACTTTTCATGTTAACAGAGGACTTGATGACTAATAATGCACTGAAAAGGAATCTAAATTCCACCACCAAATTGAAAGGAGGATTGGGGTTATTTCCAAGATAGAATAATTTATCCCTCTCTAGATGCTGCTTCATCATGTGATAGACAGAGATGACTTTATCCTGGGAGCTCATAAAAATATTTTTGAGGAGCATTTCTTTTAATTGGAATGCTCAAATTTTGACTAAATGTTAAATATTTCTTAAGAGAACTTCATGCACCCTGCCCCATTTCAAATGAACCTTTGCAATTTATTTTCCGGTCATGTGACTTAAGGTCCAGTTTCTCTGGCTACAGCCCCATTGATCTCAATAGAGTTTGGTCTGCAGCCAAAGAGAATTTGGTTGTAAACCTTTCCTTCTTACAAGTTTGTTTACTAAGTAGCATTGCCTATTTGCTTCATTTTGTTTTTAATATATTATTAAATGGGAAAACAAATGAATAGATGCCCTACTTTCTCTTCCTTCCTTAGTGCAAGCAAAGTATCCTTTCCAATATCCTGGTGTATAGATAAGTGAGGGGGGAATTTACATGTGAGCCCCCATATTAACAGTTTACTAGTGGATGGCTCAGCAATTGGTGAATGAACTGTTTTGCATCTAGGTCAGAAGTTCAAATCCCCATATGGCATTGGATACACACATGACAAACTTAACTTCTGTTTTTCTGCTAAACAATGTTTCATTTATTGTTACCTCATCCTCCCAACTCTCTCTCACCTGTTAGTCTGCTTCATCTAGCAGTTGGGCCTGTCTGACATTTATCTCTCTGGGCTGGGCCTGTCTTCTTAGTTACACTTTGTTACTTGTGTGTACTATGTGTCTCTGATCCTTCTTTGGGGTTTCTGGCTCTTGCAGTAATAAATAACAATAATAGTAATTCTGAGGAGAATTTGAAAGGCAGACTCTCAGGGGACACATCCTCTTCCAACATACAATCCCCCACCCACTCCTGAATGAAAAAAATAGTCAGTTCTGTGGTTCACTAGAAAGGACGCTGTGACTTCTGGATGTTTTAGGACTATACTTTGAAAATCACGAGTCCATGGAGACTGAACTATCCTCTTGCCTCTAGAGATGATTCCTCCAATTCAAGGTGGAAGCACACTAGTAGAGCAGACTGGGCAGCTAGTGCTGTTTGTGCTGTAACTGTTTTGCACTCTGCAGTTTTCACTGGTCCCAATCTGCCATATTTCATAAACTCACTTTAAACATTTTAGCAGCCCTCTGTAAAAGGGTTTACATTTTCATTTAGGCCCCAAGTTTTTTTTCCAGCTGGAATACGTGCAACTTTCTTCCAAGTATAATTATTTGGAACAGGTATTTAGAGATCATTACTGCACAATATGGTTCAGATCTTCAGCTGTTGTAAATCAGTTGGGGGTAAAATCCACTCTAGCAATGGAGGACCTAGCCCTATAATTGTACCAGTGAATCTTACCATATTTCTTAGATAGCTCTTATCCTAGCATTTGAAAACTCCAATCCCCAGAATCTCTCACTATACAGTACAGCTCAGGAGGGAATTATATAAGTTATAGTTTTATTATTTTTTGTGGTAATACGCAACATGAGACAAAAGGTGGACTGCTATGCTTTTCCCACGGGAGGTGGGGGGGGGGTAGGGCAGGGGGATGATATTGAGTTCTTTATTACTTTGGAACTTTTGGGAGTATAACCATTTAGAATATATGGAGAAACAACAAGTGACTTTAATTAATCCGTGATTAACACAACAGCTGACTAAAATTGAAAGAACATAATGTTCCTTTATAGGAACACAAACAAAACAAAAATTCTTTTAAGGTGATCATTCTCTTTTAGGTTTGAGGAAAAAAGGAATACAAACCTTTTTTTAAAAAAAGGAATATAAATATAAAAAAGGAATATAAATATAAAAAAGGAATATAAAAGTTAAAAAAAATTACAAGGGGATGGTCATGAAGGAAGAGGAGAATCAGACTTTCAAATGGTAAATTAAAAATCTTGGAGGCTTTGACATTATAAGAGGTGCAAGATTAAAATTAAAAATTAACACTGAAAAATGCAAGTTAATATTTAATTCATTTAAAGACAGAGTTTTCTTAAACTGCTGCTGATCTCATTGAAAGCACTTTAAAAAAACCTCACAACCTGCAAACTAGACAGTGTATCAGCTGCACCCATCAGGGAGACAGAAACATACTGTTCATCCACTTGCAGAAAAAAACAACAACATGATATAATGCTTCTGCAATGAGCTCTGTCAGGCAGAGCGTCATCAGTCTGACAGGGGCAGAGGGGCCTGCATGCATGGATTTCATTGCAGACTCAGAGCCATTAGAGAATTGGGCCCAGACCACAAGTCAGAATCCAGGTATGGATTTAAACTGCCCCATGGCTTGGCCAGTTGTGACTATACAATTGCAGGGTTCCACTTCAGGACCATTTCTGCTTTAAGCAAGTGCTGACTTAATCCAAATGGCTGAGCCAATAAAAAGACTTAATCCCATGGGGGGAAATAAATCAGCAGCTGGTAAAACTGTTTTTTTTTTTAAATCAAGATTCCCCTCTAACTCAGGAACAATAATTTGAAACTAGCATATATATTACACAACACGGCCAAGATTTTCTTGTCGGGAAGGGTCAAACAATGTGACGACTAAGTACAAAAAGGCTTGCAGGGAGCCAGAAGGAGAAGAGAAATTTAATTTATTTGTATGGCGAGTGTTCTACAAAAGGACAGTCAGATGGACAGAAGCATTCTGAAGCTTTCACAACTTTAACAAGCTCGATTTTTAGCTATGTCTGGGGTAAAAAATGTGAACCTTTTACTTTTAACTGAAATCCAAAGACAGCATCCTGGAGACATCATTAACGAGCTGGAAAACAAAAACAAAGCCAAATAAATAGACACAATCTTACTCAGGATTAATGCTGGGATGATATATTTAATTTCTGCTAGAATATGGAATCTATTTTTAGTTCTGGTCTCCCATAATTTAGCATTAAAAATAAAACTAATCAGAAATGTAGATTATCCTTTTGATCAGCACTGCTTAATAAAATAAACAAACAAATAAATAAAAAGGAAGGAAGCCAGACAGCAACATTTCTTAAGGCTCATTGTGGTCAATCTTAACACACTTCATTTTAATGACAAAAACCTTGCCAAGATTTAAAAGGTTCATATTCCAAGTGGAATTTGGCAAGATGAACACAAAAGATGGAGTGATGAGGTAAAGACCTCAGAAAGGAAACTTTTCATCTCCAGTACTGAATGATTAAAATTGAGAAATGCACAGTTCACCATGTGAAAATAATGTTAGTGGTATATAAAAAGCACAAGCAAAAGAGAAGACAATTCACGCACTGACAAATATTGATTTTTAAATGAGTGATAAACAAACATTGAATGAGATCTATTGTTAGTGATAGGTAGTTTACTTGTCTACTCCTTCTAGAATAATAAAATGTCTAACTCCAGCAGAAAAAATATATTTAGGATATTAAGATTTCAGTGCACTGTGACTCAGTGGTACTTTCAATACATAAAAATATCCAATCCAAATTTGCTTACTTTGAATAGTCTATCTTTTACCAGCTAGTTATGCTTCCTAGGCATTCAAACAGGGCATATTCTTGAGACGCAGTCTTCTCCCAGCCCCATGTTCTCCCCATGGGAGACTTTTCCTCCTGACTTTTAATACGGCTACTTTTCTTCCTGACCAAAAATGGAATGAATGATTTCCTGAAACTGTGTTAACATCACTTCTTTAATCAACGACCCAACAGGGGAACAAAAGAGCCATTGACCATATCCAGCAGAGATCAACAGTGTCAAATGATGCTTGAGCCTCTGAAATGTCTGGTGAGTGCATTAACTTCTAATCACCTGAGGGTAGTCAATGAAAATTCATAAATAAGACAAGGAAGATTTTGTAGCACCTTAGAGACTAACCAGTTTATTTCAGGGCATTCATCACCTTGCAGGATCCCCATTTATGGGCTTCCTAAGCATTAACACCTTGTGTAACTCATGGAGAAGGGCTGCGTCCTCTATTAGAACCAGTGGTTGGAAGAGCAGTCCAGGGAGTAGCACCACTCTCTGGCCCTAACTTCTCCACGAACTCTGCACTCTGTCTGAATATAGTCCAGACTAAATGTAGGTAGAATGAAATTCACTAAACTGGAACTGAAGAGGCTCAGCATCTCATAGGATTAGTCAAATGGGAGCAGCAAGAGGTTTGGCTTTCTGTTTGTTTTTTAACTGGTCGTAGATTGCTCATAGAAATCCTTGTTGTTGCTGTTGTGTTTAAGACTCACACATCAATTTCAACACCGCAATGTTATTCTTGGACTTTCTAAATTGGGTAGAACTCTTCACATTGCTATGCAGCTCAGTCACACCGGCAGCAAACAGGAATCAACAGGAGGCTAACCCTTAAGAAATTGTCTGAAAATATCAGTTCAAACATACAGTTGTGGCCAGGTAGTGAAGTCTAAAAATTTTATTCACAACGCTATTTTACAGGGATTTTGAAAAACAGACATATGGGTTAAACAGGTCACTAGCGTGAAGAAAAGTCAACTGCTGACATTTGCAAAATCTGTTGCCTCATGACTACTCTTGATTCTGCTCCCAGAAGTGATGAAAAAATTCTAAAGATAAATTAATATTTACTTTTGTGTTTACATCTGACAGAGATTAGATTTTTTAAATAGTTACAGTAGGCACCACATGGATGAAATAATTCATTGATGGAAATTGGTGGGTTTTTCCAAACCTAATGCAGATTCCAAAGTTTCAGAAACTGAAGGATCAGATTCTTGGCTGGTGTTAACTGGAATAGTTCCTTTCACATCAATGGAATTACATCTATGTACAACAGCTGAATGTCTAGCTGATGTATACTTAATACAAGTCTTGGGGGGCTGCATCTTCTGTCTTTTGAAAGTTCCTAGCACATATTGGGAGTTACCAAGAACTAAATCATAAGTTCTTTGGGACAGAGACCATCATTTTGTTCTTTGTACAGCCCTTTATACAATGGGGCCTTTATTCCTGATTGGGGCTCCTATGTTTCACCACTATAAAGATGATGCATCATTTTAAAAAAATGAGTGAACAAAAAAATACATCAGCAAATAGTTTAAGTTGAAAGTGTTATCATTTCTATCAACAATTTTTCTACCTCAAAACTAAATAAGTAAACAAACCAACCAAAAAACCATGAAAGCCACTTCACTGTTTAGTCCTTTCTCCAATACAAACAAATTACAATGAGAATATTGTAAGTGGATACCTTGAATAAGAAATGGATTTTATAATCTCCCTGAAATTTGTTATCTTGACCTCTCAATATTTTATTAGATGGTGATGTTAAGGCTGGGTGGTTGTATAAATCAAACTAGGGGATAATGAGGCACAAAGGATTATATGTCAGCAAGGAGCAAGCTAGTCAGCTCCAGACTGTCTACAAGCTGGAACTGAGAAAAGGGGCAGCGGGACTTTTGTAAAGCTTCATACTGATTTTGTGATGCAAGCTGGATTTCACTGAAACACACTAAGTTTTTTCATAGCAATGTGTTGGTTTCACAAATGTTCCTTTTAAGAAACATACACGTAAGGGCGTATGCTGTGCTTTAGAAGCAAAGAGATGATTCCCTTCACCCTCCTTCATCCTTCCCTCCATGTATCATGAATGTCCTATGCTGCTCCACCATTTATCACCTATCAGGGCCCACTGCTTATTCCAGGATTCATGTCCCCTTGCATCCATACTCCTTCCTGATTTCTGATCCATCATATGATCCTAGCTTCCTAGACTTCTTTTTTCTCACTGCCACTCTCTCCCACCCCTCACAAACACACCATCTCTGCCTCAAACAGCAGGGCAAATCTGAAGAAAATCAGTTTATAATTATAAGTATTTACACGGTACATGTTTTGGACCAGATCTTCCACTGAAGTGGGTGGAGCTATGATGATCGCTCCCTACTGAAGAGCAGACCTTTTGTCTGATTTGTCTAAACTTTCCAGAAAATCTGTACCCTGGATGAAATGGAGGCATACAGGATTTCAGGAAAATGTGTTTCTTTAAGGATTGAAGAAATATATAAAGCATATAATGGAGAGCTAGCTGCATCCTTAGCTGCAAAATGACAGCTGCCACTCCTTAGTGAAATCAGAAATTCAGTTAGTAATGATAAAATATAAAAGGTTTTTCCATGTCAGTATCAAATTAAGTATCAGAATGATGGTTTTCATTTCTGTGACCCAGAGGAATTAGTGAATTTTTTGTTGGGTAAAAGAAATAAGTGCTATGGAGACTCTTCTTCTGGTGAATCAACACCAGTGTTTAGTTTAACCAACCACCTAAACTCTGAGGAAAAGGCTTGTAATGATTCTGATGGTTCTGTACAAATTTTAGATTTGTATATTAGATACTGGGACAATATTTTGCTTTGTTTCTTGCAAAGCACTATTTGCAATGAGGTTATTCAGGTTAATGCTGAGGTTAAATTAGGTTATAATGCTGAGGTTAATACTGGCATGATTTAATATTACGTCTTGTACTGCAGTTTGACTTTATAGTTCTTGTATTAATATTTTGAAAAATTGCCTTCTATGAATTTCACCCTTCCTCCTTATCTATTACATTGTAATATGATTTAAAATTAATTTTAAATAATGCTTGCTTTTTAAAAAAATGAACAACACTTTACATGCATGGTATGCATATTATCTAATGTGATGGCTGTCTTATGTAAGCACTTATGGGACCAGCAAAAATCATTTACCTCATAGAAGCTGTCTTTAACAAAACTGTGACAGACACTGAGCTGGCGAAAGTTAAGTAACCAGCAGGCTAAGTGACCTGAAATCAGCCTTTCAGAACAAATTAGAGAAATATTAAAATGGCTATCAGGGCCATTTCTTGTAGATAGTTGTTAAAACCACATTAGATAGACCAGAGTGTTTGAAACGCAAGTTGGTATTGTCAGAGAATTAGAAGTAAATAATAATTGTATTTGCCTGTGTTTACCTATATCTTGTTAGATGTTAACAATGTGATCTAATCAGCTTGGACATGCTAAACTTCTGTTCCTGTTTGTTACTATATTCTGACCTTTCAGAGCTCAAAAGGGAATATTAGCAATTAGATGAAACACGTGGTGTAATAATATCATTGTCTTAAATTCTCTTTGAAGTTTTTAGTACACTACCTGTAAACCTTTAAATAGCTAATGACCTTATGCTAATCAACGCAACTAATTACCCATGTATACATAGGAAATAGAAATTGATGTAAAACCTACACTGTATATTACCTAGTCTTCACCCAAGGAATGACCGCTGTGTTATCTGTTCAAGAGGCTACTGTAGCCTGCCAAAAATCTATAAAAGAACTCTAGGGCCATGATCCTGTCATCTCAAGTCTGTTAGAACTTTACCAGGGAAAATTGGAGTCGCAAGACTGAGGTCTCCAACTCCAGTCTGGATTAACCTGCTATTTTTTCATGGAAGAACTTAAACAGACTCTGCACATGGACTGCCTACTTGGACTATTACCTAATGAACTCATTCTGGAAGGATTTGTTACAGCTCTGCAGCTCACCATCCCCGCTTTGAAATTGACCTAAGATCTTTATTTGTATCTGTATGTATGATGATTTTTTAACCATAATAGTCCTTCTCTTTTCTTTTTAAAACAAATCTTAGTTTAGTTTATAAGAATTGACTGTAAGCTTGTAATTGGATAACATCTGAAATATTCATTGACCTGGTGGGTAATGTACTGATCTCTTGGGATTGGTATAACTTTATATATGGTGAATAAGATTTTTAAGTAATCCTCACCATGTTTGACTTGACTGTCTGGGTGAAAGCCCAGGAAGCTTTAGGGGAGTTGTTTTTTTGGCTTCTGGGTAACCAATAAGCTATTGTAGAAGCTGTTTTGTTGCTGGCTTGGGGAACTGAAGTATTAGTATAACCACCAGCTTTGGGGATTGTCTGTCCCATTCTTTGCAGCATGCCCTTATTGAGTAATCTCAGTTGCCCCCATCCCCTCAGTAAACAAGGTCATAAAAATATTTTAAAAATATGTATTGGAAGCCTGGCTGCTTAAGTCACTGAGTTCTCCTAACGCAGGTTTTACTTTCCACGGGGATCAAATTTTAAATTTACCAGGCTTCAGAGTGGTTTAAGAAAATTGGCTTCTTCTAAAACAGTTGTTGAACCCATACTTTAAAAGACATTAGAGTGAACCCTTTGATAACAGAGCAGTGAGCTTTATTTTACCAGGTAAATTAGTTGATATATATATAAAACAAGCATGTTATAAAAGGGGCAAACCAGCTTTACTTTTATAAAGGAAAATCACGTCTCCCTAACCTATTAGGATTCTTTGAGGGAGTTGACAAAAGTGGATAAAGGAAAACTAGTGGATAACACTTATCTAGGTTTTCCAAAGGCCTTTGACAAAGTGCAACACAAGAGGCTACTAAGGAAACTAAAATAATCATGTCTTGAGAGGTACAACTCTGTCATGGATAAGAAATTAATGAAGTGCAGGAAAAATGCCGAAAACTGTGGACAGCTCAGTGAAATCATCTGCAACAAATTAAAGGACCTCTTGGCCTCTCTCAAAGCCAGATGAGTTCTTTATGCAACAACTACCTTGCATATTGGGGCACTTGTATTCTAATCTGTGGGGCAGATGTGGAGGGAGGGAACGTTTAAGTGTCTAGTTCAGCAGTTTCTGTGGATCAGAGGCATTTATACTGTTTATCAGAACATTGTCCCCTTATGTTATGGTAACATTAAAAAGTTGATGGTTATACTATTGTGTTTTTATTTCAGGAATTCATGCATCTTATCTGTATAAGCTCAGAAGTTTGTCTCTCTCCCGAATGGAAGTTGGTCCAGTAAAATATATTACCTCACTCACTTTGTCTCTCTAACGTCTACTGCATACCATGCCTCCAAGGAAAAATAATCTGCTTTGTAGCAGCTTTGCACAGGCTCAGTGGAAAGATCTGATAGGGATGCAGTCACAGCTCCCCCGTTCTGCTCTGCCCAGCCCCAGTGCAAGGTAAAGCCACAATGTGGTAGCTTTAAATTATGCTGAGAATCAGGCCTAGTGTGTCAGTCAACTGGGAAAAGGGTAGTCTATTCTAGTAGTCAGAGCAGGGATCAGGCACCAAGGACTAGGGTCAGAGCTGGAGTCAGTAGTTAGAAACCAGAGCTAAGGCTCAAACCAGTCAGTAGTCAGAAGCCAGAGGTCAAAAACTGGAGCAATCAGGATAGCAGGCCAGGAGAGGGTCAAGGCAGGGGCAGAAGAAAGGAAAAGCTGAAGTAGCAGCCCAGAGACCCCCTCCCTCAAGTTCCTTGGGTAAGTAGATTAGTATGGCATGTTTCTAACGCTGCTGCAAGCATTGCAAAGCATTATGGGAGGGGTTAAAGGTGGGAGTATGGAATGAAAGATTCCTTTGCAGGTTTCAGTAGGCCAAGAGAGACAGGGAAGAAGAAAAGAGAAGCGAATGGGTTAATTTGAAAAGTCAGTTTGGCCTAGAGATAAAGAGAGAGCTGCTCTGTGTTCAAGGTCAAAACACTGCTCTACAACCAAAATGCTTCTGAAATAAATGTAGTCAAACTTTACTAATTCTGGGTCACTGAGAACGAAAATGATGCTTAAAATTGTTGATTGGCTCTCGTTTTCAAGATATGCTATTGGGTCAGTATATACGACCCTTGACATGGGAATGGCGGAGGATAAGTGAGTTATAAAGGGAAGGGATCTCAATTTAAACCAGAAATCACTAAAATACATCTTTAACTGGATCTATGAATAAATCTATGACTGGGATTGGTCAGTACTTGCTTTTTAGGCAAAACAATAAATGATGCAATCTGAAGCTGGTATTGCGTCATACATGATATGAATTGCATCATGTTATTGCTAGAAGTCATGGATGATGCAATCATAACGAAGCTTATATCACTCTGCTGAACAAATTGCCCTATCTCAGCTCTAGAAATCATACAGTGTCGTGCTCTCTTATTTGTCAGTGTTTGATTTTGCAAAGGGACACATTTCTGTTTAGCCAAAGTGAGCAGAGATGCCTCGTACTTGTGTGAACAATGCAGATAACTTCTGCTATGTTTGTGGTGAAGTGACTTTTGCATCACAAAAGCGCAGTATAACCACTATGGTTAAGAAAGCCTATCACCTTTATTTTGGCTGCAAAATTGGAGATCAGGACAAGAGGTGGGCCGCACACATATGCTGCAACACTTGTGCAACAAATCTTCGCCAGTGGTTGAACACGAAAAGGAAATCTATGCCTTTTGCAGTGCCAAGGATTTGGAGAGAGCCAACAGATCATACCAGCAATTGTTACTTCTGCATGGTGCCTCCAGTTGGGAAAGGTGTGTCAAAGAAGAAAAAGTGGACTGTGCATTATCCAAACATTCCATCACCTATATGCCCAATACCCCACGGAGAAGGACTGCCGGTTCCTGATGCACCGGAATCACTCTCACTTGAGTCAGACGAGGAAGAGGAAGAGGATGAAACTTCTGATACTGAACCATCAATGTCACAGGACCCACATTTTCTCCTATCCTCCTCTTCTGAACCACACCTCATAACACAAGCTGAACTGAATGACCTTGTCAGGGATTTGGAACTACCCAAGAGTAAGGCAGAGCTGTTGGGCTCCAGACTACAGCAGTGGAATCTCCTGGCAGGTGATGTTAGGGTTTCCATGTTCCATGACCGTCAAAAGGATCTTGTCCCATTCTTCTTCATGGAAGGTGATCTTGTAGCCTGCAACAACATTGATGGTGTGATGTCAGCCCTCAACATCGTTCACGATCCAGATGAGTGGAGACTCTTCATTGACTCATCGAAGATGAGTCTTAAAGCTGTTTTGCTGCATAATGGCAATGTTTTGCCATCAATTCCAGTTGGTCATGCAGTCCATATGAAGGAAACCTATGACAACATGAAACAACTTTTGAGGTGCATAATCTATGACCAACATCAGTGGCAGCTTTGTGGCGATTTGAAGGTTTTTGCTCTCTTGCTTGGTCTGCAGACTGCATACGCAAAGTAGTGCTGTTGTCTCTGCGAATGGGATAGTCGTGCAAGAGATTCCCACTACATCAAGAAAGATTGGCCACTCCAACAGTCATTGGAGCCTGGGAGAAAAAGTGTTCAGCATCTTGTTGAACTTGTTGAATCAAGGAAGATTTTGTTACCACCCTTATACATCAAGCTGGGTCTGATGAAGAACTTTGTCAAGGCCATTGACAGAACACAAGCAGCTTTCAAGTACCTCCATGGAAAATTTCCAAGGTTAAGTGAAGCTAAAATAAAGGAAGGTGTCTTTGTTGGTCCTCAGATTCGTGAACTTCTTCGAGATGATGCATTTGACCATGCACTGCGTGGCAAGGAAAAGACGGCATGGAAAGCCTTCCAGTCAGTGGCAATACATTTTCTCGGAAACAACAAGGCAGACAACTACAGGTTGTTGATGGAAAACTACTACAGGAAAACAACTACAGGTTGTTGGTGGAAAACCTCCTCAAGGCATACAAAAGCCTTGGTTACAACATGTCACTAAAGATACATTTTTTGCACTCTCATCTAGATTTTTTTCCACCGAACTGCGGAGCAGTGAGCGACGAGCACGGCGAGCGATTTCACCAGGACATTGCAACAATGGAGAAACGCTATCAGGGCAAATGGAGCCCATCAATGCTTGCAGACTATTGCTGGACCGTGACAAGAGATGCTCCATTTAATGAATACAAGAGTCAAGCCAAGAAGTGCCGAGTAGACACTGAATAGGACTAAACTATGTACATAATAGTTTTTTGCCTTTTGTTTCATAATACATTTTATTTATATAACCTTTTTGCTGATTTTTAAAGTGTTACATAAACAGGACAGGTGAAATATTATCATGTAAAGCAACCATAAACACATGAAAAGACCCAGGTTTACAATTTATGATTAAAACTCTACTATGTACACAATATACATAGACATAAAATGTAAAAACTTAAATATCTTAGAAATAGTAGCCAATCAGTTGTTTTAATTTTCATATTTGAATTCAGCACATCAAAATACATAATAAATATCACATTTTATCTCTGAAGCAGACAACTTCTAAAAAATTGTAGACCAGTGGAATCAACACAGATCATGCCAAGAACCAAAAAACTGCTTTCAGCCCCAGCTGGCTGTGAAAAATATAGACAGAATCAAAACAAAATGCAAACGCTACAGAAAGAAGTGAGACCGATGAAGGCCAGCAAGAGAAAAACAGTGTGCCTTTGTGACCCTGAAGTCGGTGTGTTTTGGGGAAGCTGAAGAAGCCACAAAAGTTGGTATGGACTGGAATACTGAACAAAGATCTCTGAAGGGGACAAAAAAACCCTTCCAAGGGCAGAAGAAAGTTGGAGATTTTGCGGCGGACCTCTGGAGAACCTGTGCACAGGATAACCTCCCACTCATTTTTTCCCCCTCTCTCTCTCCTCTGAAGCTCATGGCATTTAAATCTTCAGCGTTTACTTGTATATCCTTCCATATCTTTAAAAATTCAATGTAATTTCCACACTCTTCAACAGCTGGTACAATCTATGCTAGAAGGAGAGGGCAGAATCATATTATGGATCATATTATTCAGTGCTGTCAGAAGGTACTAGTATTAGTTTTTTAACATGACAGCAGAGAATGAATGTAGCATCCGCACAACGTGGGAAACTTTCCATTTGTTCAAGGAAAATGAAGAATGAAGTCACATCTTAACCCAAAACTCTTAATCAGACTTACTTTTATACTACTGAAAGCATACACAGTGCTATACATCACTTGAATTGTCACAAATGAATAACAAGTCTCTGCATCAGACAGCTTATGGGCTAAAGGCCTGAGTGGATATTATACAGAACATACAAATGCAATACAGAATAGCTTACATCAGTGACACTCAGATTGAGACTCGAGAACCACAAACGGCTCCTTAATATGTCTCCTGCATATCACTCTTCGCAGTGATATTAAAACACCATGTGCTTTAATTATTAACCAATTAGGATACCTTTAGTATGTTATTAACTAATTGCAGTTGATAATATAATAATATGTGGTCAGAATAACCAAGAAAAAAATTCATTGTTTCATTTACAATATATAGAGTATATAGTACTCACTCTCTCTCTCTCTTTTTCTCTCTCTCTAAATAGGGATAACAGATAAACAAACATTATTTATAATCCTTAAGGCAGGAAAGCTTCTTAGAACAGGTATGCTTGAAAACAGCTTCTTATCCATTAATTTGGAGGCTGTCTGAGGTGTAATGTGCACATTTCAGTATGGAATTTAGCCAAAAGAGGCCCTGACTGTGACTGGAATCATTCGGCGCTATCTTAACAACAACAATAAAATATTGATACTGCTAATGAAGACAAATAATACTATGAATATACGCAGAGAATATAATGATGGGCATCATGTAAGCATATATATATATATATAAAGAGGGGCTACATCTGTATTAAGTGCTAGTTATCCCCTTCTGTCTATCTTAGGTAATTATATGGCCTACCATACTACGGTCTCTAAGCATCTCACAATCTTTAATGTATTTTGTTTTACAACACGCCTATCAGGTAAGGAAGAGCTGTTATCCCCATTCTACAGATATGGAACTGAGGCACAGAGAAGCTAAGATCCAGATCCTCTCTTGATTTCAATGGAAGTTAGGAGCCTATGTACCTTTGAAGAGCTGGTCACAAGCCACCTGACCAAGGTCACATAGGAAGTCTGTGGAACAGGAATTGAACCTAGGACTTCCAAGTCCCTAGCTAATGTCTTAAGGCTGTATCTGAGAAGGATTTGAATGGTGGAGAGAGCAACAACAAAAGAAACTATTCTCAAATGCTTGTTCCCAATAATGAGGAGCCGACTGAGAATGCTAAAATAAATGGGAAGTTTGGAAGAAGCAATCACAAGCTTTAAACTCATCACAGATAGGAGCAGGTTCACAAGATATGGAATACAATTTGCATTTGATTACAGGAGAGCAAATATTGATGAATTAAGAAATGGAGGAAATTCAAGTGACAGTATCAAACATTTCCCTACTACTAGGTTAATAGAAATTTGTGGGACTGTATCCCAGAAATAACTTGCATACACTTTCTAATATCAGAAGCATTTCATTGTGATAATCACAGTAAATCTGATGTTGGTTTCCTATACAAAATCTGTACTATTGCATATTCTGGCTCCATTTAAATCAATAGTAAACTCCCATTGACTTCAGTCGGGCCAGGATTTCAGCCTTGGCTAGTTAGGGCTTGATTCCATCAGGGACTGACAATGGGAGCTCAGGGAACCAGCACTGCCAAGTATGCTCAGAACTTCACTGGATCAAGCCCTAAAAGAGTAACTAGAATGGGGGTGGAATATTTTCTATGAATTTTTTGAGGTAAAAGCAGTGGATTTATAAGTACCGTGACATTGGCAGACCAGTTGCCAGCTCATGCCAAGGGCTCTAGGTATCAACTGAACACAGTCAGATAGCTGGAACCAGCATGGCTCACCTGTATGCTGCTATTGTTAAAATAGGCATTAGGGTTATAAAAATGCATTTAGTGTTTAGATGTTATGAAATGCTTGTAAATTGCCACGTCTTAATCTCACTTATAATGCCTGTATCTCATGTTATAGGTAATGTTTGGTCTGTAACTGTAAATCAGGAGACAAGAGAGAAGCATTAACAATATCAGTACCTCAGGGGACTGTCTGTGACTCCATGTTAAGGCTATTGTAATGCTTGAGGAGTTTATACTTGATAACTGGTAGGTGAAACCTAAGTAAAAAACTCGCATCCAATTTGGGGTTTGTGCCCTGTTTCCCAACAGTCTGCCTGGGGTGTACCCAGGCTCTTGAGCCTGCAGGACACCTTGACAAGTATATAAAGAGAGTTTGGTCTAAAATCTTTATTGAGGTTCACATTCAATGATAATAAATAGTTGTTATAATGAATGAATTGTTGTGTTAAGATACAATGGGAAATAATCAGAAGTAGCATTTCTTCTTGAAGGTGCTGAGTGAGGCAATCCCTATAAAACTTTAGCTCCATATTTAAAAATGTGTTTAAACTGTGCTGGCAGACGACAAATACATTTGGAATTCTTTGTACATGTATTTCTTAACCTGATTAGCTTTACCTCATCACGGTTGGAGCAACATTCCCATAAAACCATGATGACAAAGCAAAACAAAACAAAAAACCTCAAAGCCAATCTGTCTCCAATCCCTTGTCCTCTTCAGGCTGTCTTTTTTTTTTGTCCCAATGTCTTAAATAAAACAGATATAGAAACAATAAAGTTTCCCGTCACAGGATTTCAAATCCCATTACAAATCTGCCTCTTGGTTCTTAGGAGCCACTCAACAATCCAATGAAAGCCTCTACTTTTTATACCTTCTCTGCTCATGAAGTGCTGGGGTCTGTTCCTGCCTTCAGGAGCCTAATATACGCCACAGCGATTAGCTCATTCTGCTGATCTGAACATGTAGGCTTTTCCTAACAGCCAGGCCTCTATGCCCGGTCATGATAACTCCTCAAAGGGCAGCGTGACAGCTCTCCTTGTTGCAAATATGCTACTACTCTTTTCCTCCTGCTTAGATGGGTGATAGGGGAAGATTCCCCAGCAACAAGAGTGAAAGTGGAGAGGAGTGGGTCACAATAGCAAGGTGTCTGGGATCCTCTGAGGAGCATGATATTGAAGGCTGTTGGAGACTGGATTTTGAGACCCACCAGGTGCTAAAGTCATAGAGCTATAGGAGCTCAGACATCTCATCTATTGTACAGGGCCCGTGGTTTCACAGCAAAGGGGTTTTCCTGCTTCCTGGTTCGGCCAATTACAGGTTATGTACATCCTAATCACAGTCATTCCTGTACAGTTACTGTTATTTTGTTCCATATCATGGGTGAGCTGTGTGTATATTAGGAAGAAATTGTAGCAAGAGATGAAGATACAGATCTTTCTGGATGTTGCTCAGATAACACAAGCCCTGAGAAAAGAAAAATGTACATGCTCTTAAACAGAGATGGTTTCACTAGTGAATGATGCTAAATTAAATTTGATTATGAGTGGGAAAAACTCTTTTTAATTACTGCACTGGTGCCAGACATTTTTATTGGTACATTCCAAGATACAGGAAGATCAAGAAAAGAGGAACTCAGGGGACGCTGCAAAATTATATAACTGAATCTGATTCTTCCTGATTTTGATTAGGAACTAAAATTAATATTCATGCTCTATCTGCTGTGGCACCTTTCCCTGTTTTGTGCATTTAAAAATGTTCTATGCCAGCATTACTACGTGAAACAGTTTTGTAAACAACCAGCATTCTTCAATGATCCTGATCACACAAGGGACAGTGCAGCTTTATGGAACCCCTGAAAAACCCTCTCCCTGCTCATTGAAATCAATGAGAGGAGCATGCTCAAAACCTTGGAGGAGGAATGTCAGGAAGCAGCAACTATTTTTAAAAGGACTGTCACATTTAAAAATCAGGAATTTTCAGATTACATCATTCAGATAGCTTGAGAGCAGTAAATCGCTGATGATGTTCATTTAAAAATAAAGTGCTTGAGCCCACTTGTCAGGATGCATAATGCAAGTTGTGCTTAAGGAATAAATTAATCTCAAATGCAATTTGAAAACAACCCATTATTCTATATAGATGTCACTGTGACTCGCGGTTTCACCCACTGTTATCTTGGAATAGTAGGTGATCTGTTTGCATAGAAGATAATATTCAGACATTTGAAGCGTAAGTTTTTAATAATGTAAAATTCACTGAGCCCTAAAATAAAGTAATAGGGCATATTCATAGAAGCGTCCTATACCTGACGTTGCCCAGGTATTTTGATACCTCACTTGAATGAAGACAGCTATGGTTTTCTTCACATAAGTGGTGTTTTGAAATCATAATACACAAGTGACTTGAAACGATGAAACAAGAAATCATGTGATAGCTTGTAGAATTGCTGACATTTTCCTTAAATCTGTCAGAGCATGTTCACAGTTGGAAGACTCTGCTTCTGACATCTATTCTTCTTGTGAGGGAAAAGAGGGAAAATATCACAAGCTGGATAACATTTTCTCTCTATTACGATGAAGTCCATTATTTGCAAGATGAAGCATATGGGCCATATTTTAACAAATCAGTATTTGAAACATGCCAGGGTACCTCTCACTCACTTTATCTCGCTTTTGCTTCAGAAGGCAAAGTTTGTTAAGTTCATATCACAAGCATGACACTACTAATATGATTTCTCACTGGAGGCAAACCACACCACTCTAAGTTTAGAAAATATAAATCAAAACAAATAATTTTATCTCTCTTAGATCAACTGTAAAATTAAGTTCCAATCACAACAACACTTCAGTCAAATGGGATGATTTTAAGGATGATAAATACAGGGGTTCAGCTTATTCACCAGTTTCTGAGGAGTAAGTAGGAGCAAACAAAGAAATCAAATCCCTTTCAAAGGAAACACCGTGTAAAGCACTTTGAGATCTCTGGATGAAACGCACTATCTAGGTATAGTATAAAGATGAATAGCATAGCTATGATTATTATAATAAACGCTAAAATTATCTGCTAGATCATCTTGTCTATTTTTCGATCACTGTAGGATTAGATTAGAGGCATTAAGATACGTCAGTTTAAAGACATCTTAAACATTTAGGGGTGTTTAATTGAAAAAAGGAAATGAATGAAAGAAACCATCAGAGAGATGTAGAAATAAAAGATGGTATACAGAGAGGGAGCATGATGGAGGTGAATGAGAGAGACATCATAGAGGTACACAAAACAATTAATAGATGCTTCTGTTGACTTTTTTCATACTAAAGGAGTGAGGGGACATTCAATGAGGTTGAAAGGCAACAAACTTAAAATGATAAAACAAAATACATTTTCTTTTACCTGCTGCATAGCTAGCCCATGACACTCATTGTCACATGATATCGATGAGGCCAGGAGCTTAACGATATTTGAAAAAGAAGTAGACCTTTATGTGGATAACGAGAACATCTATAGTTACAATCCATAGGATTTTAAAATATGAAATATAACTGCCTGGGCTTAAACCAATTATAACTAATGGGGCAGGGAAAGGGGTAAGAAAGAACCTTCCCTTAACTTCAGATTATCCTGTTACCACTTACTGTAATGTTTCCTGTGCTTTCTTCCAATTACTTCATTATATCATTCATTTATTGTGTAACATTATCATTAACATGTCATATCGTATATAATTATTGTATGCTAAATAGATTTAAAAATTGGAGAATTAGAGAAGTATAAGACTGATCAGTAGTCAGAAGGGATAAGTATGCATTAGGTATCTAAATAAGTAGGGCTGAAAAGCAAGGCCTACAGGCTGAGGACTGTAAGATGTCAGTTAAGCCATACAAGGCCTTAGAGTTAAGAAAGGTCATTTGACCTAAGTAAGTTACCAAAGAAGAATCTGATGCCATAAGATTATGGGAAAAGATGTATGCCAATGAAAAAATAACCGCAAGAATAATTTTGGACTGCAAGATACCCAGTAGTCACATTTTTTTCAAACACGACTGTGCCATGACTGATGTGCTTAAATGCTAATGAGAATAAAAAGAACTATAAATAACCTAAGAAATATGGGGTACCTCAATATTCTCAGGGGACACAATACAAATAAGGAAAAAGAGAGTGGACACCTTCACACACATTCACAGAGTGTTAGGAGTTGTCAGAATCACAAGCTGAAAGAGGGCTCCCAGAATGGGTAAAATGAGCTTCCTATGGGCAAACTCCAGCAGGGAACATCCTCTAATGATGATCATTTGGAAAGGCATCCATCAGTCCCTAAGAATATCATTATGCATGTGTATATGAATATATTTGTAACTTTTGCACAGGTCTTTATAGGATTTCTTTATGCTTGGGTAATCATAACCTTAACTGTAACTTTAAT
The DNA here is from genome assembly GCA_007922305.1 of Dermatemys mawii. Taxonomy (NCBI): domain Eukaryota; kingdom Metazoa; phylum Chordata; order Testudines; family Dermatemydidae; genus Dermatemys; species Dermatemys mawii. The sequence continues at coordinate 51,427,615 of ML677334.1, forward strand.
AAAGCTTGTAAAACAGACTAAACCTCGTACTTGTAAATGTATGTATGGTCACTACCCTTGGTCTTTATATGTTCCTAGAGGCACTAAATCTGAAGCAGGTAGCAGAGGTGACTTTTACTCTGTTGAGCTTGAAACCAGAGCCGAGCACACGATGGTATAATACAACATTACCAAATTTGCTTTAAATACAATAAAAGTCTACAACAGGCTAGATGGATTATGGGTCTAACCCGTTACAGGAATTCCTTTGTCCTATGGTCCTAAAATTGTTCCCTATGCTTTGTGAGGATAAAGAAGTACAATGAAGCTAAGAGAGTAACCATATAAATAGTGCATCAGACTCTTCACTGATGAAACTGGAAGCAGGGATGATGGAATTATTTTTATAGTGGGGGTGTTGAGAGCCATTGAACCAAACTGTAAACCCTGGATATCAGTGGTGGGCAACCTGGGACCTGTGCGCTGCATGTGAGCTGTCAGGGTAGTACGCTTATGGGCCGTGAGACAGTTTGCTTACATTGACCGTCTGCAAGCACAGTTGTCTGCAGCTCCCAGTGGTCCAACATTAATTAGGGAAAATGCCACAAGCAGGATTCATAATCATAAAACTGTGAACAGGACACCCCAGAGTGTGTGGGACAGTGCCTAGTGCCTCATGTTCTTGAATTCTACAACCAAAGTTTCCTTTTCTGTGCCCCTCTCTACTCCCTCACTATAGCCCACTCATACTGGTTGTCCTTGGTCAGTGGGGACCCAGGGTTCAGAAATGGATCTCTGTGAGTTCACCTCCCACCCAGGGAAGAAGGCATCTTGCTTGCGCCACCATCTGAGCACTTGCTCTGGCTGGCTGACCCACCAGCCGCTCGTTATGTGCGGCGCTCCTGCCAGCCACTGCTCCTGTCAACCCAACTGCTCGCTGCTCTTGCCAGCTGACTGTCAGTTATCTTCTGCCACCTCTCTCTCTCTGCTGTGACCTCTGCAGGTCAGTCACCTAGTGATTGCCAACTTTTAGCAGGCTGGGCAGAAATGCTGTCTCCCCCACAAGTGATTTCAGCTCTCATTAAAGGCCTTAAAATAACAAAGGCTCCCCATAGAGCCTATTTAGCTCTATCTTTGAACAGTGGGGAGGAACAAGCTAAACCAGACCAGGGACCCTTAGAGAGAGGCCATGCCTCCTGGTTGGGATATCTGTTTCCTCCTCTTTTACTTTCATGGGGCTCAGGCATTTGAGCCCCTGCTTAACGAGGTCCTTTCAGCTGAGGGTGACCCCCTCATTTGGAACAGGTTAAGCACAGTTCTGCTCCCCTTTATTTATATAATAAAGACAACATTTATAACAGCATTCCACTACCCTGCATTCAGTACTAAAGTAATTTGTAACCCAACATTGCTCAAAGTTGATCACTTTGAGCAACACCACTCTATCTGCTGGATATCTAAGCGGAGTAGGTGTGTTCATATAAATACGGTTCACTCCTGAAGTCTCTCCCACTCCTATCTAACTATCGGGAGAGAATTCATTCAGACCTTGCTTACATATGTTCACAAGAAGCATGTAAAACAAATGCAGAGGTTGAATAATACTCTAGAGCGGGGGCATATAGAGATCCAACAGTAGAATTCATCTCATGGCCATCTTCGGCTCATTTTGAAGAGTGGCAAGCAAAAAACCATAATAAATTGGTCCTTGAAATTACAATTGGTCGTTGTACCACTGCAAGTATAGCACATTATATTAAATTCCTATTTCACAAGCAACCAATATATCTCTAAATGTAAAAGGAACAAAACTAGAAAATAGCTTTTGTAGCATCAACCTCAGCTGACAATGTCAAATAAACACAGTCCCACATTCCATAGGATATTGTAAAGGACCAACAAGCTAGAATTCTAAATACGTCATGGGCAGTGAGACATTAAAACAAGTATTAAGAACTCTAGTTCACATTAAAGAAAAGAACCATAGAGATGTTGATCCAGACCTTGAGGGAACCTTGTTACTAACTGTGAAAAAGTGTGCTGAACATTTACTAAAATGCTGGCCATTAAAACTCTGTGTTTTATTCCATTTATAATTTGTGGCACTTCCATGTGAGCAGAAAGAAAGAAATCCCCAGATATGTTTGTACTTAGCGATTGCACCAAATGTTGGGGTTTTTTGAGATTTTACCCTTTTAAAGTTTGCCAAGTGTGGGAAATAAGTAACTGATTTGTTTATAAGGAGCGGGAGAAGTGAAGTGGTAGGCCAGCAACTAGTACCTTTATATGTCAAAATCCTCCTTGCTGCTGAGGATAATGGTTGACATTCTAGTACTGATCTGAACAAAAAAGGAGAGGTTGCTCTAGTGGATTATTTATCTCTGTGGTTCTCAGCCTTTCTACACATAGGTTACAAAAAAGAAAAAAAAGAAAGGAAAAAAAGAAAAAAACCTAATCATGGCTCCTTGCTGCAAACCACTAAAATTGCATTTGCTTCTTTCCAGCCTTTCTCTGCCTCTCACCGGACTCGTGTCACCACTAATCTCCCAATTCAGCCAGCAGGATACACTCTTCCAAGCACCCCTACGAACCCATCTGAATATAGTGCCCCACAGTGGAGAAACCCTAATGTAGTCCACTACTGCTCACCCATACATTTTTGTAGTTAGTATAATTCACTAGTTGCTTTAGTTGTAAATGATGAAGCAAATGATGTTTTTAGTACTTCTTTTGGGAAACTAAGAAGATATGCTTATATCTAAGAAGATATGCAGAATATTCCATAGTGCTGCCACAGTTCTAAAGCAGCAAATTACAAATTAAAGTGGAGTTGATTCCATGCTCAGTTATTAAAAGAAATATCTATTGCTGCTAACATATTTTGTATGGTGAATCTGACTTCAGCATCAACAAATTAATTGTTCCCAGAATAATCACCATTAGTTACTACAGTAACTGAAAACATTCAATATACATTACGTATTATTAAAACATCTTCTGATAAATATGCTATTACAGCACTATATGTTCCTCAGAAAGCAAATCAAGGAACCTAAGTAGCACAACAACCAACAATAAAAATCACTCATTTATTCTTCATTTCCTAACATTCCTATAATAAATTTATAAAACTATAAGTAAAGATGATCAGACTACAGCTAACCGAGGAGTTACAGCTGTACAGTGAACAGATGGATTCATTATCATTTCATGATATTTCCTTTCTCATTTTATTTCTTCTGCTTCTCTTTTCTCCTGTGCTCACATATTTGATAGAATGTTTAACTCTATGTAATTTGAAATCCTGGATTTACTTCATCCAAATTTACCTCTCCATGGAAGTCCTGGTGGAGACTCTTTTGAGGCTAGTTAAAAATTTAGAAATCAAACTTTGCTTCTCTTTCTGCTGCTGTGGAACTAGAAGTTTGCAAAATAAAGCCCAAAGACTCCTGCCCATGACTAGATTCACTGGCCTGTTCTGTTCAGCAGCATGGAGTGTTGTGAGGGGGTATGGCAGAGCAGAACTCCACTACACCTATCCTCCACTGGTGTAAGTTAAAACAGCATTTTTCATTTCTGCTATGGCTGGCAAGATGTGCATCAAGGAGCAATAGCTATTTTTGTGTTGGTCATTCCCTCCCTTGTACCTGAGCAAACTAAGACAGCATGAGGAATCCAGCTCTTAATGGCTGGTTCACATTTTCATTCTATTGCACCCTTTACTCATGTGTTCTGTTTCAGCTTCCTTGCTTCTATGACTGTGGTAACATTCCTTTCAAGTCCTGATGTTCCGTTAGACTACATAAAGGGAGAGAAGTGAAGGAGAAATTGAGGGGGATTTCCCAATATCTGCTGGAGTTCACACCAGTGAAACTTGCTCTGAGGCAGACAGTTAGTCATGGGAGATAATTCCTTTTTGTACTTTTGAATATACCCACTTAAGCCTATTATTAATTGATTATGGGCCTCTTTATGAACTCTCACTTACCCACAAAAATAGACCAATTACCTTCCATGGAACCACTCATACAAGCAACTGTTCATGACTGGGAGTGAAGGCTTTATAATCAGGCCCAATCTAATGAAAATTTGTATTTATTATCTGCCAAGTGTTTTCAAGACATTTCTCCATAGGCACATACCTCTGCAGCTACCTCACAGCCATTATCCCTGCTTCTGCTTAGATGAAATGCTATGAGCTTGATCCTGTTCTCATCTATGACCCAGACTGTGTAGCACTTACTCAGATCAGTGAGCACTTCCATGCAAGAGGGGCCTGATCTAAAGCCCACTGAAGTTAATGGGCTTTGAACAAGTCATTAACCCCCATCAAAAGCTCTGAGATAGTCAGGAGGGGTGCTCCACTTCACAAAATTTAGAAAATACATGCTATGCATTTGACCAGTAGTATACACTAATGCATTAAAAATGAATAAGGTGGTATAATCTGGTATTGGGATTCAAAGAGCTAGTCTTTATAGGAACAATATAACTTGAACAAATCTTCCTTGGCAGCTGGAATTTGAGGCAGCAACAATATTTGTTGCTTTTATTTTTATTTCATAGAAATAGATTTCTTCAGAGACCTCTTTGTTTTTCAGGAGTTTGTTCTGTATCATAAAATATCTTTAAAATGGGGCACCATGGTATAATACCAACCCTGAAGTCAATGGGCTCCTCCCAGAGTCAGATAGTACTCAGTGGGAGTCAGAGTGGCAGAAACTGGCTCACTGAGAGCAGGATTGGGCTCTTTCTGTATTAGTCTAATAGTTAACTTGTTGTGCACCCTGGAAGAATAAATGAGTATTAAAAAAAGAAACATAGCCTCAATAATACTTTACGACAAGGGCCAGCCAAACTGACTCCAGACATGTCCAACCTTTATTTCTTTGCAACCATTTATAGTCAAGATTGTGACCTGGAAAGCATGCCAAGCAGGGTAATAAAGGCAAGGATGAATACCTCTTACCTCCCATGTGGGCTACCCAGATCATGGGTATAGGTGCACTAGGTAAGTGGATGAGCATCTGTGGGAATGCTTGTTCCCCTGGGCAACAGAAGGAATGAGGGAGGTCGTTGGGAGGGGCGGGGAGTGCTGGAGCTTTGCCCCATCCTTCATGATGCATCAGCCAATACAGCCTACCTGGCACAAGGTTGTTGCAATTTGTCCCTGGTATAGGCCAGCAGAAAATTACTACGCCCCTCCCGTAAGCCAAAGTGAAAGCAAGGAGGGAATTTTGCCTCTGACATTTTAGGGTGGTACATCTCATACATCACCCCTTGCTCAGGGCTATGCAATCTATGCAATAGACACAATCCAGCCCAAATATTCAGGGCTAGATCTCAGCCCATTCAAATCAGTGTACCTCCACTGATTTCATCAGTTGAGGATCTCCCTCCTTAAATTAACACTTTAAATCTAATTCATTCTCTGGGTCTAATAGCATTCATTCAAGAAAAACAATAATGGGGACCAGCTTAAACAGCAACAAGTGGATGGAGGCAAAATTTCAGTGGAGTTTGGTAAGGGCTTTAAAATACTGGCCCCTGGTCCTTTCTCAGTGCAGGTGGCTAGACTTGATTTCTCATGGTCCCTTCCAGCCCTACAGTTCTATGAAAGACAGCACACTGGCAACAGATTTACAAAGACCAAACCAGAAACGTAAAAGGCATCATGCTTTTAATAGCTTGTAACAAACTGGTTTCTTTTTTATTTTATTTTATTTTATTTTATTTTAAAGTTTAAAATGGCAACCCTCTTTTACCACATGCAGAGAAGTGACATGACTCAGATGTACCACAGTATAAACAGATAACAAACATTTTGATTCCGCATGAAATAATATAGATAAATGTTTACTTTGGAAATCCACTTGTACCAGGTAAGCCAAGAGGGGTTCCACTGGAAGATATCAATAACATTACAGCATTTGCCTTTTCCTCAACTTATCTGTGATAGCCATGAAAATGTCTCTCCCAGCAAATGTTCCCATGGCATAAGGAGTTGGGAAGGAAACATCAGTTCAGTAGCTCACTGTAATTTTTCTAGAAGTAAATAGCAGAATAATATTTGCTCGATGTGCCACTAGGACAGTGCACTCAGAGAATCCCAAACAAGAAAAGGATCACACTGGACATATGTCCTTAATATTCGATTTCTGGAGCTCAGAGGAAGCAGAACTCTCAGGCCACCAACCATCCACCACCAGAGGCCTGGGCTATGGTGGTCCCAACTGCCCTCTACCTCTTCCCCTCCCTGCTCCACCTGTTCCCTAGATTGCCATGACCTACCACTCCCTGCTGCATCCCTCCTCACCTCCACCACCTCCCCCGTGAAAACTCCCACCATGTGCCACCATATCCTTCCTCTCCTCCATCTTCTCCCCCACAAGGCTTCTCGCTACTTGCCACATCCCTCCTCACCCCCCATAAAGCCTCCCCACCTGCCACTCTGCATCCTTCCTCACCTCCTGTCCCCCTCCCCCCCACCCACGTGGCAGGCAACCTCGTTTTGGGGAGGATAAGGAGGGACACAGTGAGAAGCAGAGGAGGTGGGGCCTGGGGCAGAGCAGAGATGAGTGTGGGTGGGGACATGGGTGGAAGAGCCAGGACAGGGAGATAGCCTCCCCCAAGGGAAGCTTCATCCGCTGCCTATGGCTCTTTCTAACCACATAAACTGTAAAGATTAGTGATATATCACAGAGCACCACTTTGAGCATATTTTATGGTACAAAGTGAATGTCTGATGATAAAGAAGTCTGTGCTGACATCCATTCCTACTTTTTTTAAAGAAAGTTATAAGTATTGACCCAGGACCAAAGCCCATTAAAATCTATGGAAAGAATCCCATTGACTTCAATTGGCTTTGGATCATGTCCATCATTGCTGGTCTAATTCCAGTTGTCAGGGAAGATTTTTTTCACCATTATACTGCACCTTTAACACTTGGATCCTGGCTTCCTAATATTCTGTTCTCTCCTCAGAGTGTGTCTTTTTAATGTGAGGTTTTTCTAATTACATTTTCTCTGTAGTGCTGTAGCTAGAAAAGGGCATCACAGCTAGACAACACAGAAAGTCCCTGTTGATTCCAGATAGCTGACAGATTGCTGCCAGGTCAAAGAGTTTGTTTCATGAATCATTTCAGCCTAACCTGAGTGCAGTGTATGAGTCCTGTGCACAGATGATATGTTCATAAGCAGAAGTAAAAGCTAGGGAGTGTTTTGACTGATATGGCAGATTAGTATCTGCCTGCAAAATGTGGGTGTGATCACTGAAGGCAATTAAAAAAATCCCACTGGTTTCATTGGGCTTTAGATCAGGCCCTATATGTGACTTTATTAGCCACTGCATAATCTGTAAAAACTTTTTCTGGATTTGGGAAGCTCAGGAATAACTTTTTAGCTGCCTATTATACTGGCACCCAGGGCTTAATTCAAACTGACCTGTCTGGAGCAGAGGTCCAGTAAAGATTTTCAAACCTGTGGGAGCCCCTCGGACTCCAGAGAAATTCTTGGGGATAATTTAAGCCCTGCTCACAGCATATCATTACAAGACTGCATTTGTCCTGGATGACTTCTCTCTTACTCGAGAGAATGCAAAACAAAAACAAAAAAACAAATGCCTAAGAAAGAGATGAGAGGAATAGGGTGGCCTGGAGACTGACACTCAATCTAGATAGTGTATTGTAGGAACTTTAGGTCAACAATTCAGGAGATGCTCAGGACACAGATAAGGAGTTGATGATTTCACTTGGTTCCCATCTGATCTGATCTGACCAGAAGATCATTCAGGATCAGGAAAACAAGGGCCCAGTTGTGACGATGGCAACTCCTTGGACCCCAGTGTGGGTGGGTAATGGTGGTTATGAGTAAAGTCTCCAAGATTTGGTCCTTTAGTTTCTAAAACCGCTGTAGCTGCTTAAGCACATCTCAAGAAATTGTTTCCCCTTGTGCTTAGCTCAGTCATTTTGCCTCAGGGAATTATAAAGCTGGCAGAATCCCCTCTCCATGGCCTGAAAACATATATATATGATATTATCTTGCAGTACTAAGAAAAGCCAGTTGAACTCTGGCATATTCAGGGATCCCCTGGGTTGCAAAGTGATGTTCCCTGTAAAAAAACAATAGACTTGTTTACTGCCTAGTGTAACCAACTTGTTACCTAGCTGGGATTATCTACAAGGATTTAACTGGTGGGGCCCAGCGATGGTTCCCAACTGACTAATTAACAACTATTCCCTTTTCGTCTGTTAGGACACCACCAGATGTATTAGATAGATCTCCTCACTTACAGCTTTAAGTCAATGGCACATCTGTGCTAGGAGAAAAAGAAATTACGTCACCCTCTCCCCATCAAAGCACAGCCATACAAAACAACTCAGAATTTTGACCTATGCCTTCCTTTTACTGACAGAGTTGCTGTTATTACTTTGTAATGGCTACAATGTTCCATCAGAACCATATTACAAAACTGTGATGTGGCCACTGCTGCCTGCCACTATATGTTTGTGCAGCTTTAAAAAAAAAAAGAAAGAAAGAAAGAAAGAAAAAGAAAAAGAAAGCATTTTTAATTTAGATCTTGATTGCTCATATATTATCATCATTTCGGCATAAGTCATGAGAGTAAGCAACAGTTAGAGTGGAAATATCTAACGCAGTTTAATATGAGCATTTACATTCTTGAATGACTGAAAGTGTTTTGAAATCTATCACATATATCCTGGTTTACCAGCACTAAGCTCCTAAGAACAGAATTGCGAAGTAGTGATTGCTTTGTATATATATTCATTCATTCTATGAACAAAGGATATTTACAGCTGGTAATGAACTAATTCATGATGTAGAACTGAGATTTTTATAGGAAGCTTGTAGAAAATGAACAGTAAATTAGTTCTTATGGTTTCAACGTACTTGATAAACTGGTAAAAAAAAGGCAAAATTTTGTCCTGATGTCACAGTATTGATAAATACATTTATCCAGTTGGCCAATGCACTACTTGATGCATCTATGTCACTATCTTACTTTATCCTTCCTTGTCTTTCTTCCTCTTACTATTCATTAATCCCACTTGATAAGTCATCTCTTGAAATTAGAATATAAAGTTTTTGGAACAGGGACCATGTCTTACTATAATTATGTACAGCAGGAGTCACAATAGAGACCCAACCCCACTGAGGACTTCCAGGTACTATAATAAATAATAATAATGTTACCACTTTTTGACCCAAATAGTTAGCCAAACTTTAGGGCCCCACATGCTCTTTCCACGAGGAGGAGAAACTGATGATGGAGTCAAGTATCTTTCATGCAATCCTGTTTACTTACAAAGAATGTAAAAAGTTCTGTTTCCCTAAACACAGAAGGAATTAAACAAGAGGAGCCGGTTTCTTTGCTCACACCTCCAAGCACTCAACCGAAAAGCTCTCTTTCCACAGCTTTTCTTTTCTTTTCTTTTCTTTACTTTTCTTTTCTTTTCTTTTCTTTTCTTTTCATATCCACACTACCAGTGCTGCAGTGTCTGGTGCTTCTTTGCTGCTTTCTCTCTCAGGTTCACTGATATTTCTGTTGCTTTTTTCACAGACACACAAACCTTCACAAAATAATAGCCAGCAAAATCCATTTACCCAAATGTTCCTTTTTGCGGGGGGAGGGACATCTTTCTGGTTTGGGGGCAAAAGCTGTTGTTGTTTCAACAAGCAGATTACATAAAGATGCTTAATAGCTTCTTACAATCATCTTAAATGAAAGGCAGCGGTTACACTCCTTGGTTTCAAAGAGGCTTTACTCAATCAAAAATAACTATGGCTGATAAAAGAAGAATGTTGCATTGGTACCTTAGTTTTGTAAATTTCATACCATTTCCTATACCCTTTCTTATTCAATGTATTGTCCAGATGGTGGGGAGATATTTGAGCCATTTTTTCAGTTAGTATTTAATAGCTTCTAATTAATAGATCTGGAAAAGGGTTTGGGGGGGGGGGGGTTATTTTTGGTGCTACAAATCAAAATTACTGGCAGAGCTCAGGTAAGTGAGCTACCCGGAACTGAAGTAGACTGAAGTGTGTCCTATTAGAGATTATCAATCTGCTTAGTCTGCAAATGATGACAGCTTTGATTGTCCATCTGTCTGCTCCTCTCTTAAACACTCCCATATTTTTCCCATTCCATCTTGCATGCATGGGAAAAGTTTCCTGAAAAATATATCAAGCTGACACCTTACCTTTCTTTTATCTTTCCTTAAATACTATCTTTGCCATGATGCCTACAAATCACTCCTGTCTGGCATTGCTGAGGAAAGTGGTGAGCTGGGACTTTCATTGCTATACTCGCTTTGTTACCTCATTTTTCAAATGAGACCTTTTCCAGGTGAGGTCCAGTTTGCTGTGCCACGCAAAGCTGCATGATATTTCTCAGATAAAGCATTTTATTGCATGGTAAACCTCACATGACATTTTTCAGAAGAGTCTGAATTTATCTAGATGTCCTTGCCTAATGCACTAACCTAATGAATGTGATCATGTATCCTATAGGCTGGCCAAAGAGATTATAACACTGTGCTATTTTCTCAAAGCTATGTGTGGTCTCTGTTAGCTAAAATGGTGGAGACCTATGGTTTTGGTGTGTAGAGATTCAATTCCCCTGTACCATCTGTGATAGGGTGTTCACTCCCCATTCCCCACACACATTAGCCTGGAAAGGGTTAATGTGGCTCAAAAGGGACCAAATAACCTGATACGCCTAACTCCCCTCAGATGTGGCCTGAGAGGCAATCATGGATTGAAGATGGAGCCCAGCAAGTGTAGGCAGGTGTCAAAGGATCCCTGAGGTATAACCTGAAACTGGGGGACCGCTGTGCCCCTTTAACTCTCCATGCTGGGTTGTCTCACACAATGTGATGCCAGCGACAAACAGCAAAGCCCTCCAAGTGCTGTGATAGCTCAGCATGGGGAGACCCACATCCAGCTAAATTGTATGAAGCCTCTCCAAGCCACTCATGAATTATACAGAGAGAGGCACCAGGCAATCATTCCAGCCCCTAGCCTTGCACCAACAAAATAGTCTTACACTGATCAAGATGCCTTGGAGAGTGCAAGTTCATTAATTAGTTCATCCCCCCCCTCCACAAAGAGTAGTGGATGTGCAGCAGCCCTTGTTAACCTGAACTGAGATTTTCTAAGCACTTCTACCAAAAATACACTGTTTTAGGTAAAATATAAAACAGGTTTATTAACTACAGAAAGATAGATTTTTAGTGATTATAAGTAGCAAGCATAGAGATCAGAGTCAGTTACATAAGAAATAAAAAAGTCGTAGTTTAGATTCTGCAGACTAAGCAAGATTTGAATCAAGTGGTTTCTCACACTAATAGATGTGCTAATAGATGTTACAGGCAGTTCACAGGTCTTAATACACAGCCTGAATTTCCTTTCAGCCTGGGACCAATCTCCCCAGTTCAAAGTCTTTGTCTTCCAAATGATCTTCCAGGTGCTCAGATGGGAGAGGAAAGAGGCCCAGTGGTGATGTCACTGTCCCACTTTTATACTTTCCTCTAGTTGCTAGAAAGATCCTCACTGTGTCACATGCCCTCTGAGGAGTCTCTTGGATGGCCAACAAGAGAGCTTGGTCACCTTAATGGGCCATCAACACATGTCTGGATGGTCCTGATGTAAATATACCTCATTAGATGCTCTTTTGTTGCTACTGAAAGGCTGGTTGTGGGTGTCTCCCAACCTCCAAGCATATTCCAGTAATAGACATATGACAATACTTTATAACTTAAGCTCTAATGGTAACACACATAATTCAACAGTATAGTAATGTTCAATGGATCATGACTTCTCAAATGATATCTCTCAAGCCATACTTTTATACAGAACATATCTTACTCATACCACAGTGGTGAATATGGGAGTTCTAAGGTGCTACTTTGAGATACAGAGTGAGATACCATGAGGCTGGTGTAAGGCTAGGATCTGAGGGCAGAAGGAGGCTGCAGTGTGGATGCCTGCTATCACGCTCTGGGCTTACAGAGGGAAATGGAAGAAAATCAGGGAAGGAATAGAAGGCCTGGGATCCTGGCCCTGGAGGAAGAGGTTACCCTGAGGGGATGATGGAAAAAAAAGCCTGACAGATGTGGAACAGGAAGCAGCCCAGGGAAATGACAGCAGAGTTTTGGGATGGAGCAGATCTTGGCTGCTGATTGAAGGGTGCCTGGGTTGGAACCCAGAATAGTGGGTGGTCCCCAGTTCTCCTATCTGCCAGTGAGGAAGTGGCATAGTCTTGAATTAGAAGAGTGCTGGGAGTGATATCTGGATAGCCGTTATAGTGAGATTCTGAGACCCCAGAAGGGGAAAACCATAGTGACCTGGCTGGATGGCCAGGCTATGAAGAGAGAATATCCTGAGTCACAAAGAGGAAGCGCTATATCTCCTGAAGTACAAGAGGTGTTGCAATGTGAGATTGAAGGGAGCATCAGACCAAATGGAGCTGTTCCCCAGATGCAGCCACAAGAAAGTGTCTCAGCAGTGAGTAGCGACCCTGTGACACCACAAAAGTGTCTGAGACTATGGCACCAAGGTTACATATGTTTAAAATTTCTCCTCCTTCTGTTCTCATTCCATGTGTTGATTTATTCCTGCCCTCTACACCATGGGATACATTTTCAACAGGTGACCACCACTTGTGCTCTTGAAAATGGCATATGCTCATACCAAGGGTAGTTGCAAACATCTACACGTCTGCACTTTAAATAGTCTAACAACAACTCGCACAACAGTGCTAGTATTTGCATCCACCACTTGTACTGTAATGAATTGTATGGATGCAAATGATGATATTTACACGTGCTTATGTGATAAACTATTGAGAAAGAGTGCATCAATGTTTGAATTTTCAGCAGTCGTTTCCACCCAGGAAATGCAAGCAGATGTGTGAACAGCTTTAGTGCACATAGCCAGAGACCAATTGGAAGTCTTGCTGAAAATTTTCTCTGTGTACATGCAACTTGCTCTTGCACAGAGGCCTAAATATCACATAAGTTGAATAGGGCCTAAGTGATATTTACGTTGTATATAGGCCTTGCATAGAGTCTCTGCACAGCAGTAAATTTTGCCTTGTGTGTGTATTATATCTAGCATCGAGACTGTTTTCTATTTTAGTTTCTAAGTAAGTTTCTCAGCAGAGGTGAAAGTAAGGCGGTATGAGCTGGTACCATAAAGAACCCGGCTTAAAGCACTGTCACAGCAGCATTTTAACGTTGCTGCTTTTTTTGCACTCCCCCATCCACAGCCCTGCCAGGTTCCTACTGGCAGAGCTACCAACAGGGAGCACAAAAGGGGCAGGGACGCTAAAGTGCTGCTCCCGCCTCGCTTTAAGCAGGGTGCTTTAAAGAGGCAAAAGGACCCTGCTTAAAGCGCTGCTGTGGCAGCGCTTTAACCTCCCTGCCCCTTCTGCACCCACCTTCCGCTGCAGGGGCTGGGTAGCTGCTACTTTTGCCCCCGCCATCGGTGGCGGCGGGTGTGGGGGCGCGCAGAAGGGGCAGGGAGGTTAAAGCGCTGTCCTGGCAGCACTTTGAGCAGGGTCTTTTTGCCGCTTTAAAGGACTGGGCTTAAAGCGCTGCGGGAGCAGCACTTTAGCATCTCTGCCCCTTTTGCGCTCCCCGTTGGCAGCCCTGCCAGTAGGGACCTGGCAGGGCTGTGGATGGGGGGGCGCAAAAAGAGCAGCAATGTTAAAGTGCTGCTGTGACAGTGCTTTAAGCCTGGTCCTTTAAAGTGCTGCCGCAGCAGCACTTTAAGGTCCCTGTCCCTTTTGCTCCCCCGCAGTTGCTGACAGGGGAGAGGGGCAAAACGAACAGCTAACCAGCCACGGAGAGGGGGAGGGGACGACTGCTGATTCCCTAGCCCTGCCCCCTTCCTTCAGAGGCCCCGCCCATTCCAGGGGAAGCTGCGCTCTCCCCCTTTGCTGGTAAATCTAAAATTTTACTTTCACCCCTGTTTCTAAGTAAGTTTTAGTTTCTAAGATGAAGTGGACTGTAGCCCATGAAAGCTTACGCCCAAATAAATTTGTTAGTCTCTAAGGTGCCACAAGTACTCCTGTTTTTTTTGTGGATACAGACTCACCCAGCTACCACTCTGAAACCATTTTTGTTTTGATTTGCTATAGCTAGATTTTTAGTAGAAAATACAATACTACACGAGACAAAGCAGAATTTTTCATAAAACAAATGGTGGTAAGATACATCACTTTTAAAAACATCAGTCATGATTTCTCTTCAGTCAGATTTTCCATCCACGTATGGTTTACATGAAGGAACAATAGTTAATTATTTTTTCTTTGTGTAAGGGTATTTTCCTTCTGATAACACGTGTTCAAAATCCACCTTTCACCTCACTACAAAGATAGATGACTGTCTCTTCTCTGGGAAGACACAAGTAAAAATATCTGGGTGGGGGAAAACCCTGTAACTGCCAGCTTGATTTGGAATTCCACACAGAACATTCATGTTATAATTATAGATGGAACAAAATAGTCCTCTATAATCACTCCTTCTAGGGAGTTTTTATATTTTAAAATAAAGAAATACAGCCAAATTGATATATATTTATACAGTACATTTGCAGCTACTAGATCAGACTATGAAAGCCGTGATGTGACAGTGTAGAGTGAAAGAAAATAGCACAGAAGGGTGCATTTATTAATATACAGATGGTCTTACTCTAGTTGGCTGAAACCATGGTGACTTGGTAACAGAAGTGGAACTCCAAATGCCTGAAGTCACCCCAGATGGCACAGCAAGCACATCACAGAATATAATTTAATAATCATTTATACAGTAAGTGTAACACTTGTGAAATTTTGTCATTCAGCACCATAGCTGCGCACCATTCCCTAGTGAGCAATTTAAGGACATACACTGTATCAGAGCTTTGAATTGGAATGGAGATAATTAGATTCTCTTTTTAAATCAGGTATATGCAAGGGAAAGTTAATCAACTCAAAAAGATAATCTAGTAGATTTGGATTCTCTAATGACACTCTTAATAAGAATTAGGACACAATTTGGGACACATAAAGAGTTGCTAATTATTATGAAAATATTTTCCAACATGCTACGATCTAAAAGGTGAAGAAAGTTTGTGCAAAACTCGATGTAGAGAAGATCCATACTTAAACAGGTATATCCACTGACAATGGACTTTGCCAGCCTTTCTGACCTGAAAAGTTTTAATTTGGTCATTTGACTCCTCAACCAGATTGTAGATGTTCCATAAAACTGTGAGGAGCTGTCTGGCAAAGCATCCTGTTTCAATCCACTTATCCACTTCCCTACTGATGTGCATGGCTTGCTCATGTCTAGAATCCACAGCACTTTGCTTCTCAATAAAAGTTTGTGCTGGTGTCTTAGAACAGCCAAAAATGTCTCTGGCCCCCAATTTTGTGTAATATGCTGTATACCAGTTGTCTAATTAGTTGCTGTCCTCCTACGCCATAGGAAGTGTCTGCATAATGTTTCAGTGATCCCACTCTGAGAAACTTCCAGAGCAAGGACATAAATATGTCTTATTTTTACTGCTCTTAAAGATCTGAATAGTGACAAGCTGAAATACCATAAAATGCAGACCAGGATTGGATAAAAGCATAGGTACTATCAATCACATCTAGCAACCTAACCCCTAAAATCACATGATGAGATTTAAATCTTATTGTTTGTGTTTTAAAATAGTATGTTTTAGCTCTCAAGGATTTAAAGAAAAGCTTAAAAACCATGAATCAAATCTACCAGATGCCTGGTTGAGTCTGCAGACAGCCCAAAACAATATTTCCAAGAGCTGTGGACAGCACCGTTCATATCAACTCTGAAATATGTTGCCACCCTAAATCGGGGTGGAGCCACAGCATAGCTGTGGAGTCTCATGTGGGAGAGGCTACATGGTCCCCTGTCAGATTTGCCTGGGGCCCCAGATTATCTTAATTCATCCGTGCTATTGTATTAGCAAAACGTAAAGGGACTGATTCCCAGTTACTCTCAAAGAAAGATTTTGCTGGTATAAAGGAGACTTTGTAGAAATGAGAATCAGGTCCACAATACACACAGTGACAGACCTTCATGTGTGTCACACACTCATACTTGCTTGTATGTTTTTGCATGTCCGTCGTCTGCTGGAAATATATATCAGATTTGCTCAAATGTTTCTCACTTCCTTTCGACCTAGGACTCTGTGATTTACAACATCTATAGATCTGTCCTTTATTCTCTGCCATTATGAAAATTGATCGTTATTTCATCATACTCTTTTCCATCCCCTAATCTCTTAGCTAGTTTATAACCACGAAAGACGTTTACTTCGCCTGCCATGACTACTAAGTTTCCTTCAAGTTAGCATCTTGTGGGGGATTTTGTCAGGATAAGTGTGAATAATCAGATGAGTATAAGTAGATATGAAAGACGCCCTTCTGACACTTTTGGAGTTATAATTCTTACAATGCATTACATTGTATATGAGTGTTATATATAACTAGCATCATCATAGGCATTTCAGCTCAAACACTTTGACCAATGGAATTTATTTTTCATTTGTTCAGCAGAATCGTCATTCAGACAGACTCTCAGATTAGGTAGATATTTACACCTAACAAATTATAGATTTCTAATTGCCTATGTGAGGTCACCCACAGGCATCATAACTGCCCTAACCATATTTTTTTAAATTTGGTTAGCTTCACTGAAGCACAAGACTCCTGGAAAGGTGGCTAATGCATGTACATAAATGGCCTTTGAAACAGCAAGGCAGGTTCTTTTACTCTAGTTTACAGTGTTTGCAACACACACAGGATTCGAGGTGGAATTTGCCCCCAGGGTACATGAATAACAGGTGAACTTGACCTGCACATACGGGGTTTGATTATCCAGAGCACTTGGGCTGCTTTGCATCAGTCCATTTGTGCAATGCTGCTCTAAACCCAGTGGATCTAGGCCCCGGAGGATTCCTTCTGAACAGGGAGATTTTCAAACAGTGTAAGGTGGCCATACATGTTAGTCTGGAATGGTCTTTCCTTTCCTTCATGCACAGCCCGTTAGTGACCATGCTCCCCACGTACAGGTGTAATGGGAGAGAGGAAAGGAGGTTTTCTGCTTCTCATCCTCTCAACAGCCTTAGGGCTGGACTACTTGGTGGCTCCCCTATCATGGAAGGGCCCGATGAGCAGAAGCCATGTGCCATACCAGTGTATTTCTTGGCTGGAATGGTATCACCAGCTTCCAAGGCTGATGTATCCGCATATACTTGTGCACAGAGCCAGACAGCGAAATGAGGGGCAGGGGTAGGGAAGTGTTGGCCATTGCATTCTCATTTCTGGAGGATTTCTAGGCACCAGGTTCACAGCTTTGGTTCTTCCACAAGAATTTGAGGAGTGAGTCAGGCACCAAAAGTTTATGGAAATGTGTGTTTGTTTCATATGTATAAAATTAACATTTGATAAACATCATTGGGAGATGATGCAAGAGAATAATTTTGGAGACAGCATTTTAGGGTATTTTACATTCAGCACTTATACATCCAAGCTCTTTGACAGTACTTAGGGCCTGATCCTGCTCAAGTGAATAGCACAGTTCTATGGACTTCAGCAGGAGCAGGAGCAGTCCCTCAGAGAGCACGTTAATGTATGAAAATAAAGCATATCTAACAAAAAGGAAAAGCATACATGCCTAGAACTTACTCCATGATTAGCCCTCCACTGTGCATTAGAAAGATATTTACTTAAATAAGAAGCTAAGCTGTTCAATGAAACCCTGCGTCTGCCTAATGCATAGCAGAAGTAGTTAAGGACAGTTCTTGTTAATGTAAAGCTTGTATACATCAATGATGTGCTGGTGGCAGAGGCTGATGGCCTCTTTTCCAATAAGTAATCTTTATGAATATGTGTTCAGTTTAGGGGTCAATAAGGTCTCCTCATAGTCTATCCTCTTTTGGACTGGTACATTACTAACACGTACCAGAAGGGTGTCCCATTGTACAGCAATTGAACTACAGTGAGAAAACAGGTTTTCTTTCTTCTGCACTATAATTACACACACACAAACTTTGTTGAAGTAAAGTTTGCAGGCACATAGCAGTGGGTTGATTGCTGAAAAATATTCAACAACAGACTTACAAAGAAACCCACATCCACACTTCCCATTTAGTGCAGTGTAAAATTGCACTTCTCAAACAAAGCACCCACATTATCTGAGCGGTGACTGGGTAGAGATGCCACCCAGCCATCTTCCGTTTTCTGCACATAGCATATCAAATGTGCAGCATGGTTCAGTGGTTTTAGAACTTTTTTCCCCATCTATACATGGCTCCTCCAATGTTAAGCATGCTCCTTTGCAAGCATATATTCTCTTCTGTGTCACAGTCCTGATTTTTTCCAACTCCTCAATTTTTGGGGCTAGCATCTGACCTGAAAACACATAACTGCTTTGGGGACACTCCAAGATCCGTCAGTGGGTCTTTTAATGGACCCTATGCCTGTGGAAGGCTGCAGTGATGGAGTAGGACCAAACTCAGTTAGTTATTCTTTCCCACTAACATGCCTCCTATGCCAAGGAAAGGGGATGGCAGGCTTAATACCTGGAACTATCACACTTGCCCACCGGCAGGTAGAGTTCTTCCTATACCAGCCGTGTGGCTATTTGTGGCTAGTTTCATCCCCATTTGCACCTTCTGAGTACAGTTCGCTCAACGGAGATTGAAATTTGCTGGAAACTAAAAGATAAGAAAGACACTCACACATTTTGGGTCAAACCAAAGATATTTTTTGAAGTTTTTCTTAAAATGAAAAGTAAAAAAGTTGGTGGTCAAGCAAAAAAGTTTAATTTAGACAATCAATATATTTAATATTGACCATTTCCAAATATTTTTTAAAATAAAAGGAAATTTTGAAATTTGTTTCAAACTGAAAAATCAGTATTTTAAAAATAATATGTTTTAAAAATTGTCAAAAAATGGAAAAAAATTGGAACAGCTTGAATTCTACACAAATTTGCAAAAAGTTTTGGTGTAATCAAATCTTCATTTTTCACCAGAAAACAGGTGAGAAAAAATTTCCCTGAACTCTTCCCAAGAAACAGAGAGAGAACAAAGTTGAATAGTGAATCTGGACCTATTTTTTGTTCTTTTTTTTTTAAAAAAATATGCAAATGCTCTAATTTAATTTGAGCACATGAAGATATACTAGCTTGTGTTAATGACACTCACAGAATTGGTTGCCACTTGGAATCATATAGACCATTTTGTGCAGTGCTGTCGACAGAATCTTGCAGTACTGAGCCCTTAAAGAGTGGGTAATGATTGACTATATTATGCTATTTGTTTAATTTGGAATTGGTAAAGATACTTTTATTTACTGTACATCACTGTGAAGCAGTACAGCTACTATGTCATTATAGCGAAGGTTTTCATGGCCTTGACTCTCTGCTCAAGTTCAATTCTGCTTTTTGTATTTGAATCCGACAGATAATGGATATTTGTCTGAGTGATGAAAGTTACAGAGGTAATTATTTAAGAGTTGAAAATAATAAAAATAAAACCAAACTCTCGTTCTTTAAAATTCTAGAGGCTTAACAGCTATTCACTTCTACTAATTCATCATTAAAGTGAGATTAGAATAGGGAATAGAATAGGGAATATTAGAATAATTTGTTCTTATCACATCTTTTTGTCTTGTTCATCTCTCAATGTAGAAAACAAATTTCATCTCAAGGCTTTTGTTCCTAATTAAATAAACTGGATAGATGATAGTCAATTAACTACGCAACATCATAAAATTTCAGACATTGTCTCCATGGTTATTTACAGTAAAACTACAGAAAATTGACTTAAAGCTGGTTTCAAATATCCATTTTGTAAATCAAGCTATAAAGTACAAATTTTGGTGAGGCAAAAAGGTAATTAATACATCTCCTTATTAAATCTAATTACTATTAAATTCCCCCAGACAGCTTTCCAATGTTTCCTTGAGACCTTAAGGCTCTGTTATGAAAATTTGTTACTTCAGTTATGTTTGTGTCTGAGAACATTGAAAAAACAACCCTTCTTTTCAGATAATGTATATTTTGTGGACGCAAATGGTACTAAAGAATGCAAAGTTAAAAAACACAAAACCAAAAACCTTAGCTCTAAGCTTAAATGATGCAAGTCAGGAAACAGCTCATTTTTACCCATTGTTGCAAGTGTTAATTTAACCACTCCTATAGAACTTGATTGCTGGGTATTGAATTTATTTCTGGATACTATTGGTTAAGTCATATAGGATTCCTTTCCCCCCTCTCTGTATTGGAAGATAAGATCATTCTATGGAACAAGTTGATTCCTATCACTGGCAAGTTTCCCTTTTTTTAATATGGTGAATGTTGTTCTTCACTGACTTTTGGTTTTTTTGCACTATGTCTGTGAGCTATCATTGTAACTGACCTCTTTAATTGCTGCCTTGATCAACGACAGTTATGAGCAGTTACTTTTTAACAGTGGACAGTTACAAGTTGGGGTCTGATGTTTCATGTTTGGAATGTTATTGCAGCTGAAGTGTGAAACTAGTATCAAAATATACTCATCTTGGGCACAGAAAAAAGCCTGATGTCACTTATTTATGCTAGGTGCTGCTAAATTAATTTATAGTACCATTGACTGAATAAATTGACCAAGATAATGTTTAGAAACCTCTGAGGAGTGATCTGCTCTAGGAACACAAAACTGACACAAACCAACACCAATGCCAGGAAGTGAGAAGAGGGAGTTGGGGTGATTTATTTATCATCTTTAAAGAGGTTAGAAAGACCAGGTGGAAGAGGTAATACTTTTTATTGGACCAACTTCCATTGGTGAGAGAGACACATTTTGGAGCTACACAGAGCTCTTTGTCAGATTTGGGAACAGTATTTAGCTGTTACACACTGAGTACAAGATAAAACAGATAGTGTAGCATAGCTTACTAACAGAATTTGGTCCAGTAAAAGATATTACCTCACTCACCTTGTCTCTCTAGTATCCTGGGACCAACTCAGCTACAACACTACTGCATACTTTAAAGAAGTTCTCGGTTACAGCTGTTGAAAGCTATGAGATATTCACTTCTAGATGCCTCTTCTCTTCCACCAATGGGGAAAATAAGGAGATGACTGGGTGTGAAGTAGTTCAGGGAACTGTCTTCTGATTACAAGGCTCTTGATGGGCTAGAGTGTCCTGGGGTATCTATTTAATTAGTCACATTACCAGAACTGGGGAGAGGGAAGGGATACACTGCTATGGCCTCAATTATCAGAGATTTATAGACACTTCAGTAATAGTACAGTTTTCCCCATATATTTCTCACTTATGCGCTGAGTCAAATTCTCTAGCCCCAACTTAGTCAAAACTGTCATTGAAATAATCAGGAGTAAGGCCTGAAGGAATTACCAGGTATTCAGGGCTTGGAGCATAACTACTATACTCTCTGTAAAGCCCCTAGCATAATGGCGTCTCTCCTCCCCACCACAATTGTGATCTAGGTCTTTAGGCATTCACTGCCCTTCATAACCTCTTGCTAGCCTTGGTCTCTTAGGTTCTATTGATCACCTTTCACACTGAAGCATACTGAAACCTTATTTATATTATGATGCTCACATTTCTAGTGATAGTGGCCATATAGACTGACTGAATTAATCCCAAAATATATCTGATTGAGGCATGTTTGCATCATATTTATTTGG
Source organism: Dermatemys mawii (assembly GCA_007922305.1). Lineage (NCBI taxonomy): Eukaryota > Metazoa > Chordata > Testudines > Dermatemydidae > Dermatemys > Dermatemys mawii. Next base: position 51,449,321 of record ML677334.1, read on the forward strand.
AAAGTAGGAGGCTCCCATGATCAAAGCTCACCTTGAACAGCTTTGCTCATTTGAATATGGAGGGAGAAATTTCTACCCCAGTGCCAATAAATATTTATGGTCACCATCCAAGCCTCACATTTTTTACTTGGGGTGTTCACATGACTCACCCTCTTCTGTGAATCCTTCCTTTTCTTTATGCTCTTTTGGTAAAGATATAGCAACTGAAGTTATCAGTTAGTACAAAATTTCATTGACAACTACTATGAACATAGGAATTAATACATTATGGACAGATCTGTCATTATATGGCAATGCTGATTTGTTGTTACTCCTTTTGGAGTTTACTTGAGCTGTTTTTAGATCATTAGGACTCTGCTTACATTTTTGAATCAAAGGGCTTGTCTTCACTAGAGGCGGGAGAGATCGATCTTATGGCGATTGATTTATCGTGTCTCGTCAAGACGTGATAAATCGATCGCCAGCGGTGCCCCCGTTGACTCCGTAACTCCAGCTCGCCAAAAGGCACAAGCTGGAGTCGACGGGGGAGCGCGCCGCCAACTGCCGCCGCCATGAGGACGGCAGGTAAGTCGGCTGTAAATACGCTGATTTCAGCTACGTTTTTAATGTAGCTGAAATTGCGTATCTACAGTTGATCCCCCGCGCTAGTGAAGACCAGCCCAAATAGTTGCAAGGTCCCTTCATCTTCCTGAGTACAACTGGCTGATGGCTACTTTATGTCACTAAGAAACATCACAAAACTTAGTAAAAAATGGACCACTGGAATTTTAAATGCTCTTTATTTTAATTTCTTTACAACCATAGATTTTCAACAGAGAAAATGCACACAAAATGTCACAATACACTCAATACTCACAAGTTCTATACAACCCTATTTTTATGTCTCTTATGATGACCTTGCCTTGTTGCCCCAGTGCAGTCAAGTCAATTCTAGTCACTGGTTTTGTGGGGTGAGATAGCATTATGTTACAAAAGTCTCATTTCTCCTCTTTAGATAGGACAATTAAAAAAAACCCAATAAACTTACTGGCAAAACTGCCATAGGCAGACTAGTCCTTTCTGATTAACAAATTCATTAAAATATCACCATTTTGGGTTGCATAATTTATTGTTCCCTTTTTCAGTCTGGAGTGTAAATGGCTCAAGGCCTACCCCCATCCCACCACCACAGATACCACCCCCTTTCTTCTTTCCAAAATAGGCCAATAGCTAATAAGAGTAAAACAAATAGAATTTTCATTGACTACCTATAAAACATTAAAATATACACTTAATTTTCTCACATGCACACTTATAAGCCCATAGAGGGCCAGATCTTCAGTTCCTGCACATCTGTCCTCAGAATTGCTCTATGTTGTCCCAGCAGCCTGTACACGGCTATTATAATTATTGGAAGTTGCCAGATGTTGTGTCTCTTTGGCCACACACCTGTGGTCCAAGCATGCGGAGAAGGAGCTGCACCAGTCCTTCACTGCCTGGTTATTTTTTCATGCTGGTGGAATCCTCGGGTAGCTGGTAAGTCAGTTTTCTGACTACCTTGCACTATCAGAGTGGTCCAAAGCAGCTGGTGTGAGAAGGTCAGTTTGCTAAAGGAAATCACCCAACTACTCCGACTTGCTCAGTCCACTGGAACACTTCTCAGCATGAAGAAAGATGTCAGAATCAGGCACATAATATCTTAAATGATTTTACACTATTAAAAAACGCCTAAAAGAAGGAATTTTTCAGATGGCATTAGTACATTAGTATACTCACTTTTTGGAAGTCAGACTATTTTTAGTCAGGTTGAACATACCTGTGGGTCACTTAGCTTGTCAAACACTTGCACAGATGTAGATGTTTTGAGTACTATTAAACAACAAACTGCTTTATGAGTCAGAACATAAGCTCTTTAGTTTTCTCAGGTGTCTCTGTACTTCGGCTATATTTGGGAAAGTCACTATGTTTGATTGCTCTCAAGAGCATACTTCCCTCCAGATGGTGTGATGGTACCAAGTACAGTAGCAAGGCTCTAAAATGCAACAATTATAAGCAGAATAGTTACCTTGATGCTCCTAAAGATCAGTTTTGTGCATCTCAGTGCTATGTATTCCCACTTAGATGGCTCCCTTTTTTCTATTTGTATTTAACACATTAAAAGAGAGGTTTTATCTGTAAGTGGGAAGGCAGGATGTATAAGCATTCTGGAGTCATTAAAGGAGTGAGAATTCCCAAAAACTGTCATAATGAAGGAGGAAAATCACATTGAATATGACTCTCTATAGCGATTGCATTTATATAGGCAATCAAGTCAAGTGTTGTAACCATTCAATAGCTGAGGGAAGGGTATTATGCAAGAGTATGAGGGAACTTTTAAGATGGTTCAGCTTCCAAATAAGTGTCCCATATCTTCTAACTTGCCACAGCTGCAAAGTGTGGAATCACGAGGCCCCACTTAAAGTCATTAACAGCACATCCGATCACCCCCAGCTGATTTGAGCTTTACTCATAGATGGGATGAAAGTCAAAACCAGGGGCCTGGACTGCTGGACCTGTCATGAGATAGTATATGGGGAGATCTCAGCAAACCAGTAAAAGTGCCTGAAACCACTATGACTTATTGCTAAAAGCAGCCAAGTCAGTGGGGGTAAAATAGGTATTGGCTATGTTTTTGTCACCCAGTATATTACTGGAGGTGACATCGGGTTCCTTAGGGCACCTCAAGTAGAGATGGTGGTTTGGTGAAATTAACACATCCTTTAAACAAGAGTAGACATGGCATGCCTTAAGGAGCAAATTCTGCAAGACGACTTACAGATATGAGGAGGGGCAATTCCAGGCATCTCCTGGTACTTCTTACTATACACACATTTTCATTCAGCTGAGCGTCCACTAGTCCTGTGTGAAAAGAGCTGAGCTGAACCAGAACAGCATGAGGCAAACCAGCATTTCTCAGTGTCTGCTCATTGGCTCCCCAGGTAGAACCAGCTCATTTACTTGCACAGATGTAGATGTTTTGCACAGGATGTATAAGCATTCATTTACTGATCAGGTTATTTCTTGTTTTTATGTTCAGTATAATACAGCCATGATCCCATGATATGCCCCATAGGTTCCCTGCTTCAGCCAGGGGAAATAAAGGTGCAAGTAGCAGGCCAAAATGTTCAGATGATTCCAGCATGGATTTTCAAGAGATCTTCCACACCGTAAGCCAGCTATGCTACCTACTTATGAACTAAGGTGCCAATCATCATAAAGTGGAGGCATCAGGTCCCTAATTATCTACCACAATGATAAAGAGCTAAGTTGTACCTATTGGGCATAGCCAGTGATAATGAGGGGTGTGGAATTACACTGCCCAAGGGGGAGCAGTAAGAGGCATTCTCCTCCATAGGTCTTATTCTGATGGGCAAAGAGGGTTTATTTTTCAGTTGTGTGAGCAGCATAACACTACTGAAGAGCTCTGTTAAGAAGCAGCCTAACACATCTGAAGGCATAATAGCTGGCTGCATAATAACTTCCAGGAGAGTCTAGGCTGCAGCACAGACAACCTAAATGGCTTCAAAATATGCATTTTAGTTGGCTTTTCAGTCATGATTAGTAAACTCAGTGCAGTTAACCTGACTGGGGGAAAAAAAAACCTCACCTTTTTTGCCCCTCAAGTTAGTGCCAGAAACCATTCTGGCTGCACTGTGGATGGAGTCCTTTGCAACACTCCATTAATGGTGGTTGCATGTTCTGACATAGGCAGCTGGCTAACTCCGCTGCCCAGTGTGTTGGTGGAGCCAACTCCTGCCTCTCCCTGCCACCTTTCCAGCAAGTGGCTCCCTGGGGGAGCATTTGGTAGCAGCGCCTGAATTCATCCAAGTGAAGTGGCTGTGATCCCAGGCAGTCCTCCCACAGACCCAACAAGGATGCGAGGAATTCCTTGTTCCCTCCCTGCAAGTCACAATAATTTAGTTCAGTTTCAGATCCCCCTCTCCTAAATTTAGAATGCTTATTCGGAGTACTGCATCTGAAGCAGTTGGGCCAGACCCTCAGTCCCGTGTAGCCCACAGCGCTAACTTGTCTTTATCATATTCACTGCCTTGCCTTCATTATATTCAGCAGTAATGCAAGGAACTTACAGGCTTGTCTCCCGTCAGACATTAGCTTCAGTAGTTAGCATAAGGCTTGAGGCAGTAAATATAATAAAGGCAAGCTAGCCCTATGGGCTACACCTGCTACATCCGCTTTGAGCTACACCAGCTTAAACTGGCTTAACAGACTTCCTGAGGACTCCCTCGGTGTAGATGTAGGACATCCTCTCCTAGCTTTCAGCTTGTGGGGCATGGTGAAGGAAAGATGGGCAGACGCAGTGACGGAACACTAGCTGTGCATGCCGTCTAACCCACTAGTCCAAAATGTAGGTGATTTGCTTTACCTGGCACCAGTTACACACACTCCGGGTTAGTGAATCACTTTTCTCTTCTGCCTGCTTAGAGTACCAGAAAGAGGTTTGAGGGTTAGGAGGGGAAGCACTGTGAAAGAAAGATATTGTGTTAGAAGAATTCCCTCTGTATCCATGTTGCAACTATTCCAATACAGCAGACAATACATCTAGTTTCCAGTTACACAGTTACAAAGTAATTGAATAAACTGTGATATTAAAGAAATTCCAACTGACAATTGTCTTATCCAGGTGCAGCCAGGTCACTTCTGGGTTCAGGACAAACCACCATCAAGTCTACAGTTTGGTGTAAGAAAACAAACAGTATTTTATTTAGCTGTTGTCCGTTTCAGGCAAGGCACCACCTGCAGCAGACCCACCTAGCACCAGCAGATAAGTAACTGGTCACAAATCAAACAGTAGTCTCACATCAGGCCTACCTTCCCTCAGGGAGTCTCTGGCACAGAACAGCCTCTCAAGCCAATCCAAACCACAGCCAGGCCAGACTCACAGAGTGCAAGCTCCCCTTTCCCCACCTGAGCTGTGCTCTCCCCTTTTAACTCTTTCTCCAGGCCTGACACTTACTGTTGGTATAGTAGGATGGGGCTGATTGAGCCTACTGCAAGTTGTTAACCTTTTCCTGGCTAGTGTGGGGTTTGTATGCACCATTCTTCTAGGTTATTACAATCATTGTGATGTAGCTTGTTCAAAAGCAGAGAAATGAATTCACTCATGGGCACAGAAAGGGGAAAAGAATTTGGATTAGAGAGGAGGAAACTGTGTATATGAAATGTTTTATCTACTGCATTTATCACTTTTATAACCAACATATTTAACTCCATTAAGTCTATTTACCTGTTTAAACTTTGTCAGTTGGTCTAATTGTAAGTTCCAATTTAAATAGAGCCCCAATTTTCATACTTGGGTTCTTCGAATCAATGCTGCTAAAGAACAGTAGCATTTTGTGTCACTTTGCACTGGTATAGAGGATACACAACATGCAAGGCAACAAAGAACCTGCCCCATAGAGCTAGTAAATCTTTAGTTTAAAAACTTTTGTTTGCTTCAGACTATTAATTTTAAAAGGTTATATAATTAATCCAGTGAGCAGTAAAATTTAGTTCTAGCCAGGAAATAATATTTTTTCTTAATCAATTTTTTTAAAAAATTCACTTATGTATTTAAGTGATATAAAAGGTAGATTTAGTTACAATAATTTATGGGGTTTGGGCATTTTTTAAGACTTCTAATGCCTTTTATCTAAAAAATATTATGTGACAAGTGATTACTCAATTATTATATTGGAAATTAAAACAGTCAAGACAATGAAATTAAAAAATTAACTATTTAACATTAATAAATTTATATGCAATTTTTATAATCTTTAAAATTCTGGATAGCAATGTAATCACTCAGAGTCTGGGCTCCAAAGGAGCCATTTCCGTCTGATGAATAAACTGCCTTTTAAAAAGAATTGTGAAGTTCTGTGAATAAGCCAGAATGGCCTAGCTAGACAATAAAAGTAGTTCTGGAAAAAAGTGAACTTTAAAAACAAAACAAATAAACAAACAAACAAACAAACACCTACTAACCAGAGTACAAGTCCAATGATCTTCTCTTCCCAGTCAACTGAATGAAGATTGGCCACATTGCCAGATAGCAGTGCACAGGGTAACATGCATTGCTTCCCCACCTAGTAAGATCCATTTACTGAGATATTCAGTAATATAACTGAGACATGAATTATTTTTTTTTATAACAGAAGAGATCCAGGAACTGGCACTTAACAACACATTGAAATTTGAAAGTGGATGAATAAAACAAAAATTACATTTTATATTTTAAAATTGAAAACCGCAAATTCCTGTCCGAGTGAGACCTGACAATGAACTGAGTCCTTACTTTCCTATTTTGTCCATCCACCTATGTCAGTAAAGTAGACGTACACCTTAACTCTTCTGTCAGTCATTTAGCAAGATTGGTGCTAACAGCCAAAGTCAGGTGACCCCAAAAATACTCCTTTTGTCTTATTGTATGGATATTTCCTAAATAAATACAATGGTGCAAGCCTCCATGGAAAGACAGTTACTCAAAAAGCTTTGGGTTCTGGGGAAAGAAAATAAGGAGACAAGTTTACTAATGTGAAATCTCCCTCCTGTCGGAAAGCAATTAATCCTGAGTCAAACAGTGGTTTGAAATTAAGTCAGAAGATGGCACCACCCTGTGTTTGAAAACCCCAAAAAAACAGGTGACCCTGTATCCATGTGCACACGTACACATACACACACACACACATTAAAATGGCAACAGAGTAAAGAATATATTAAGCAGAAACTCTGCAGCCTTCCTCCAGTCACATGTTAAAAATGTCTGGATCAATCATTTGTGGCAGTTCCAAGCACAGTAGAAGACAGTGTGTCACACACAGCAGTCCATATGCTTTTAGGTAAGTAACATTTCCTGTCACAAGTTGTCTTGTCCCCTGGACCAGAACAGGCAAGTCCCATCCAGCCAGTTATAGAGGGCTGGGCTAGAGCTGGGCCTTCAAAGAGCTGACGAGGGGTAAATTGGAGGAGGGATTGGTTGAAACAGGCTGTGGCTGGAGAGGGAAAGCCACAATGGAGTGGAGATAACTCCTGTGATGGGGCCCCTGGAGCAAGGGGGCCAGTTCCTCAAAGAGACAGCCCTGCGGCTGCTGCTTCTGAGAGGGAACAGAGCTGGTTAGAACTGGGAATCTGCCAGAAGTCCCTTTGAGGGGTGGAGCTGAAACCAGAGATTGAGGACTGTGTTAAGGTTGTTTTTGTTGGTTTGCTGGCTTCTGTTAAGAAAACAAACCTCCCTGCAATGAACTGGATATGGCAGCATATATTTTGGAGCTGGAGAGAATCCTGGCCTGGTGATACTTTCCTATTCACTTTCTCCATTCCATTTATGATTATATATTTCCCCATTTATCTCTTGTCTAAACTGAATAATCCCAGTCTTTTTAATCTCCCCTTGCATGGAAGCTGTAAATGTCTTAGTGCCAGAGAAATATGATTTAAAAATGGGTCATTGATGCATTACTCCATGGACAGAGCAATATTACTATTACTGGACAAAGCAATATTATACTATTATTATATATTATGGTAGTGCTCAGGAACTCCAGCCCAATACCAGGATCCCACTGTGCTGGGTGTTGCACAGACAGCACAGTACCTGGTCTGGAGACATTACAGTCTGGGTGTCAGACAGAAAGACATAACAGACAAATGGAGTGGGGGTGGAGAAGTAAGAAGACAAGGTAACAAAAGGAAGAGAGTTTAGCAGTGAGATGGAGGTATCAGCCGACACTTGCCTTCTGGGGCCTGAATCAACCTGGGGTTACTCCACTTTTATGTGGGTGTAACTCAGTGGGGATTCAGGCTGTGTATCTCTGTCCTCCTGATCTGCAGATCCCACTGGGGGTTTTGCATGAGATAAGTACCAGTTATCAGAATTGAGGCCTGTGCACAGGTGCAGATGCAAAAACCTAGGTACTTTGGAAACTTTAATCATGGAAATGTAGGCATTAAGAGATTTTAGGCTCTAGTTAAAGATCTCTATGGCCCCTAGATTTTGGACTTAAGGCCAAAAGTGGAAGTTAGGTATCTAAGTCCTCTAGTGGAACTGGGCCAAAGATTCTGTCACTCAGAGGTGACTGGGCTGCTTGTAGTCTAGATTGGGTAGGAAATATTTTTTGCTCTAGTCCTGTAGCTAAGCTGAATAGCTTTCCTGGCTGTGAGTGGCCTTACTGCAGCTGTATATACGATCTAGGCTCAAGGGGCAATGAGCATGAGTGATTTAGGCCCTCTCATGTTTGCTATAGAAATGATGCCATATTTCTCCTGTACGTCTAAAGCAGGGCATGAAAATTTAGCCATACATCTCAAATTAAAGTAAACAAGAATCACGACTATCATCCCAACCTGAGCACCTGTCACTCTGAGTCATTCAAACAACCTTACAAAGCCTTTGCAGTGAGATCTACCTTTTTAAACACTGCCTGTATAATGGAGGTTTAATGTATCACTCTGTTACTTATATACTTATTGCTACTTGCTCATTGAAGTATGTATTTGTGTTTTATATCATATATTATCATTGATAAATATTTATAGACATTTGGAAAAAGTATGCTTAAGCTGCCATATTTCTCAGCATATTAAAAATACAAATCTCACTCTCTTACAAATACATTACCATATGTTTCATTTCCATAAGTATCCAGATGCTCCCTTCCCCTACAAAGTAGATTCATTAAAAATCTCTTCCCCTTAAGAACTCCAACTCCTTTCCTTTCAGTTATCTAATTCTTTACACCTGCCATCCTCCACTCTTCCTGATTGACTTGATGTGGTAATTAAAGCTTTCAAAAGGCCTAACCTGTGGAGGACGTATATGCAGCATTTTCCTGAATACAAAATCTATTTCTTATCCTAGCACTTATATGTCTGACACCAACCAATATGTGTAGACAGCTATAAACCCGGGTCATTATTATGATAGTGGTTGTGCCTGTAATGACTTATGTAGTGAATATTGCAAATCAGTTTCCATTATAACACCAATGTCTTCATTCTCCCAGAACCTTCTAAAACTCTTTTCTCTGGGTTGACATTTCCATGTAAATTTTTCCAGTAAATTTTTCTGTGACACTTATTCCAAGAATGTACCTATTAATAGAGCTTAGTTGTCAAGACTCCAAATATATTTTCAATGGATCCAAGCCTCCTATGCCCTGTTAATTGGTATTCTGAATTCACCCATAATAGAAGATCCTGGTCTCATTGATAGGTGTTACTAAATCATAGGTCATTTGGCAATTAGCAAAATCTATGCAGGTTTGATTTTTAGCATGCAATTGCTCCACTGAAGCTTAACATCCATGGTACTAATATATGAAGTAAGTTAGGCAGAAAGAATGAGGAGTCTGGTGGCACCTTAAAGACCAACAGATTTATTTGGACATAAGCTTTTGTGAGTAAAAAACCCCACTTCTTCAGATGCAGCTGAAGAAGTGGGTTTTTACTCCTGAAAGCTTATGCCCAAATAAATCTCTTGGTCTTTAAGGTGCCACCGGACTCCTCATTGTTTTTGTGGATACAGACTAACATGGCTACCCCTCTGATGCTAAGTTAGGCAGCCGAAGCAGGTATTCAAGATATAAAACTATAATTCGTGCCACCCGCAAGACTGAGATTTAGCAGATCCAAGCAAGTGAGATGGCAATGTTCGTTCTGAATAATAAACTAAAATTTCCCTTGATCATATTTTTCAGACCAGAGTTCAGTTTATTCCGTTGTAATTCTTTATTTTATTTTATGTTTAAGTTCTAGGTGCTGAATAATGTTTGGCCAGTCATTTGGACTAATGTAACCTTTATTCTTGGGATCTGACTTGAATCATCATCAAGAATCCTGACATTCTGAAACTCAGCAGGAGAAGCAGGAGAATGACAACATGAACTCATGAATGAAGACACAGCAGTGGAAAATTATATATATAAGATATTTTCAGTGGATAGAGCTATACAGCCTGAGTCCTCACTGAGTTATACCCACATACAAGTAGAGTAACTCTATGGTGATTCAGGTCTTGTTAGGCTAGTGTGACCTGAGACCTCTGTCTCACTTTTAAACTCTTCATTTTGTTACCTCAGCTTCTTACTTTCTCCCTTCTTGTTCGTCTGTTTCTTTCCCCTTCCCCCACAGGACTCATTCTGTCTGACTACGTAGATTGTAAGCCCTCTGAGGCAGAGACTGTTTTCTGTTATGTGCTTTTGCCCAACACAATGGGCTTTACCATGATAAGTAATAATCGTAGTAATATTGCTCTATCCATGGAGTGATGCAGCAGTGGCCCATTTTAAAATAATATTTCTCTGGCACATATTCACCAGGACATTGACCACTCTGAGATGCTTTATAGCTTTTCCATCCTGTAATGTATTGCAAGACTATTTGTATTTTCTTCTGATCATTTTAGTACCTTAATATTAGAGAAGGATAATTCCAGCCTACTTTTACTAAAGTAAGAGTTAGATTTGTGCACTCCCATATGAAAGACTCCATAGGTTTCGTTTACTGAGCTGGGAGTAAAGCTAAGCGCTTGAATACTTGTTTCTGAATTCTGTGATTTCTTTAATTTCTATGCTCGGACTTTGAAATTCTTCTTGCCATTTAAATACACATTTTGCTTTGTTCCAAATAAGGCATGTTCTTTCTTCTTACATATTTTTATTACAATCATATTTCTCCTTTCAAAGTTTGCTCAGCCCCTCTTTTGTGACAATCCTCTTCAAGTTGTTTTACAATCTCCAAGTTTTCCGTTTTTAAATATTTTTTTAAAAATCCTAGTTTCTCAGGTTACCACAGTTATCTGTGTGTTCAGTTGAGCCTCCCACAGCTTATGCTTATCGTAAAAATGACACTGGCTCATTATCTATTGCATGTGGAAATATTTGATCTTTAAGTAAAGAAGAATTTATTCTTCAGCTACTTCATTTCATTTGATAGATACTCAGATCTACAGATGCAGGATCTCTTGCTGCTTTATGCATGATCTCTGACTGCTCTATTTCCTGTCAGGCATGAAACTGATCCATGAAATAATGAACCTGATATTATGAAGAAGTCTGTTCTTGGGACAACATTGCGTGGAGCCAGGCTGAAAGTAAAGTCTCTAATGGGATTACGTCTTCTCTAAACATCACTGAGTAAATTATCTAAGCAAAGTTGTTTAAATATCTTTACATCTGGTGATGCTTTCCATAGTGATGGTTTTAGTCAAACTCTCTTTCTTTCTTTCTCTCTCTGGCCCAGTGCCTACTTAAGAATTTATCCACAGTGGAACAATTACTGGGTCAGACAAAGAGAGAATGACTCCGTAGTTCAGTGTTTAGGGCATCTGCTTGGGAGATGAGAGATCCAGGTCCTGTCCTCCTGCTTGAATATCTCTTTCGTTATTTATACACAGTGGAGCAGCTTGAACAGGAATATTAGCATAGCTCATAATTCAGTGGTTGGAGCCCTCTCCTGAGAAGTAGGAGATCTCTGTTCAAATCCTTTGTCCCTTTCTGGTAAAAAGATAGGAATTGAGCCTAGGTCTCCCACATCCTGGGTGAATGCTCCAGCAACTGGGATAAAAGGTATAATAAGGTGGACACCATTATCATCTCTGGCTGGTTTTTGTGTGGAGCGAGGTAGTATACTAACTCGATCCTGGAAGAAATGCCTTAAGCACCGGTGGCGTTCCCATTTCCGGATTGCTGAGCAGAGATAGGTGCCTATCTCTGAGATAGAGAGGTGAGGCTACTTTAGCTGGTTCTCTGCCTACCATGCAGACACTTGTGGATTGAATTCTAAGGCTTCTATCTCTCACTATTTATGGAATAGAGCCTGTAGGCATCAAACTCAGGCTTAGTGGATTGCAGTGGTGTTCCTTTAATTTCTTAGGCTCCCTTTCTGGATCCTCCTCCTATCACTTTAGGCAGCAATGAAGAGTTTATAAAACAGGACAACAATAAAGAAGTTGACAACAAAAAAGGCAGAATTCCTCACCAGGTTCAATATTTCTATGAAGTGAGAAGAAGGAAGATCAGTTGTATCTGAGGCCATCTCTTGTGACGTTTGAGGAAATTAGTAGGTCACTATAGTACAGATGTTGTTTGAACCAAGATGTTCCAGTTTGTCACAACTCCTGGTCTTCAGGGGTCTCATTTAGGAGTTATTCTCTTGGTCATGAAGAGGAATAAAAATGTAAAAGCTTGTGGAGCCAATGTGCTTTAAAAACTTGTAGATGTTCAGAGTGTTTGCATATTGTTCCTAGCCTGCAAGAGATATAACTAGAGTCAAAGGATTACAATAATGAATTAGAATAAACTAAAACAGGGAAACCAATCTGCCATTGGGATTAGTGTTCTAGCTTACTTTTGCTCATGTATTTGCTTATGCAGATTGGCAGTGTAATATTGTTGACCAGTCTGTATGATGTTTAATAGTCCCTTAGTACATTTTTAAAAAAATTGTTGATATTCCTGATGACTTTGTAACTTCCGAAACATCAGTAACCTGGCTCAAGTAGGAAGCTCTATATTCTTGGCTCCTGGAACTAGAAGGAACTACAGCAAGTGCTATGGCTATTAGAAGGAACTACAGCAAGTGCTATGGCTAGACAAAGTAATAGTTTCCAGTATTGAACATCTAAACTCAGCTGATGTAAATCTAAATGACAATTGCTAAATAACCAGGCCACTCCTACACATGTTCTGGAAATAGACTATTCTTATACTAATTAAGAAGCATAAGTATCCTCTGACATGTGATAGAAACTTTTAAAAACTGTGCTCACTTGCTGTATTCTGCTATGGAACTTTAAGCCTTTCATATTCACATTGCTAATAAATCATCCCTAAAAGCATTCCATTTAGATTTTAAAAAGCAGTTTTTGTATTTCATACCAACCTATTGTTAGCACATTTAAGGCCAGATTC